>CAWUFW010004948.1:952500-1432831 GCA_963921515.1 Calotriton arnoldi | reverse complement strand
TTATGGACACCCTAAGAGGAATACAACAGGTGTAGGGACCTTGTGTAGGAGCAAGGTATGGGATCCTCATGTAGGAGCAAGAAGAAGCAACAAGGAGCAGGTGTAGGGACCTTGTGTAGGAGCAAGGTATGGGATCCTCATGTAGGAGCAAGTGGAAGCAACAAGGAGCAGGTGTAGGGACCTTGTGTAGGAGCAAGGTATGGGGTCCTCATGTAGGAGCAAGAAGAAGCAACAAGGAGCAGGTGTAGGGACCTTGTGCAGGAGCAAGGTATGGGGTCCTCATGTAGGAGCAAGAAGAAGCAACAAGGACAGGTGTAGGGACCTTGTGTAGGAGCAAGGTATGGGATCCTCATGTAGGAGCAAGAAGAAGCAACAAGGAGCAGGTGTAGGGACCTTGTGTAGGAGCAAGGTATGGGATCCTCATGTAGGAACAAGTGGAAGCAACAAGGAGCAGGTGTAGGGACCTTGTGTAGGAGCAAGGTTTGGGATCCTCATGTAGGAGCAAGAAGAAGCAACAAGGAGCAGGTGTGGGACCCTCATGTAGGAGCAAGGTATGGGATCCTCATGTAGGGGCAAGTGGAAGCAACAAGGAGCAGGTGTGGGGACCTTGTGTGGGAGCTAGGTAGGGGATCCTCATGTATGAGTAAGAGGACGCAACAAGGAGCAGGTGTGGGGACCTCGTGTAGGAGCAAGGTAGGGGATCCTCATGTAGGAGTAAGAGGACGCAACAAGGAGCAGGTGTGGGGACCTCGTGTAGGAGCAAGGTATGGGATCCTCATGTAGGAGCAAGTGGAAGCAACAAGGAGCAGGTTTGGGCCCCTCGTGTAGGAGCAAGTGGACGTAGGAAGGAGCAAGATGAGGGACCCTCATATAAAAGCAGGAAGGAGCAGGTGTACGTACCTCGTGTAGGAGTAAGGTATGGGATCCTCATGTAGGAGCAAGAGCAAGCAACAAGGAGCAGGTGTGGGGCCCTCGTGTAGGAGTAAGGTATGGGATCCTCATGTAGGAGCAAGAGGAAGCAACAAGGAGCAGGTGTAGGGCCCTCGTGTAGGAGCAAGGTATGGGATCCTCATGTAGGAGCAAGAGGAAGCAACAAGGAGCAGGTGTAGGGGCCCTCGTGTAGGAGCAAGGTATGGGACCCTCATGTAGGAGCA
Organism: Calotriton arnoldi; assembly: GCA_963921515.1. Taxonomy (NCBI): domain Eukaryota; kingdom Metazoa; phylum Chordata; class Amphibia; order Caudata; family Salamandridae; genus Calotriton; species Calotriton arnoldi. Next base: position 1,431,677 of record CAWUFW010004948.1, on the reverse strand, counting down.
AATGGAAGCAACAAGGAGCAGGTGTAGGGACCTTGTGTAGGAGCAAGGTATGGGATCCTCATGTAGGAGCAAGAAGAAGCAACAAGGAGCAGGTGTGGGGACCTCGTGTAGGAGCAAGGTATGGGATCCTCATGTAGGAGCAAGAAGAAGCAACAAGGAGCAGGTGTGGGGACCTCGTGTAGGAGCAAGGTATGGGATCCTCATGTAGGAGCAAGAAGAAGCAACAAGGAGCAGGTGTAGGGACCTCGTGTAGGAGCAACGTATGGGATCCTCATGTAGGAGCAAGAAGAAGCAACAAGGAGCAGGTGTAGGGACCTCGTGTAGGAGCAAGGTATGGGATCCTCATGTAGGAGCAAGTGGAAGCAACAAGGAGCAGGTGTAGGGACCTCGTGTAGGAGCAAGGTATGGGATCCTCATGTAGGAGCAAGAAGAAGCAACAAGGAGCAGGTGTGGGGACCTCGTGTAGGAGCAAGGTATGGGATCCTCATGTAGGAGCAAGAAGAAGCAACAAGGAGCAGGTGTAGGGACCTCGTGTAGGAGCAACGTATGGGATCCTCATGTAGGAGCAAGAAGAAGCAACAAGGAGCAGGTGTAGGGACCTCGTGTAGGAGCAAGGTATGGGATCCTCATGTAGGAGCAAGTGGAAGCAACAAGGAGCAGGTGTAGGGACCTCGTGTAGGAGCAAGGTATGGGATCCTCATGTAGGAGCAAATGGAAGCAACAAGGAGAAGGTATAGGGACCTCGTGTAGGAGCAAGGTATGGGATCCTCATGTAGGAGTAAGAGGACGCAACAAGGAGCAGGTGTGGGGACCTCGTGTATGAGCAAGGTATGGGATCCTCATGTAGGAGCAAGTGGAAGCAACAAGGAGCAGGTGTAGGGACCTCCTGTAGGAGCAAGGTATGGGATCCTCATGTAGGAACAAGAAGAAGCAACAAGGAGCAGGTGTGGGGACCTCGTGTAGGAGCAAGGTATGGGATCCTCATGTAGGAGTAAGAGGACGCAACAAGGAGCAGGTGTGGGGACCTCGTGTAGGAGCAAGGTATGGGATCCTCATGTAGGAGCAAGTGGGAGCAACAAGGAGCAGGTGTAGGGAACTCGTGTAGGAGCAAGGTTTGGGATCCTCATGTAGGAACAAGAAGAAGCAACAAGGATCAGGTGTAGGGACCTCGTGTAGGAGCAAGGTATGGGATCCTCATGTAGGAGCAAGTGGAAGCAACAAGGAGCAGGTGTAGGGACCTTGTGTAGGAGCAAGGTATGGGATCCTCATGTAGGAGCAAGTGGAAGCAACAAGGAGCAGGTGTAGGGACCTTGTGTAGGAGCAAGGTATGGGATCCTCATGTAGGAGCAAGTGGAAGCAACAAGGAGCAGGTGTAGGGACCTTGTGTAGGAGCAAGGTATGGGATCCTCATGTAGGAGCAAGAAGAAGCAACAAGGAGCAGGTGTAGGGACCTTGTGTAGGAGCAAGGTATGGGATCCTTATGTAGGAGCAAGAAGAAGCAACAAGGAGCAGGTGTAGGGACCTTGTGTAGGAGCAAGGTATGGGATCCTCATGTAGGAGCAAGAAGAAGCAACAAGGAGCAGGTGCAGGGACCTTGTGTAGGAGCAAGGTATGGGATCCTCCTGTAGGAACAAGTGGAAGCAACAAGGAGCAGGTGTAGGGACCTTGTGTAGGAGCAAGGTATGGGATCCTCATGTAGGAGCAAATGGAAGCAACAAGGAGCAGGTGTGGGGACCTCGTGTAGGAGCAAGGTATGGGATCCTCATGTAGGAGTAAGAGGACGCAACAAGGAGCAGGTATGGGATCCTCATGTAGGAGCAAGTGGAAGCAACAAGGAGCAGGTTTGGGCCCCTCGTGTAGGAGCAAGTGGACGTAGGAAGGAGCAAGATGAGGGACCCTCATAAAAGCAGGAAGGAGCAGGTGTAGGGACCTCGTGTAGGAGCAAGGTATGGGATCCTCATGTAGGAACAAGTGGAAGCAACAAGGAGCAGGTGTAGGGACCTTGTGTAGGAGTAAGGTATGGGATCGTCATGTAGGAGTAAGAGGACGCAACAAGAAGCAGGTGTGGGGACCTCGTGTAGGAGCAAGGTATGGGATCCTCATGTAGGAGTAAGAGGACGCAACAAGGAGCAGGTATGGGATCCTCATGTAGGAGCAAGTGGAAGCAACAAGGAGCAGGTTTGGGCCCCTCGTGTAGGAGCAAGTGGACGTAGGAAGGAGCAAGATGAGGGACCCTCATAAAAGCAGGAAGGAGCAGGTGTAGGGACCTCGTGTAGGAGCAAGGTATGGGATCCTCATGTAGGAGCAAGAAGAAGCAACAAGGAGCAGGTGTAGGGACCTTGTGTAGGAGCAAGGTATGGGATCCTCATGTAGGAGCAAGAAGAAGCAACAACGATCAGGTGTAGGGACCTTGTGTAGGAGCAAGGTATGGGATCCTCATGTAGGAGCAAATGTAAGCAACAAGGAGCAGGTGTAGGGACCTTGTGTAGGAACAAGGTATGGGATCCTCATGTAGGAGCAAGTGGAAGCAACAAGGCGCAGGTGTAGGGACCTTGTGTACGAGCAAGGTATGGGATCCTCATGTAGGAGCAAGTGGAAGCAACAAGGCGCAGGTGTAGGGACCTTGTGTAGGAGCAAGGTATGGGATCCTCATGTAGGAGCAAGTGGAAGCAACAAGGAGCAGGTGTGGGGCCCTCGTGTAGGAGCAAGGTATGGGATCCTCATGTAGGAGCAAGTGGAAGCAACAAGGAGCAGGTGTAGGGACCTCGTGTAGGAGCAAGGTATGAAATCCTCATGTAGGAGCAAGTGGAAGCAACAAGGAGCAGGTGTAGGGACCTCGTGTAGGAGCAAGGTATGGGATCCTCTTGTAGGAGCAAGAAGAAGCAACAAGGAGGAGGTGTAGGGACCTCATGTAGGAGCAAGGTATGGGATCCTCATGTAGGAGCAAGAAGAAGCAACAAGGAGCAGGTGTGGGGCCCTCGTGTAGGAGCAAGGTATGGGATCCTCATGTAGGAGCAAGTGGAAGCAACAAGGAGCAGGTGTAGGGGCCCTCGTGTAGGAGCAAGGTATGGGACCCTCATGTAGGAGCAAATGGAAGCAACAAGGAGCAGGTGTCGGGACCTTGTGCAGGAGCAAGGTATGGGATCCTCATGTAGGAGCAAGAAGAAGCAACAAGGAGCAGGTGTGGGGACCTTGTGTAGGAGCAAGGTATGGGATCCTCATGTAGGAGCAAGTGGAAGCAACAAGGAGCAGGTGTAGGGACCTTGTGTAGGAGCAAGGTATGGGATCCTCATGTAGGAGCAAGTGGAAGCAACAAGGAGCAGGTGTAGGGACCTTGTGTAGGAGCAAGGTATGGGATCCTCATGTAGGAGCAAGAAGTAGCAACAAGGAGCAGGTGTAGGGACCTTGTGTAGGTGCAGCGTATGGGATCCTCATGTAGGAGCAAGTGGAAGCAACAAGAAGCAGGAGTGGGACCCTCATGTAGGAGTAAGACGCAACAAGGAGCTGGTGTGGGGACCTCGTGTAGGAGCAAGATATGGGATCCTCATGGAGGAGCAAGAAGAAGCAACAAGGAGCAGGTGTAGGGACCTCGTGTAGGAGCAAGGTAAGGGATCCTCATGTAGGAGCAAGTGGAAGCAACAAGGAGCAGGTGTAGGGACCTTGTGTAGGAGCAAGGTATGGGATCCTCATGTAGGAACAAGTGGAAGCAACAAGGAGCAGGTGTAGGGAGCTTGTGTAGGAGCAAGGTATGGGATCCTCATGTAGGAGCAAGAAGAAGCAACAAGGAGCAGGTGTAGGGACCTTGTGTAGGAGCAAGGTATGGGATCCTCATGTAGGAGCAAGAAGAAGCAACAAGGAGCAGATGTGGGGCCCTCGTGTAGGAGCAAGGTATGGGATCCTCATGTAGGAGCAAGAAGACGCAACAAGGAGCAGGTGTAGGGACCTTGTGTAGGAGCAAGGTAAGGGATACTCATGTAGGAGCAAATGGAAGCAACAAGGAGCAGGTGTGGGGCCCTCGTGTAGGAGCAAGGTATGGGATACTCATGTAGGAGTAGGACGCAACAAGGAGCTGGTGTGGGGCCCTCGTGTAGGAGCAAGGTATGGGATCCTCATGTAGGAGTAAGAAGAAGCAACAAGGAGCAGGTGTAGGGACCTTGTGTAGGAGCAAGGTATGGCATCCTCATGTAGGAGCAAATGGAAGCAACAAGGAGCAGGTGTAGGGACCTTGTGTAGGAGCAAGGTATGGGATCCTCATGTAGGAGCAAGTGGAAGCAACAAGGAGCAGGTGTAGGGACCTTGTGTAGGAGCAAGGTATGGGATCCTGATGTAGGAGCAAGAGGAAGCAACAAGGAGCAGGTGTAGGGACCTTCTGTAGGAGCAAGGTATGGGATCCTCATGTAGGAGCAAGTGGAAGCAACAAGGAGCAGGTGTAGGGACCTTGTGTAGGAGCAAGGTATGGGATCCTCATGTAGGAGCAAGAAGAAGCAACAAGGAGCAGGTGTAGGGACCTTGTGTAGGAGCAAGGTATGGGATCCTCATGTAGGAGCAAGTGGAAGCAACAAGGAGCAGGTGTAGGGACCTTGTGTAGGAGCAAGGTATGGGATCCTCATGTAGGAGCAAGTGAAAGCAGGAAGGAGCAGGTGTAGGGACCTCGTGTAGGAGCAAGGTATGGGATCCTCATGTAGGAGCAAGTGAAAGCAGGAAGGAGCAGGTGTAGGGACTTTGTGTAGGAGCAAGGTATGGGATCCTCAAGTAGGAGCAAGAAGAAGCAACAAGGAGCAGGTGTAGGGACCTCGTGTAGGAGCATGGTATGGGATCCTCATGTAGGAGCCAGAAGAAGCAACAAGGAGCAGGTGTAGGGCCCTTGTGTAGGAGCAAGGTATGGGATCCTCATGTAGGAGCAAGAAGAAGCAACAAGGAGCAGGTGTAGGGACCTTGTGTAGGAGCAAGGTATGGGATCCTCATGTAGGAGCAAGTGGAAGCAACAAGGAGCAGGTGTAGGGACCTTGTGTAGGAGCAAGGTATGGGATCCTCATGTAGGAGCAAGTGGAAGCAACAAGGAGCAGGTGTAGGGACCTTGTGTAGGAGCAAGGTATGGGATCCTCATGTAGGAGCAAGAAGAAGCAACAAGGAGCAGGTGTGGGACCCTCATGTAGGAGCAAGGTATGGGATCCTCATATAGGAGCAAGTGGAAGCAACAAGGAGCAGGTGTGGGGACCTTGTGTAGGAGCAAGGTATGGGATCCTCATGTAGTAGTAAGAGGACGCAACAAGGAGCAGGTGTAGGGACCTTGTGTAGGAGCAAGGTATGGGATCCTCATGTAGGAGCAAGAAGAAGCAACAAGGAGCAGGTGTAGGGACCTCGTGTAGGAGCAATGTATGGGATCCTCATGTAGGAGCAAGTGGAAGCAACAAGGAGCAGGTGTAGGGACCTTGTGTAGGAGTAAGGTATGGGATCCTCATGTAGGAGCAAGAAGAAGCAACAAGGAGCAGGTGTAGGGACCTTATGTAGGAGCAAGGTATGGGATCCGCATGTAGGAACAAGTGGAAGCAACAAGGAGCAGGTGTGAGGACCTTGTGTAGGTACAAGGTATGGGATCCTCATGTAGGAGCAAGTGGAAGCATCAAGGAGCAGGTGTAGGGACCTTGTGTAGGAGCAAGGTATGGGATCCTCATGTAGGAGTAAGAGGACGCAACAAGGAGCAGGTATGGGATCCTCATGTAGGAGGAAGTGGAAGCACCAAGGAGCAGGTGTAGGGACCTTGTGTAGGAGCAAGGTATGGGATCCTCATGTAGGAGCAAGAAGAAGCAACAAGGAGCAGGTGTAGGGACCTTGTGTAGGAGCAAAGTATGGGATCCTCATGTAGGAGCAAGAAGAAGCAACAAGGAGCAGGTGTAGGGACCTTGTGTAGGAGCAAGGTATGGGATCCTCATGTAGGAGCAAGAAGGAGCAACAAGGAGCAGGTGCAGGGACCTTGTGTAAGAGCAAGGTATGGGATCCTCATGTAGGAGCAAATGGAAGCAACAAGGAGCAGGTGTGGGACCCTCAGGTAGGAGTAAGGTATGGGATCCTCATGTAGGAGTAAGAGGACGCAACAAGGAGCAGGTGTGGGGACCTCGTGTAGGAGCAAGGTATGGGATCCTCATGTAGGAGCAAGTGGAAGCAACAAGTGTGAGAAGTTGGCCTGGCATATGCTGTCCACTAATTATAGTGGGCACCTTGCACCAGTCCAAACAACCCCTTATTGGAGATAGGTTAAAGACAACCTTATTGAAAGCTATCCTAGGGGTAGCTATGGAGAGCAGCCTTCAGGCTAAGTCTTGAAGGAATGTAAAGCAGCTTGTTTTACCAGTCTATAATCTCTTGAGTGACCAAATGAAAGAGCACCACACCAGGTATATATTCAAAATATATGTATTTATTACTAAACACACCCCTCTAGTCTCTTTATGAGGCTAGAGTTCGAAATACATAAGTTATAAGCTGTTTAAACACAGTAATAGCACAAATACACGTTTGGGCCCTAGGGGCGTACCAAACCATATACCAATAAAGTGGTATAAGAACCACGACTGAGCTAGACAGTAGGCCTAGAGCCTCTAGAAGTGCTTGGACCACAAGGAACCACCCAAGGTAGTGACACAGCGGACCCACGGGGGACGCGTGCAGTGTAATTACACAGCCGCGAATCGCCGTTAACTTCTATGGAGAAAGTCGCGGTTTGGAACTTAAGGAAAAGGGACACTTAAAGAAGGACTTGGAGCAAACCCTTTGAGAACTAGGTCGTTCTAGAGTCTCTACCCACGGGAGCACCGGAGTACTCTTGTTACCTCACCCAGGGAAGCCGGGTGCATAGGTGCCTTTCGGGGTCGGGTTTCGTCGTCGATTTGAATGGCGATCTGCTGCAAAGTGCTGCTGGCGACCAAGTGAAAAGTGTCCGGGTGGATCCAAAGGTGGATCGGAGATCTGAAGAACCTGAAAGCAGAGGGGACAGAGTCTGGGTCACTAGCCAGTGACCAGGAAGGCGATGAGCAGATGCCCACCGATGTCGAGTGCTTCAGGTAGGTTGACAGTCGTCTTGACTCTTCAGCCACGAGGTCCAGGAGGCGTTGTCGGCGACCAGGAGCAGGATTCGGGCTGGTACACGATGTCTGTCGAGTGCTGAGGTGTCGGCGACCGGATTGGACCCAACAAGCCTTGGCAACGGCAAGTCTCGATGAAGATGAAGATTGACGATGATGCAGACAAGCAAGGTCTGAGGAACTCACCCAGCAAGGGTAAGTGAGGACAAGCCTGGAGCAACCAGGGAGCCCAAGAAGAAAAGGATTGGCCTTCGTGAAGGGCTACTAGCCAACGGGCTAGCGACCGCGAAGGAGCCTCGAGACGGTGCACGTGGAGCTGGCTCACAGGACACTCGTGGAGTGGAGGCCAGTGATCTTCGGTGCAGTTGGTGCTGGAGGCTAGGGCTACTCGGAGCCCAAAGCACGACTTCGCGGGAGACCCAGAAGAGGATGCACTTGCAAATGCGTGCGGTGTCCAGGGGTCACGGTTCCACGTTACCCACGACAGCTACGGGCCTCAGCTTTGCTGGGGACTCAGGGCAGCCTCGGGGAAGTCTGGAAATCCACCTCTGGTGATGCAAAGACTTCGGCGTCCGACGGGAGCTTAGGCGATGCAGACCGGACAATTGCTTCTTTGGTGCCTGCCAAGCAGGGGAGTCACTCCTTGACCCCAAGGGAGATTCTTCTGTCCTCTAATCTTGTAGTAGAGCGTCGAAGGTCCAGGATTCTGTGTCAGAGTTTCGTCCAGGGATAATCTAAAGTCCTAAGGACTGGGTTCCTATACTTATACTAAGTTTAGGGGTTGGACTACTCTGTGGCCCCACCTATGGGTGGGTCAGGGCAGAGGGTGGCTACACCCCTTTCCCTTTGTCCAGTTCGCACCAAAGCAGGGGCTGCAAGCCCTGATCCAGTTTGAACTGGGGTATGCACTAGGGACACCAAGTGTGCCCCCAGTGCAGGACTTCAAAGCACCCGAAAGTGCTCCCGCCCAGCCCCAATACACACTATCCTGTCTGGGAGGTGGTCACACCTCCCTGGGACAGGAAACCTATTGTCCAGGCCTCCCCTGCCGGAGTTTCGTCCAGCAGCAGGAGGCCAGACTTGTGTCTGTGGCAGCAGCATCCATTTTGTGATGCCAGGGCTTTAGAAAGAAGTTACCGGCCAGGCCAGGGTTAACATGTCTCTCCCTCTAGAAGGGTGGAATGCTACCCCGCTGCCAGAATTGGCGGGGGGTAGTATTCCAAGATGTTTGACACCAAACACGACATGTTTCGGTGCAGCCATTCCAAAGTTAGCATTTAGCGCGAGGTTATAATGCGCTTAAGAGTATATGGTCAGGCTGCACTACAAACAGCATCAGAGAAGGGTCTCCGAACGCTGCAGAGGGGCCCTGCTCATGCAGGGGCACCCTCTCACATAGGAACCACGCACTCTGCCTTCAGGATTGATAAGGCCTGCCATAGGAGTGACTTATAGGTTTATATGTGTGTATGTATATAGTGATATAGGTAGCCTATATCACAGTAAGGAGTGCATGCACCACCTTACCCAGGCTGCAGTAGCAGACCTGTGGTGTCAGTTTGGATGGCCTTCCAGGGGTGGCACAATACATGCTGCAGCCCCTGGTAGGCCTCTGAGGTACCTATGCCCTGGGTACATAGTATACCATATACTAGGGACTTATAAGGGCACTCCAGATTCCAATCAGAGCTGTGCCTAAGGCACATGGAAACCATTTTACAGAGAAAGCAGATAGACTGGGGCCCTGAATAGCAGGATCCCAGTCCAACTAAGTCATAAACCAGCAAAACACCAGAAAAAAAGTGGGGGCAACCATATAGTCAGATTCCACCTTCCTACATAACCCCCCCAAACGAAAGGAGATAAGGCTAACCTTGGCCAGTTGAGCCTTTATTGACTAAGTGGCCATATAAGGAAGCACCTGCACTAGCATGGTTGCCCCCTGTCTTATGGTCCACTAAGCAATCCCTCACCCTAAGGGTATGAGAGGGTCTCCACCATGGGGAATCACTACCTGTGGTGTGCTTAGGTAAAGTACAAGGCTGGTGAGGTGTCTGAGCAGGGAAGGGAGGCCCTAGGAATGTTGGCCTCAGCTTCCTCAGATCACTGGTCACCATGTATGCCTGTCTTTCCATGACTGAGTTGCACTTTGCTCTAAGGGTCAACCTTTGGCTGCCTACAGCTGGGGGTTGGGTCCCTTTGGATGGAACACTGGAGGGATATGGCAGGTTTGGAACCTTTTGGTCCCATGTTTGCCCTTGCCTACCAGAGTCCTTCTGGGGGAGGTCCCTACATAAAGGTATGGGGGATCCCTCAGTGTGTGGAGGAATTTTCACCTGGCTAGGGCTACTAGGCTGGGTGCCCCTAATCTGCTGATGGGGGGGTTCCTCTGGGCAGGGGGCCCTGGGGGGTCCACTGACCTCCCTGACCTCTGCAGCCCTGGGCTGACTGAGACAGGGTAGAGAGGGGCAGGTTACCTGCTCCAGACTGGGTACCACCTTGGAAGGGTCCTCTGCCATCAGGGGGTGGCCAGGCCAGGCCTGACTACCTCTGTGGCAGTTCCTTCACTAGGGGTAGGGTCAGTTCCCTGAGGAGGCTGACTCTTACCTACTGTCTGGGGGAAGAAGACTTTTCTTCAACCCTTGTGCTCTCTTTTGGGGGAGAGGGGCCATTCTTTCAGGCTCCATCTCTCCAAATTCTTGGGCTGGGGCTGTGGCCATCACAGCCCCCTAACCTTTACAGGGACACCCAACATCCTGAGATGGGTTTGGTGTTCAACTTCAGCCCAGGCTGAAATGTCCAGATCATTGCCCATCAGGCAATCTACAGGTAAGGTTGGGGACACTGCCACTCTTTTTGGGCCTGTGACCCCCTCCCAGCTGAGATTGACTATGGCCATGGGGTGATCTGTTCTGACACCATCAATGTTGGTCACCTGGTATTTAAACTCAGGTAAAAGCTGGTGAGGGGGACTAGTTTCCCTGCCACCATGGTGACACTAGCCCCTGTGTCCCTAAATGCCACAGCTTTCTGACCATTAATTATTGGCTCCAATCTGTACCTGCCCAATGCTGTGGGACCCATGGTAAAGGTGGCAAATCCTATACCACCATCAGAGTCAGAGGAGTCTGTTGAGGGGTCCCTGTCTAAACTAGGGCCCACCTCTGTTCCTCTTGCAAAAGCACCTAACTTTTTGGGTGCACTACTCCCAACTGGAGGATTACTACTGGTAGTACCAGGAGGGGTGGTAGTAGTTGTGGGAGGAACATTTTCTTTATTGCCAATCCTGGGGCAACTGGGATCAGTTTTCCAGTGCCCAGGCTTTTTACAGACATGGCAATATGGTTTCTTTTCAGGAGAAGAAGGAGTTTGGGACCCACCCCCAGAAGAGGAATTTTGGGGCCCTGTAGGGGATTTATCCTTAGATTTATCCCCACCTTTCTCTTGGGACTTAGTAGAATCTTTCTTCTGGTCACCAACCTGATTTTTAGTTTTTACTCTGGTTCTGACCCATTTGTCTGCCTTCTTTCCCAATTCTTGGGGAGAGGTCAGATCAGAGTCCACCAGATACTGGTGCAAAAGCTGGTTTTGACAATTATTAAGGATCTGCTCCTTCATAATCAAATTGTACAATCCTAAAAAGTCCTGCACTTCGTTGCCATGTATCCAACCTTCCAGAGCCTTAGTAGCACAATCTACAAAATCAACCCAGTCTTGAGTCTGAGCTTTTTGGGTGTCTCTGAACTTCAACCTATACTGTTCAGTGGTTAGGCCAAACCCATATATCAGAGCACTCTTCAAGACTGTGTAATTGTCAGCATCCTCTTCTCTTACAGTGAGGAGCTTGTCTCTACCTTTGTCTGCAAAGGAGAGCCACAAGATTGCTGCCCACTGCTTCTGGGGGACCCTCTGAACTTTAACAGGCCCTCTCCAGTGCAGTTATCCATTTGTGGATGTCATCCCCACTCTGGTAGGGAGGGACAATCTTGTTTAGGTTTCTATGGTCATAAGACCTTTCCCTATCTTTAGGGATATTGCTGCCACCATGGGACTCTAGTCCCAACTTTTTCTCTCTTTGTAGAGATCTAGGGACTCCCTGTCTATAGCCAACTGCTGTTTTCTGAGTTCAAGCTGGGCTTGCTCATACTGAATCAGTCTTTTTCTCCTCTCATGAGAGGATTCCCTCCTATGAGAGGAGACAGAGGTCCCTACTGAGGTGCTAGAGTGGTTAGACTCCTGAGAAGGAGATCTAGACCTTTCTAGGCACACTCACAATCCTTCCTGGGGGGACAAAGTGGAGGTCATTCTGATCCTCCTCCTCATCCACAGGAGGAATTGGGTTTTCCAGGTCAGGGTCATTGTCACCCTCCTGGTCAGTTCCAGAGGGGGGCTGGGGGTGTTGCTACCCCTGGCCCCATCCTCATCTTCTGCCCCACCCTCTGCACCTACCCCTTCATTCCCTAAGGGCCTGCTGAGATCATAAGCCTCTAACATCTCTCTCAGATGTTGGGTGGTGGGGCTTTGGCCTGTCTTCAGTTTCCTCAAATTGCATAATGCTCTCAATTCCAAGAATGGGAGTGTATCATACTTGGAGGGAAGAAGCCCAGGGGCTTCTGGCACGGACTCACTGGGTCCTGGCTTTGAAGACATCACTAGTGAGGTGTGGTGTATGCACTACCTACTCTAGTGTGGCCTACTAAACTCTCTTGAGTTGTAGAAAGGGTGTGCTATCCCTTAACACACAACTCTAAGTTCAGTAGAACTTACTGTATACTAAGCTTAATTTATATGTACCTTAGGTACCTTTAGTGGTTTTCAGTTGATCAATTCAATTGAGATTATCTGGTAAAACAATAGCAAGCTGGAATCCCACACGCTGCACACCAATGTGAGAAGTTGGCCTGGCATATGCTGTCCACTAATTATAGTGGGCACCTTGCACCAGTCCAAACAACCCCTTATTGGAGATAGGTTAAAGACAACCTTATTGAAAGCTATCCTAGTGGTAGCTATGGAGAGCAGCCTTCAGGCTAAGTCTTGAAGGAATGTAAAGCAGCTTGTTTTACCAGTCTATAATCTCTTGAGTGACCAAATGAAAGAGCACCACACCAGGTATATATTCAAAATATATGTATTTATTACTAAACACACCCCTCTAGTCTCTTTATGAGGCTAGAGTTCGAAGTACATAAGTTATAAGCTGTTTAAACACAGTAATAGCACAAATACACGTTTGGGCCCGAGGGGCGTACCAAACCATATACCAATAAAGTGGTATAAGAACCACGACTGAGCTAGACACTAGGCCTAGAGCCTCTAGAAGTGCTTGGACCACAAGGAACCACCCAAGGTAGTGACACAGAGGACCCACGGGGGACGCGTGCAGTGTAATTACACAGCCGCGAATCGCCGTTAACTTCTATGGAGAAAGTCGCGGTTTGGAACTTAAAGAAAAGGGACACTTAAAGAAGGACTTGGAGCAAACCCTTTGAGAACTAGGTCGTTCTAGAGTCTCTACCCACGGGAGCACCGGAGTACTCTTGTTACCTCACCCAGGGAAGCCGGGTGCATAGGTGCCTTTCGGGGTCGGGTTTCGTCGTCGATTTGAATGGCGATCTGCTGCAAAGTGCTGCTGGCGACCAAGTGAAAAGTGTCCGGGTGGATCACCCAGGGGACAGAGTCTGGGTCACTAGCCAGTGACCAGGAAGGCGATGAGCAGATGCCCACCGATGTCGAGTGCTTCAGGTAGGTTGACGGTCGTCTTGACTCTTCAGCCACGAGGTCCAGGAGGCGTTGTCGGCGACCAGGAGCAGGATTCGGGCTGGTACACGATGTCTGTCGAGTGCTGAGGTGTCGGCGACCGGATTGGACCCAACAAGCCTTGGCAACGGCAAGTCTCGATGAAGATGAAGATTGACGATGATGCAGACCAGCAAGGTCTGAGGAACTCACCCAGCAAGGGTAAGTGAGGGCAAGCCTGGAGCAACCAGGGAGCCCAAGAAGAAAAGGATTGGCCTTCGTGAAGGGCTACTAGCCAACGGGCTAGCGACCGCGAAGGAGCCTCGAGACGGTGCACGTGGAGCTGGCTCACAGGACACTCGTGGAGTGGAGTGGAGGCCAGTGATCTTCGGTGCAGTTGGTGCTGGAGGCTAGGGCTACTCGGAGCCCAAAGCACGACTTCGTGGGAGACCCAGAAGAGGATGCACTTGCAAATGCGTGCGGTGTCCAGGGGTCACGGTTCCACGTTACCCACGACAGCTACGGGCCTCAGCTTTGCTGGGGACTCAGGGCAGCCTCGGGGAAGCCTGGAAATCCACCTCTGGTGATGCAAAGACTTCGGCGTCCGACGGGAGCTTAGGCGATGCAGACCGGACAATTGCTTCTTTGGTGCCTGCCAAGCAGGGGAGTCACTCCTTGACCCCAAGGGAGATTCTTCTGTCCTCTAATCTTGTAGTAGAGCGTCGAAGGTCCAGGATTCTGTGTCAGAGTTTCGTCCAGGGATAATCTAAAGTCCTAAGGACTGGGTTCCTATACTTATACTAAGTTTAGGGGTTGGACTACTCTGTGGCCCCACCTATGGGTGGGTCAGGGCAGAGGGGTGGCTACACCCCTTTCCCTTTGTCCAGTTCGCGCCAAAGCAGGGGCTGCAAGCCCCTGATCCGGTTTGAACTGGGGTATGCACAGGGACACCAAGTGTGCCCCCAGTGCAGGACTTCAAAGCACCCGAAAGTGCTCCCGCCCAGCCCCAATACACACTATCCTGTCTGGGGAGGTGGTCACACCTCCCTGGGACAGAAACCTATTGTCCAGGCCTCCCCTGCCGGAGTTTCATCCAGCAGCAGGAGGCCAGACTTGTGTCTGTGGCAGCAGCATCCATTTTGTGATGCCAGGGCTTTAGAAAGAAGTTACCGGCCAGGCCAGGGTTAACATGTCTCTCCCTCTAGAAGGGTGGAATGCTACCCCCGCCGCCAGAATTGGCGGGCGGGTAGTATTCCAAGATGTTTGACACCAAACACGACATGTTTCGGTGCAGCCATTCCAAAGTTAGCATTTAACGCGAGGTTATAATGCGCTTAAGAGTATATGGTCAGGCTGCACTACAAACAGCATCAGAGAAGGGTCTCCGAACGCTGCAGAGGGGCCCTGCTCATGCAGGGGCACCCTCTCACATAGGAACCACGTGTCGGGTCTGAAGTCCAATCCACGTGAGATTCCACAGGAGCAAAGAAATTAGTTCCCCCCCACCTTTAGACAACAACTCCTGGAGGAGGTATAGTAACTCACTCACAAGACGCTGCTAACCAAAAGTAAGGGGAATAACGCATAGAGTGACCACCACTCTTTCCCCAGAGATGACACCAGGTAGCGTGGTAGTGGGGAGCTGGTCCCACAGAGAAGCTAAACAAAAGAGATAACAAATAAGACTGGTCTTACTCCTCAAGAACTAAACAGTAGTCAAGAACATTAATGCATGTCACTTCCCAACATATGCAGTTCACTTACCAGTGATAGAGTCCCAGGATATTCTGATATTTCTCAGCGTCCAATGAGCGCATGACCCAGGCCCAATCGATGAAAGACCAGGAAGTGCAGGTAAGGGAATACTGAGAAGATGAACTACTAAGGGACGACAAACACAACCACTCACTTCCACAACCACTCAAGGTCACGTTGGGTGATTCAAAAAGAGGGAGAGTCCCCTAGTTTGTTAAGGGGAGTGGGGATTCCAAGAATTACTGACCGGCTCCGTAGAGAAAGGAGCGGATCAGCGGCACTCACGCTTTCACGAAAGCGGGAGAGGAAAAGACGGCGTGGCGCGCTGGCCGGCTCCGTAGGGAGAGGAGCGGATCAGCGGCGCACACGCTTTCAAGAAAGCGGGACTGGAAAAGATGGCGTGGCGCGCTGGCCGGCTCCGTAGAGAGAGGAGCGGATCAGCGGCGCACACGCTTTCAGAAAGCGGGACAGGAAAGATGGCGTGGCGCGCTGGCCGGCTCCGTAGGGAGAGGAGCGGATCAGAGGCGCACACGCTTTCTCGAAGGTGGGTCGGCAATAGATGGCGTGACGCGCTGGCCGGCTCCGTGGGGAAAAGAGCGGATCAGCGGCACAGACGCTTTCACGAAGGCAGGTCAGCAAAGGAAGGCGTGGCACGCTGGCCGTCTCCGTGGGGAGAGGAGCGGATCAGCGAGACACACGCTCGACAGGGAAGGAACAGAACTTCTGATGGATAGCAGAAGTAGACAAGGCAACTCGGGATAGAAGAGTTCAAGCCGGATACCAGGAATCAATCCAAAGAGCAGGTACTCAACTCCGAGCTCGAAGGGGGCGTGGTCACTAGTTAGGGATAGTAAGTCAAGCATTGGCAATTGGGTGAGACGGCCTCTTATAGCAGGTAGGGGTCGTCACAAAAGAACTCACACTGTGAACTAACGAGGGAAGTACACATGCATCAAGGTACCGACATTTCTCCTACAAGGGCATCTGCTGCCGAAATCCTAACACCACGCACTCTGCCTTCAGGATTGATAAGGCCTGCCATAGGAGAGACTTATAGGTTTATATGTGTGTATGTATATAGTGATATAGGTAGCCTATATCACAGTAAGGGGTGCATGCACCACCTTACCCAGGCTGCAGTAGCAGACCTGTGGTGTCAGTTTGGATGGCCTTCCAGGGGTGGCACAATACATGCTGCAGCCCTGGTAGGCCTCTGAGGTACCTATGCCCTGGGTACATAGTATACCATATACTAGGGACTTATAAGGGCACTCCAGATTCCAATCAGAGATGTGCCTAAGGCACATGGAAACCATTTTACAGAGAAAGCAGATAGACTGGGGCCCTGAATAGCAGGATCCCAGTCCAACTAAGTCATAAACCAGCAAGACACCAGAAAAAAAGTGGGGGCAACCATATAGTCAGATTCCACCTTCCTACAACAAGGAGCAGGTTTGGGCCCCTCGTGTAGGAGCAAGTGGACGTAGGAAGGAGCAAGATGAGGGACCCTCATAAAAGCAGGAAGGAGCAGGTGTAGGGACCTCGTGTAGGAGCAAGGTATGGGATCCTCATGTAGGAGCAAGAAGAAGCAACAAGGAGCAGGTGTAGGGACCTTGTGTAGGAGCAAGGTATGGGATCCTCATGTAGGAGCAAATGTAAGCAACAAGGAGCAGGTGTAGGGACCTTGTGTAGGAGCAAGGTATGGGATCCTCATGTAGGAGCAAGTGGAAGCAACAAGGAGCAGGTGTGGGGCCCTCGTGTAGGAGCAAGGTATGGGATCCTCATGTAGGAGCAGGTGGAAGCAACAAGGAGCAGGTGTGGGGACCTCGTGTAGGAGCAAGGTATGAGATCCTCATGTAGAAGCAAGTGGAAGCAACAAGGAGCAGGTGTAGGGACCTCGTGTAGGAGCAAGGTATGGGATCCTCATGTAGGAGCAAGAGGAAGCAACAAGGAGCAGGTGTGGGGCCCTCGTGTAGGAGCAAGGTATGGGATCCTCATGTAGGAGCAAGTGGAAGCAACAAGGAGCAGGTGTAGGGACCTCGTGTAGGAGCAAGGTATGGGATCCTCATGTAGGAGCAAGTGGAAGCAACAAGGAGCAGGTGTAGGGACCTCGTGTAGGAGCAAGGTATGGGATCCTCTTGTAGGAGCAAGAAGAAGCAACAAGGAGCAGGTGTAGGGACCTTGAGTAGGAGCAAGGTATGGGATCCTCATGTAGGAGCAAGAAGAAGCAACAAGGAGCAGGTGTGGGGCCCTCGTGTAGGAGCAAGGTATGGGATCCTCATGTAGGAGCAAGTGGAAGCAACAAAGGAGCAGGTGTAGGGGCCCTCGTGTAGGAGCAAGGTATGGGACCCTCATGTAGGAGCAAATGGAAGCAACAAGGAGCAGGTGTGGGGACCTTGTGTAGGAGCAAGGTATGGGATCCTCATGTAGGAGCAAGAAGAAGCAACAAGGAGCAGGTGTAGGGACCTTGTGTAGGAGCAAGGTATGGGATCCTCATGTAGGAGCAAGTGGAAGCAACAAGGAGCAGGTGTAGGGACCTTGTGTAGGAGCATGGTATGGGATCCTCATGTAGGAGCAAGAAGAAGCAACAAGGAGCAGGTGTAGGGACCTTGTGTAGGTGCAGGGTATGGGATCCTCATGTAGGAGCAAGTGGAAGAGACAAGAAGCAGGTGTGGGACCCTCATGTAGGAGTAAGACGCAACAAGGAGCTGGTGTGGGGACCTCGTGTAGGAGCAAGGTATGGGATCCTCATGGAGGAGCAAGAAGAAGCAACAAGGAGCAGGTGTAGGGACCTCGTGTAGGAGCAAGGTATGGGATCCTCATGTAGGAGCAAGTGGAATCAACAAGGAGCAGGTGTAGGGACCTTGTGTAGGAGCAAGGTATGGGATCCTCATGTAGGAACAAGTGGAAGCAACAAGGAGTAGGTGTAGGGACCTTGTGTAGGAGCAAGGTATGGGATCCTAGGAGCAAGGTATGGGATCCTCATGTAGGAGCAAGAAGAAGCAACAAGGAGCAGATGTGGGGCCCTCGTGTAGGAGCAAGGTATGGGATCCTCATGTAGGAGCAAGAAGAAGCAACAAGGAGCAGGTGTAGGGACCTTGTGTAGGAGCAAGGTATGGGATACTCATGTAGGAGCAAATGGAAGCAACAAGGAGCAGGTGTGGGGCCCTCGTGTAGGAGCAAGGTATGGGATACTCATATAGGAGTAAGACGCAACAAGGAGCTGGTGTGGGGCCCTCGTGTAGGAGCAAGGTATGGGATCCTCATGTAGGAGTAAGAAGAAGCAACAAGGAGCAGGTGTAGGGACCTTGTGTAGGAGCAAGGTATGGCATCCTCATGTAGGAGCAAATGGAAGCAACAAGGAGCAGGTGTAGGGACCTTGTGTAGGAGCAAGGTATGGGATCCTCATGTAGGAGCAAGTGGAAGCAACAAGGAGCAGGTGTAGGGACCTTGTGTAGGAGCAAGGTATGGGATCCTCATGTAGGAGCAAGAAGAAGCAACAAGGAGCAGGTGTAGGGACCTTGTGTAGGAGCATGGTATGGGATCCTCATGTAGGAGCAAGAAGAAGCAACAAGGAGCAGGTGTAGGGACCTTGTGTAGGTGCAGGGTATGGGATCCTCATGTAGGAGCAAGTGGAAGAGACAAGAAGCAGGTGTGGGACCCTCATGTAGGAGTAAGACGCAACAAGGAGCTGGTGTGGGGACCTCGTGTAGGAGCAAGGTATGGGATCCTCATGGAGGAGCAAGAAGAAGCAACAAGGAGCAGGTGTAGGGACCTCGTGTAGGAGCAAGGTATGGGATCCTCATGTACGAGCAAGTGGAATCAACAAGGAGCAGGTGTAGGGACCTTGTGTAGGAGCAAGGTATGGGATCCTCATGTAGGAACAAGTGGAAGCAACAAGGAGCAGGTGTAGGGACCTTGTGTAGGAGCAAGGTATGGGATCCTAGGAGCAAGGTATGGGATCCTCATGTAGGAGCAAGAAGAAGCAACAAGGAGCAGGTGTAGGGACCTTGTGTAGGAGCAAGGCATGGGATCCTCATGTAGGAGCAAGAAGAAGCAACAAGGAGCAGATGTGGGGCCCTCGTGTAGGAGCAAGGTATGGGATCCTCATGTAGGAGCAAGAAGAAGCAACAAGGAGCAGGTGTAGGGACCTTGTGTAGGAGCAAGGTATGGGATACTCATGTAGGAGCAAATGGAAGCAACAAGGAGCAGGTGTGGGGCCCTCGTGTAGGAGCAAGGTATGGGATACTCATGTAGGAGTAAGACGCAACAAGGAGCTGGTGTGGGGCCCTCGTGTAGGAGCAAGGTATGGGATCCTCATGTAGGAGTAAGAAGAAGCAACAAGGAGCAGGTGTAGGGACCTTGTGTAGGAGCAAGGTATGGCATCCTCATGTAGGAGCAAGAAGAAGCAACAAGGAGCAGGTGTGGGGACCTTGTGTAGGAGCAAGGTATGGGATCCTCATGTAGGAGCAAGTGGAAGCCACAAGGAGCAGGTGTAGGGACCTTGTGTAGGAGCAAGGTATGGGATCCTCATGTAGGAGCAAGTGGAAGCAACAAGGAGCAGGTGTAGGGACCTTGTGTAGGAGCATGGTATGGGATCCTCATGTAGGAGCAAGAAGAAGCAACAAGGAGCAGGTGTAGGGACCTTGTGTAGGTGCAGGGTATGGGATCCTCATGTAGGAGCAAGTGGAAGAGACAAGAAGCAGGTGTGGGACTCTCATGTAGGAGTAAGACGCAACAAGGAGCTGGTGTGGGGACCTCGTGTAGGAGCAAGGTATGGGATCCTCATGGAGGAGAAAGAAGAAGCAACAAGGAGCAGGTGTAGGGACCTCGTGTAGGAGCAAGGTATGGGATCCTCATGTAGGAGCAAGTGGAATCAACAAGGAGCAGGTGTAGGGACCTTGTGTAGGAGCAAGGTATGGGATCCTCATGTAGGAACAAGTGGAAGCAACAAGGAGCAGGTGTAGGGACCTTGTGTAGGAGCAAGGTATGGGATCCTAGGAGCAAGGTATGGGATCCTCATGTAGGAGCAAGAAGAAGCAACAAGGAGCAGGTGTAGGGACCTTGTGTAGGAGCAAGGTATGGGATCCTCATGTAGGAGCAAGAAGAAGCAACAAGGAGCAGATGTGGGGCCCTCGTGTAGGAGCAAGGTATGGGATCCTCATGTAGGAGCAAGAAGAAGCAACAAGGAGCAGGTGTAGGGACCTTGTGTAGGAGCAAGGTATGGGATACTCATGTAGGAGCAAATGGAAGCAACAAGGAGCAGGTGTGGGGCCCTCGTGTAGGAGCAAGGTATGGGATCCTCATGTAGGAGTAAGAAGAAGCAACAAGGAGCAGGTGTAGGGACCTTGTGTAGGAGCAAGGTATGGCATCCTCATGTAGGAGCAAATGGAAGCAACAAGGAGCAGGTGTAGGGACCTTGTGTAGGAGCAAGGTATGGGATACTCATGTAGGAGCAAATGGAAGCAACAAGGAGCAGGTGTGGGGCCCTCGTGTAGGAGCAAGGTATGGGATCCTCATGTAGGAGTAAGAAGAAGCAACAAGGAGCAGGTGTAGGGACCTTGTGTAGGAGCAAGGTATGGGATACTCATGTAGGAGTAAGACGCAACAAGGAGCTGGTGTGGGGCCCTCGTGTAGGAGCAAGGTATGGGATCCTCATGTAGGAGTAAGAAGAAGCAACAAGGAGCAGGTGTAGGGACCTTGTGTAGGAGCAAGGTATGGCATCCTCATGTAGGAGCAAATGGAAGCAACAAGGAGCAGGTGTAGGGACCTTGTGTAGGAGCAAGGTATGGGATCCTCATGTAGGAGCAAGTGGAAGCAACAAGGAGCAGGTGTAGGGACCTTGTGTAGGAGCAAGGTATGGGATCCTCATGTAGGAGCAGAGAAGAAGCAACAAGGAGCAGGTGTAGGGACCTTGTGTAGGAGCATGGTATGGGATCCTCATGTAGGAGCAAGAAGAAGCAACAAGGAGCAGGTGTAGGGACCTTGTGTAGGTGCAGGGTATGGGATCCTCATGTAGGAGCAAGTGGAAGAGACAAGAAGCAGGTGTGGGACCCTCATGTAGGAGTAAGACGCAACAAGGAGCTGGTGTGGGGACCTCGTGTAGGAGCAAGGTATGGGATCCTCATGGAGGAGCAAGAAGAAGCAACAAGGAGCAGGTATAGGGACCTCGTGTAGGAGCAAGGTATGGGATCCTCATGTAGGAGCAAGTGGAATCAACAAGGAGCAGGTGTAGGTACCTTGTGTAGGAGCAAGGTATGGGATCCTCATGTAGGAACAAGTGGAAGCAACAAGGAGCAGGTGTAGGGACCTTGTGTAGGAGCAAGGTATGGGATCCTAGGAGCAAGGTATGGGATCCTCATGTAGGAGCAGAAGAAGCAACAAGGAGCAGGTGTAGGGACCTTGTGTAGGAGCAAAGTATGGGATCCTCATGTAGGAACAAGAAGAAGCAACAAGGAGCAGATGTGGGGCACTCGTGTAGGAGCAAGGTATGGGATCCTCATGTAGGAGCAAGAAGAAGCAACAAGGAGCAGGTGTAGGGACCTTGTGTAGGAGCAAGGTATGGGATCCTCATGTAGGAGCAAGTGGAAGCAACACGGAGCAGGTGTAGGGACCTTGTGTAGGAGCAAGGTATGGGATCCTCATGTAGGAGCAAGAAGAAGCAACAAGGAGCAGGTGTAGGGACCTTGTGTAGGAGCAATGTATGGGATCCTCATGTAGGAGCAAGTGGAAGCAACAAGGAACAGGTGTAGGGACCTTGTGTAGGAGCAAGGTATGGGATCCTCATGTAGGAGCAAGAAGAAGCAACAAGGAGCAGGTGTAGGGACCTTGTGTAGGAGCAAGGTATGGGATCCTCATGTAGGAGCAAGAAGAAGCAACAAGGAGCAGGTGTAGAGACCTTGTGTAGGAGCAAGGTATGGGATCCTCATGTAGGAGCAAGTGGAAGCAACAAGGAGCAGGTGTAGGGACCTCGTGTAGGAGCAAGGTATGGGATCCTCATGTAGGAGCAAGTGAAAGCAGGAAGGAGCAGGTGTAGGGACCTTGTGTAGGAACAAGGTATGGGATCCTCATGTAGGAGCAAGAAGAAGCAACAAGGAGCAGGTGTGGGACCCTCATGTAGGAGCAAGGTATGGGATCCTCATGTAGTAGTAAGAGGACGCAACAAGGAGCAGGTGTGGGGACCTCGTGTAGGAGCAAGGTATGGGATCCTCATGTAGGAGCAAGTGGAAGCAACGAGGAGCAGGTTTGGGCCCTTCGTGTAGGAGCAAGTGGACGTAGGAAGGAGCAAGATGAGGGACCCTCATATAAAAGCAGGAAGGAGCAGTTCTACCTACCTCGTGTAGGAGCAAGGTATGGGATCCTCATGTTGGAGCAAGAAGAAGCAGCAAGGAGCAGGTGTAGGGACCTTGTGTAGGAGCAAGGAATGGGATCCTCATGTAGGAGCAAGAAGAAGCAACAAGGAGCAGGTGTAGGGAGCTTGTGTAGGAGCAAGGTATGGGATCCTCATGTAGGAGCAAATGGAAGCAACAAGGAGAAGGTATAGGGACCTCGTGTAGGAGCAAGGTATGGGATCCTCATGTAGGAGCAAGTGGAAGCTATAAGGAGCAGGTGTAGGGACTTCGTGTAGGAGCAAGTTATGGGATCCTCATGTAGGAGCAAGTGGAAGCAACAAGGAGCAGGTGTAGGGACCTCGTGTAGGAGCAAGGTATGGGATCCTCATGTAGGAGCAAGTGGAAGCAACATGGAGCAGGTGTAGGGACCTTGTGTAGGAGCAAGGTATGGGATCCTCATGTAGGAGCAAGAAGAAGCAACAAGGAGCAGGTGTAGGGACCTTGTGTAGGAGCATGGTATGGGATCCTCATGTAGGAGCAAGAAGAAGCAACAAGGAGCAGGTGTAGGGACCTTGTGTAGGTGCAGGGTATGGGATCCTCATGTAGGAGCAAGTGGAAGAGACAAGAAGCAGGTGTGGGACCCTCATGTAGGAGTAAGACGCAACAAGGAGCTGGTGTGGGGACCTCGTGTAGGAGCAAGGTATGGGATCCTCATGGAGGAGCAAGAAGAAGCAACAAGGAGCAGGTGTAGGGACCTCGTGTAGGAGCAAGGTATGGGATCCTCATGTACGAGCAAGTGGAATCAACAAGGAGCAGGTGTAGGGACCTTGTGTAGGAGCAAGGTATGGGATCCTCATGTAGGAACAAGTGGAAGCAACAAGGAGCAGGTGTAGGGACCTTGTGTAGGAGCAAGGTATGGGATCCTAGGAGCAAGGTATGGGATCCTCATGTAGGAGCAAGAAGAAGCAACAAGGAGCAGGTGTAGGGACCTTGTGTAGGAGCAAGGCATGGGATCCTCATGTAGGAGCAAGAAGAAGCAACAAGGAGCAGATGTGGGGCCCTCGTGTAGGAGCAAGGTATGGGATCCTCATGTAGGAGCAAGAAGAAGCAACAAGGAGCAGGTGTAGGGACTTTGTGTAGGAGCAAGGTATGGGATACTCATGTAGGAGCAAATGGAAGCAACAAGGAGCAGGTGTGGGTCCTCGTGTAGGAGCAAGGTATGGGATACTCATGTAGGAGTAAGACGCAACAAGGAGCTGGTGTGGGGCCCTCGTGTAGGAGCAAGGTATGGGATCCTCATGTAGGAGTAAGAAGAAGCAACAAGGAGCAGGTGTAGGGACCTTGTGTAGGAGCAAGGTATGGCATCCTCATGTAGGAGCAAGAAGAAGCAACAAGGAGCAGGTGTGGGGACCTTGTGTAGGAGCAAGGTATGGGATCCTCATGTAGGAGCAAGTGGAAGCCACAAGGAGCAGGTGTAGGGACCTTGTGTAGGAGCAAGGTATGGGATCCTCATGTAGGAGCAAGTGGAAGCAACAAGGAGCAGGTGTAGGGACCTTGTGTAGGAGCATGGTATGGGATCCTCATGTAGGAGCAAGAAGAAGCAACAAGGAGCAGGTGTAGGGACCTTGTGTAGGTGCAGGGTATGGGATCCTCATGTAGGAGCAAGTGGAAGAGACAAGAAGCAGGTGTGGGACCCTCATGTAGGAGTAAGACGCAACAAGGAGCTGGTGTGGGGACCTCGTGTAGGAGCAAGGTATGGGATCCTCATGGAGGAGCAAGAAGAAGCAACAAGGAGCAGGTGTAGGGACCTCGTGTAGGAGCAAGGTATGGGATCCTCATGTAGGAGCAAGTGGAATCAACAAGGAGCAGGTGTAGGGACCTTGTGTAGGAGCAAGGTATGGGATCCTCATGTAGGAACAAGTGGAAGCAACAAGGAGCAGGTGTAGGGACCTTGTGTAGGAGCAAGGTATGGGATCCTAGGAGCAAGGTATGGGATCCTCATGTAGGAGCAAGAAGAAGCAACAAGGAGCAGGTGTAGGGACCTTGTGTAGGAGCAAGGTATGGGATCCTCATGTAGGAGCAAGAAGAAGCAACAAGGAGCAGATGTGGGGCCCTCGTGTAGGAGCAAGGTATGGGATCCTCATGTAGGAGCAAGAAGAAGCAACAAGGAGCAGGTGTAGGGACCTTGTGTAGGAGCAAGGTATGGGATACTCATGTAGGAGCAAATGGAAGCAACAAGGAGCAGGTGTGGGGCCCTCGTGTAGGAGCAAGGTATGGGATACTCATGTAGGAGTAAGACGCAACAAGGAGCTGGTGTGGGGCCCTCGTGTAGGAGCAAGGTATGGGATCCTCATGTAGGAGTAAGAAGAAGCAACAAGGAGCAGGTGTAGGGACCTTGTGTAGGAGCAAGGTATGGCATCCTCATGTAGGAGCAAATGGAAGCAACAAGGAGCAGGTGTAGGGACCTTGTGTAGGAGCAAGGTATGGCATCCTCATGTAGGAGCAAATGGAAGCAACAAGGAGCAGGTGTAGGGACCTTGTGTAGGAGCAAGGTATGGGATCCTCATGTAGGAGCAAGTGGAAGCAACAAGGAGCAGGTGTAGGGACCTTGTGTAGGAGCAAGGTATGGGATCCTCATGTAGGAGCAAGAAGAAGCAACAAGGAGCAGGTGTAGGGACCTTGTGTAGGAGCATGGTATGGGATCCTCATGTAGGAGCAAGAAGAAGCAACAAGGAGCAGGTGTAGGGACCTTGTGTAGGTGCAGGGTATGGGATCCTCATGTAGGAGCAAGTGGAAGAGACAAGAAGCAGGTGTAGGACCCTCATGTAGGAGTAAGACGCAACAAGGAGCTGGTGTGGGGACCTCGTGTAGGAGCAAGGTATGGGATCCTCATGGAGGAGCAAGAAGAAGCAACAAGGAGCAGGTGTAGGGACCTTGTGTAGGTGCAGGGTATGGGATCCTCATGTAGGAGCAAGTGGAAGAGACAAGAAGCAGGTGTAGGACCCTCATGTAGGAGTAAGACGCAACAAGGAGCTGGTGTGGGGACCTCGTGTAGGAGCAAGGTATGGGATCCTCATGGAGGAGCAAGAAGAAGCAACAAGGAGCAGGTGTAGGGACCTCGTGTAGGAGCAAGGTATGGGATCCTCATGTAGGAGCAAGAAGAAGCAACAAGGAGCAGGTGTAGGGACCTTGTGTAGGAGCAAGGTATGGGATCCTCATGTAGGAACAAGAAGAAGCAACAAGGAGCAGATGTGGGGCACTCGTGTAGGAGCAAGGTATGGGATCCTCATGTAGGAGCAAGAAGAAGCAACAAGGAGCAGGTGTAGGGACCTTGTGTAGGAGCAAGGTATGGGATACTCATGTAGGAGCAAATGGAAGCAACAAGGAGCAGGTGTGGGGCCCTCGTGTAGGAGCAAGGTATGGGATACTCATGTAGGAGTAAGACGCAACAAGGAGCTGGTGTGGGGCCCTCGTGTAGGAGCAAGGTATGGGATCCTCATGTAGGAGTAAGAAGAAGCAACAAGGAGCAGGTGTAGGGACCTTGTGTAGGAGCAAGGTATGGCATCCTCATGTAGGAGCAAATGGAAGCAACAAGGAGCAGGTGTAGGGACCTTGTGTAGGAGCAAGGTATGGGATCCTCATGTAGGAGCAAGTGGAAGCAACACGGAGCAGGTGTAGGGACCTTGTGTAGGAGCAAGGTATGGGATCCTCATGTAGGAGCAAGAAGAAGCAACAAGGAGCAGGTGTAGGGACCTTGTGTAGGAGCAAGGTATGGGATCCTCATGTAGGAGCAAGTGGAAGCAACAAGGAACAGGTGTAGGGACCTTGTGTAGGAGCAAGGTATGGGATCCTCATGTAGGAGCAAGAAGAAGCAACAAGGAGCAGGTGTAGGGACCTTGTGTAGGAGCAAGGTATGGGATCCTCATGTAGGAGCAAGAAGAAGCAACAAGGAGCAGGTGTAGAGACCTTGTGTAGGAGCAAGGTATGGGATCCTCATGTAGGAGCAAGTGGAAGCAACAAGTAGCAGGTGTAGGGACCTCGTGTAGGAGCAAGGTATGGGATCCTCATGTAGGAACAAGTGGAAGCAACAAGGAGCAGGTGTAGGGACCTTGTGTAGCAGCAAGGTATGGGATCCTCATGTAGGAGCAAGAAGAAGCAACAAGGAGCAGGTGTGGGGCCCTCGTGTAGGAGCAAGGTATGGGATCCTCATGTAGGAGCAAGTGGCAGCAACAAGGAGCAGGTGTAGGAGCAAGGTATGGGATCCTCATGTAGGAACAACAATTGATGGACAGAATGCAGAACAATGTCGTACATTCACCCCAGTACAGAGATCTGGGCCTAAATCCATAGTTTTTTTGCTCACCATGCCATTCCAGTTTGGACCCAGCCATATGCAAATCAGTCTTGACCCTGCGCCCAATGGGAACAGTTCAGCCTGAACTGCCAGGCCAGGTCCTCCCTGGACTGGAAACAAGCATCCTAGGGCCGGTTTCGGGCTTTCAGCCCTCATCAGCCAGGATAGCTTGACTCCAGTGACATGGAGAGCACGGGACCCACGTCTGGGCATACCCGTCCCACTTGGGGTGACAAATGCAAAAACAACAATTGATGGACAGAATGCAGAAGAATGTTGTACATTCACCCCAGTAGAGAGATCTGGGCCTAAATCCATCGTTTTTTTGCTCACCATGCCATTCCAGTTTGGACCCAGCCATATGGAAATCAGTCTTGACCCTGCGCCCAATGGGAACAGTCCAACCCGAACTGCCAGGCCAGGTCTTCCCTGGACTGGAAACAAGCATCCTAGGACCGGTTTCGGGCTTTCAGCCCTCATCAGCCAGGATAGCTTGACTCCAGTGGCATGGAGAGCACGGGACCCACGTCTGGGCATACCCGACCCACTCGGGGTGACAAATGCAAAAACAACAATTGATGGACAGAATGCAGAACAATGTCGTACATTCACCCCAGTACAGAGATCTGGGCCTAAATCCATCGTTTTTTGCTCACCATGCCATTCCAGTTTGGACCCAGCCATATGCAAATCAGTCTTGACCCTGCGCCCAATGGGAACAGTCCTGCCCGAACTGCCAGGCCAGGTCCTCCCTGGACTGGAAACAAGCATCCTAGGACCGGTTTCGGGCTTTCAGCCCTCATCAGCCAGGATAGCTTGACTCCAGTGGCATGGAGAGCACGGGACCCACGTCTGGGCATACCCGTCCCACTCGGGGTGACAAATGCAAAAACAACAATTGATGGACAGAATGCAGAACAATGTCGTACATTCACCCCAGTACAGAGATCTGGGCCTAAATCCATCGTTTTTTTGCTCACCATGCCATTCCAGTTTGAACCCAGCCATATGGCCATGTCTGAACTGGGGTGGCGGAGTGAGCTAAAGAATGATGATGGATTAAACCCAGATCAGTTGACTGGGGGTGAGTGCTGCAATGTTCAACACTCCGTCCATCATCCCCTTTGGTTTTGCTAAGTTCGCCCTAAGTTGGCAGGGTATGCCCAGACGTGGGTCCCTTGCTCACTTTGCCACTGGATTCAGAAAGCCTGGCTGATGAGGGTTATGAACCCGAAACCGGTCCCAGGATGCTTGTTTCCGGTCCAGGGAAGACATGGCTTGGCAGTTCGGGCTGGACTGTTCCCATGAGGCACAGGGTCAGACTGATATGCATATGGCCATGTCTGAACTGGGGTGGCGGAGTGAGCTAAAGAATGATGATGGATTAAACCCAGATCAGTTGACTGGGGGTGAGTGCTTGCAATGTTCAACACTCCGTCCATCATCCCCTTTGGTTTTGCTAAGTTCGCCCTAAGTTGGCAGGGGTATGCCCAGACATGGGTCCCTTGCTCACTTTGCCACTGGATTCAAGAAAGCCTGGCTGATGAGGGTTATGAACCCGAAACCGGTCCCAGGATGCTTGTTTCCGGTCCAGGGAAGACATGGCTTGGCAGTTCGGGCTGGACTGTTCCCATGAGGCACAGGGTCAGACTGATATGCATATGGCCTTGTCTGAACTGGGGTGGCAGAGTGAGCTAAAGAATGATGATGGATTAAACCCAGATCAGTTGACTGGGGGTGAGTGCTTGCAATGTTCAACACTCCGTCCATCATCCCCTTTGGTTTTGCTAAGTTCGCCCTAAGTTGGCAGGGTATGCCCAGACGTGGGTCCCTTGCTCACTTTGCCACTGGATTCAAGAAAGCCTGGCTGATGAGGGTTATGAACCCGAAACCGGTCCCAGGATGCTTGTTTCCGGTCCAGGGAAGACATGGCTTGGCAGTTCGGGCTGGACTGTTCCCATGAGGCACAGGGTCAGACTGATATGCATATGGCCATGTCTGAACTGGGGTGGCGGATGGATTAAACCCAGATCAGTTGACTGGGGGTGAGTGCTTGCAATGTTCAACACTCCATCCATCATCCCCTTTGGTTTTGCTATCCTCATGTAGGAGCAAGAAGAAGCAACAAGGAGCTGGTGTGGGGCCCTTGTGTAGGAGCAAGGTATGGGATCCTCATGTAGGAGCAAGTGGAAGCAACAAGGAGCAGGTGTGGGGCCCTCGTATAGGAGCATGGTATGGGATCCTCATGTAGGAGCAAGTGGAAGCAACAAGGAGCAGGTGTGGGACCCTCGTATAGGAGCAAGGTATGGGATCCTCATGTAGGAGCAAGTGGAAGCAACAAGGAGCAGGTGTGGGGCCCTCGTGTAGGAGCAAGGTATGGGATCCTCATGTAGGAGCAAGTGGAAGCAACAAGGAGCAGGTGTGGGGCCCTCGTGTAGGAGCAAGGTATGGGATCCTCATGTAGGAGCAAGTGGAAGCAACAAGGAGCAGGTGTAGGGATCTTGTGTAGGAGCAAGGTATGGGATCCTCATGTAGGAGCAAGTGGAAGCAACAAGGAGCAGGTGTAGGGACCTTGTGTAGGGGCAAGGTATGGGATCATCATGTAGGAGCAAGAAGAAGCAACACGGAGCAGGTGTGGGGCCCTCGTGTAGGAGCAAGGTATGGGATCCTCATGTAGGAGCAAGTGGCAGCAACAAGGAGCAGGTGTAGGAGCAAGGTATGGGATCCTCATGTAGGAACAACAATTGATGGACAGAATGCAGAACAATGTCGTACATTCACCCCAGTACAGAGATCTGGACCTAAATCCATTGTTTTTTTGCTCACCATGCCATTCCAGTTTGGACCCAGCCATATGCAAATCAGTCTTGACCCTGCGCCCAATGGGAACAGTCCAGCCCGAACTGCCAGGCCAGGTCCTCCCTGGACTGGAAACAAGCATCCTAGGACCGGTTTCGGGCTTTCAGCCCTCATCAGCCAGGATAGCTTGACTCTAGTGGCATGGAGAGGACGGGACCCACGTCTGGGCATACCCGTCCCACTCAGGGTGACAAATGCAAAAACAACAATTGATGGACAGAATGCAGAACAATGTCGTACATTCACCCCAGTACAGAGATCTGGGCCTAAATCCATTGTTTTTTTGCTCACCATGCCATTCCAGTTTGGACCCAGCCATATGCAAATCAGTCTTGACCCTGCGCCCAATGGGAACAGTCCAGCCCGAACTGCCAGGCCAGGTCCTCCCTGGACTGGAAACAAGCATCCTAGGGCCGGTTTCGGGCTTTCAGCCCTCATCAGCCTGGATAGCTTGACTCCAGTGACATGGAGAGCACGGGACCCACGTCTGGGCATACCCGTCCCACTCGGGGTGACAAATGCAAAAACAACAATTGATGGACAGAATGCAGAACAATGTCGTACATTCACCCCAGTACAGAGATCTGGGCCTAAATCCATTGTTTTTTTGCTCACCATGCCATTCCAGTTTGGACCCAGCCATATGCAAATCAGTCTTGACCCTGCGCCCAATGGGAACAGTCCAGCCCGAACTGCCATGCCAGGTGCTCCCTGGACTGGAAACAATCATCCTAGGACCGGTTTCGGGCTTTCAGCCCTCATCAGCCAGGATAGCTTGACTCCAGTGGCATGGAGAGCACGGGACCCACGTCTGGGCATACCCGTCCCACTCGGGGTGACAAATGCAAAAACAACAATTGATGGACAGAATGCAGAACAATGTCGTACATTCACCCCAGTACAGAGATCTGGGCCTAAATCCATCGTTTTTTGCTCACTATGCCATTCCAGTTTGGACCCAGCCGTATGCAAATCAGTCTTGACCCTGCGCCCAATGGGAACAGTCCAGCCCGAACTGCCAGGCCAGGTCCTCCCTGGACTGGAAACAAGCATCCTAGGACCGTTCAGCCCTCATCAGCCAGGATAGCTTGACTCCAGTGGCATGGAGAGCACGGGACCCACGTCTGGGCATACCCGTCCCACTCGAGGTGACAAATGCAAAAACAACAATTGATGGACAAAATGCAGAACAATGTCGTACATTCACCCCAGTACAGAGATCTGGGCCTAAATCCATCGTTTTTGTGCTCACCATGCCATTCCAGTTTGGACCCAGCCATATGCAAATCAGTCTTGACCCTGTGCCCAATGGGAACAGTCCAGCCCGAACTGCCAGGCCAGGTCCTCCCTGGACTGGAAACAAGCATCCTAGGGCCGGTTTCGGGCTTTCAGCCCTCATCAGCCAGGATAGCTTGACTCCAGTGGCATGGAGAGCACGGGACCCGCGTCTGGGCATACCCGTCCCACTCGGGGTGACAAATGCAAAAACAACAATTGATGGACAGAATGCAGAACAATGTCGTACATTCACCCCAGTACAGAGATCTGGGCCTAAATCCATCGTTTTTTTGCTCACCATGCCATTCCAGTTTGGACCCAGCCATATGCAAATCAGTCTTGACCCTGCACCCAATGGGAACAGTCCATCCCGAACTGCCAGGCCAGGTCCTCCCTGGACTGGAAACAAGCATCGTAGGACCGGTTTCGGGCTTTCAGCCCTCATCAGCCAGGATAGATTGACTCCAGTGGCATGGAGAGCACGGGACCCACGTCTGGGCATACCCGTCCCACTCGGGGTGACAAATGCAAAAACAACAATTGATGGACAGAATGCAGAACAATGTCGTACATTCACCCCAGTACAGAGATCTGGGCCTAAATCCATCGTTTTTTTGCTCACCATGCCATTCCAGTTTGGACCCAGCCATATGCAAATCAGTCTTGACCCTGCGCCCAATGGGAACAGTCCAGCCCGAAGTGCCAGGCCAGGTCCTCCCTGGACTGGAAACAAGCATCCTAGGACCGGTTTTGGGCTTTCAGCCCTCATCAGCCAGGATAGCTTGACTCCAGTGGCATGGAGAGCACGGGACCCACGTCTGGGCATACCCGTCCCACTCGGGGTGACAAATGCAAAAACAACAATTGATGGACAGAATGCAGAACAATGTCGTACATTCACCCCAGTACAGAGATCTGGGCCTAAATCCAAAGTTTTTTTGCTCACCATGCCATTGCAGTTTGAACCCAGCCATTTGGCCATGTCTGAACTGGGGTGGCGGAGTGAGCTAAAGAATAATGATGGATTAAACCCAGATCAGTTGACTGGGGGTGAGTGCTTGCAATGTTCAACACTCCGTCCATCATCCCCTTTGGTTTTGCTAAGTTCGCCCTAAGTTGGCAGGGTATGCCCAGACGTGGGTCCCTTGCTCACTTTGCCACTGGATTCAAGAAAGCCTGGCTGATGAGGGTTATGAACCCGAAACCGGTCCCAGGATGCTTGTTTCCGGTCCAGGGAAGACATGGCTTGGCAGTTCGGGCTGGACTGTTCCCATGAGGCACAGGGTCAGACTGATATGCATATGGCCATGTCTGAACTGGGGTGGCGGAGTGAGCTAAAGAATGATGATGGATTAAACCCAGATCAGTTGACTGGGGGTGAGTGCTTGCAATGTTCAACACTCCGTCCATCATCCCCTTTGGTTTTGCTAAGTTCGCCCTAAGTTGGCAGGGTATCCCCAGAAGTGGGTCCCTTGCTCACTTTGCCACTGGATTCAAGAAAGCCTGGCTGATGAGGGTTATGAACCCGAAACCGGTCCCAGGATGCCTGTTTCCGGTCCAGGGAAGACATGGCTTGGCAGTTCGGGCTGGACTGTTCCCATGAGGCACAGGGTCAGACTGATATGCATATGGCCATGTCTGAACTGGGGTGGCGGAGTGAGCTAAAGAATGATGATGGATTAAACCCAGATCAGTTGACTGGGGGTCAGTGCTTGCAATGTTCAACACTCCGTCCATCATCCCCTTTAGTTTTGGTAAGTTCGCCCTAAGTTGGCAGGGTATGCCCAGACGTGGGTCCCTTGCTCACTTTGCCACTGGATTCAAGAAAGCCTGGCTGATGAGGGTTATGAAACCGAAACCGGTCCCAGGATGCTTGTTTCCGGTCCAGGGAAGACATGGCTTGGCAGTTCGGGCTGGACTGTTCCCATGAGGCACAGGGTCAGACTGATATGCATATGGCCATGTCTGAACTGGGGTGGCGGAGTGAGCTAAAGAATGATGATGGATTAAACCCAGATCAGTTGACTGGGGGTGAGTGCTTGCAATGTTCAACACTCCGTCCATCATCCCCTTTGGTTTTGCTAAGTTCGTCCTAAGTTGGCAGGGTATGCCCAGACGTGGGTCCCTTGCTCACTTTGCCACTGGATTCAAGAAAGCCTGGCTGATGAGGGTTATGAACCCGAAACCGGTCCCAGGATGCTTGTTTCCGGTCCAGGGAAGACATGGCTTGGCAGTTCGGGCTGGACTGTTCCCATGAGGCACAGGGTCAGACTGATATGCATATGGCCATGTCTGAACTGGGGTGGCAGAGTGAGCTAAAGAATAATGATGGATTAAACCCAGATCAGTTGACTGGGGGTGAGTGCTTGCAATGTTCAACACTCCGTCCATCATCCCCTTTGGTTTTGCTAAGTTCGCCCTAAGTTGGCAGGGTATGCCCAGACGTGGGTCCCTTGCTCACTTTGCCACTGGATTCAAGAAAGCCTGGCTGATGAGGGTTATGAACCCGAAACCGGTCCCAGGATGCTTGTTTCCGGTCCAGGGAAGACATGGCTTGGCAGTTCGGGCTGGACTGTTCCCATGAGGCACAGGGTCAGACTGATATGCATATGGCCATGTCTGAACTGGGGTGGCGGATGGATTAAACCCAGATCAGTTGACTGGGGGTGAGTGCTTGCAATGTTCAACACTCCATCCATCATCCCCTTTGGTTTTGCTATCCTCATGTAGGAGCAAGAAGATGCAACAAGGAGCTGGTGTGGGGCCCTCGTGTAGGAGCAAGGTATGGGATCCTCATGTAGGAGCAAGTGGAAGCAACAAGGAGCAGGTGTGGGGCCCTCGTATAGGAGCATGGTATGGGATCCTCATGTAGGAGCAAGTGGAAGTAACAAGGAGCAGGTGTGGGTCCTCGTATAGGAGCAAGGTATGGGATCCTCATGTAGGAGCAAGTGGAAGCAACAAGGAGCAGGTGTGTTGCCCTCGTGTAGGAGCAAGGTATGGGATCCTCATGTAGGAGCAAGTGGAAGCAACAAGGAGCAGGTATGGGGCCCTCGTGTAGGAGCAAGGTATGGGATCCTCATGTAGGAGCAAGTGGAAGCAACAAGGAGCAGGTGTGGGGCCCTCGTGTAGGAGCAAGGTATGGGATCCTCATGTAGGAGCAAGTGGAAGCAACAAGGAGCAGGTATGGGGCCCTCGTGTAGGAGCAAGGTATGGGATCCTCATGTAGGAGTAAGACGCAACAAGGAGCTGGTGTGGGGCCCTCGTGTAGGAGCAAGGTATGGGATCCTCATGTAGGAGCAAGTGGAAGCAACAAGGAGCAGGTGTGGGGCCCTCGTATAGGAGCATGGTATGGGATCCTCATGTAGGAGCAAGTGGAAGCAACAAGGAGCAGGTGTGGGTCCTCGTATAGGAGCAAGGTATGGGATCCTCATGTAGGAGCAAGTGGAAGCAACAAGGAGCAGGTGTGGGGCCCTCGTGTAGGAGCAAGGTATGGGATCCTCATGTAGGAGCAAGTGGAAGCAACAAGGAGCAGGTATGGGGCCCTCGTGTAGGAGCAAGGTATGGGATCCTCATGTAGGAGCAAGTGGAAGCAACAAGGAGCAGGTGTAGGGACATTCTGTAGGAGCAAGGTATGGGTTCCTCATGTAGGAGCAAGTGGAAGCAACAAGGAGCAGGTGTAGGGACCTCGTGTAGGAGCAAGGTATGGGAACCTCATGTAGGAGCAAGTAGAAGCAACAAGGAGCAGGTGTAGGGACCTCGTGTAGGAGCAAGGTATGGGATCCTCATGTAGGAGCAAGTGGAAGCAACAAGGAGCAGGTGTGGGGCCCTCGTGTAGGAGCAAGGTATGGGATCCTCATGTAGGAGCAAGTGGGAGCAACAAGGAGCAGGTGTAGGGACCTTGTGTAGGAGCAAGGTATGGGATCCTCATGTAGGAGCAAATGGAAGCATCAAGGAGCAGGTGTAGGGACCTTGTGTAGGTGCAAGGTATGGGTTCCTCATGTAGGAGCAAGTGGAAGCAACAAGGAGCAGGTGTAGGGACCTCGTGTAGGAGCAAGGTATGGGATCCTCATGTAGGAGCAAGAAGAAGCAACAAGGAGCAGGTGTAGGGACCTCGTGTAGGAGCAAGGTATGGGATCCTCATGTAGGAGCAAGTGGAAGCAACAAGGAGCAGGTGTGGGGCCCTCGTGTAGGAGCAAGGTATGGGATCCTCATGTAGGAGCAAGTGGGAGTAACAAGGAGCAGGTGTAGGGACCTTGTGTAGGAGCAAGGTATGGGATCCTCATGTAGGAGCAAATGGAAGCATCAAGGAGCAGGTGTAGGGACCTTGTGTAGGTGCAAGTGAACGTAGGAAGGAGCAAGATGAGGGACCCTCATATAAAAGCAGGAAGGAACAGGTGTGGGACTGTCGTGTAGATGCAAGTGAAAGCAGGAAGGAGCAGGTGTACGGACCTTGTGTAGGAGCAAGGTATGGGATCCTCATGTAGGAGCAAGTGGAAGCAACAAGGAGCAGGTTTAGGGACCTTGTGTAGGAGCAAGGTATGGGATCCCCATGTAGGAGCAAGTGGAAGGATCAAGGAGCAGGTGTGGGGTCCTCGTGTAGGTGCAAGTGGACGTAGGAAGGAGCAAGATGAGGGACCCTCATATAAAAGCAGGAAGGAACAGTTGTGGAACTGTCGTGTAGATGCAAGTGAAAGCAGGAAGGAGCAGGTGTGGGACCTCATTAAAGTATATACAGGCAGGTTTAGCTGCTGCAGAATGAGCACACGGCCCCTCCCCCTATAACAGGTGATAGGGGAGAGCAGTGAAGGGATTGAGGACTGGGTTATTAGTGGGAGTTGAAGGATGGGTGAGCATTAAAAGGATCGAGGGAATTAAGAAGGGATCAGAATCGGGGGTCAGTTTTAAGTATGACTAAGAGTCAAGGATGGGCATGAACTGTGGCTGGGGGCTCCGCGTGGGCATTAAAGGGCCTGAGGGGGCTGAAAGCACAGCCCCCTCGTACCCTTCCCCAGGGACTCCCCGTGCCTTGGGGCTGCTGCTTCCGAGAGTGAAACTGAATGGGGGCTCTGAGGTCTCGCTTCTGTGGGTTGTAAAGCGATCTGATGCCTTCAGGCCATGTCTGTGCTGTATAAAATTGCAAAAACAAAAAATAAACTCACAGGGTGGAGGGAATACGGAGGGAGGCTTGGTGTGGGTGTGAGGAAAGGGTGGACTACTGTGATTTTCTCCTTGCAGGCCTCCCCAAATCCCACCTATCGCCTCTAAAATCCATCCTCCATTCAGTGGCGCGTTTCATCTATGGGGCCAAAAGAAATGACCATATTACATCCATACAGATTTCTCTTTGCTGGCTTCCCATTGAAGATAGGTCAATATATAAGTCTGCTTGCATCTCCCATAAAGCCATACACACTTCTCCCTCTTGCTACCTGGCCAGCAAAGTCAAAATATCAATTGTCTCCAGGCGATCACGCAATGCTGAAAGTCTACTGCTCGAACGTCCAACTTTTAAAAGGGAAAGACTTATGGCGCAATCCTTCTCAGGTAATGCGACTAGAATTTGGAACCTGCTACCTCCAAACCTTCGTCCCACCACCTCTTCCCAGATCTTCAAAACAGATCTTAAGACTCTTCTCTTCCAAAGAATGTTGCTCCACTTCAAAGCAAAAAGAAAAGGCCTATTCCTTCTGCTCCATGGTTCAATAAATCTCTTTATGCAGAAAGGAAGAACCTGAGACTCCTGGAGAAACATTGGAGACACTCAACATCCACCACTAATCTCTCTATTCTGCGCTCAGCAAGATCAAAATACCACAAACACATCTTCCAGGAAAAAAGCGTCACACTTCAGAAGCCTCCTCGACTCAGCCAAAAATAGACCCAAAAAACTATTTGACCTCATCAAAAATTCAAACGTCTCTCCCTCAACCTTCAAGCCTGACGATCCTCCAAAGAAAGCAGCAGAATTCGCTTTATTCTTTGATGAAAAAGTGAAATCACTGGTGGATCAGGTCATTCATCCCATCCCCCTAGAGGAGCGCAAATCCTTAATCACTTGGGAACACTTTGACGTCATCTCTGAAGATGCCCTCCTCAAATGCATTCTTGAAACAAAACCCTCTAATCATTCTTCCGACCCCATCCCGAGTAACATCGCCATTGACTTCTACACCCATACTCTTTCCTATTGGACCAGTTTGATTAACCTCTTCCTCAGCCAAGGCTCCCTTCCAGTTGCCTTTAAAACAGGTCAGGTTACCCCACTTCTAAAAAAAAAACCTCCGCTGATGCGAACGACCTCAACAACTTCCGCCCCATCACCAACCTCCCTTTTCTTGCGAAAATCACAGAAAGATGTGTAGCGAAACAACTTTCCTTACATAATAAGAACAACAACCTTCTCGACGAATTCCAATCTGGTTTCATGCAAGACTGCAGCACTGAAACAGCCCTGCTGCAAGTGATCGACGATGCCCTGCGTGTACTGGACTCGGGGGAGTCTTATCTTCTGATTCTTCTTGACCTTTCTGCAGCCTTTGACACTGTTAATCACAAAACTCTCCTAAACACTTTAAAACAGATAATGGGCTTGGAAGGCACAGCGCTTAAATGGTTTGCTTCATTCCTCTCGGACAGATCTCAAGTGATTAAAATAGCGAACAGCCTTTCGTCTTCAATGGCGGTAGGTCAAGGCGTCCCTCAAGGATCTATACTCGCACCCACTCTTTTCAATCTTTACTTGGAACCATTGGGTAATCTCTTAAGGAAATCTGGGATACTTTATCACCTCTATGCTGATGACACCCAAATCTACCTTAAGGTGTCGTCCTCACACGACATCTCAATCCTCAACTCTACTCTCAACTCTATTCAAAACTGGATGTTAGCTCATCAACTCATTCTGAATCCTTCCAAAACTGAATTCCTTCTCCTCTCTACCTCACAACAAACCTATTGTTGTCGACAGCGCTAAATCCCTTGGTGTCATTCTATCAAAAAGCTCAATCTACACTCACACATCAATTCTATTGCAAAGAACGCACGTTATCAACTGAGCCTTCTCTGGGGGATTCGACGTTTCCTTCCGGAGCAAGACCTAAAAACCTTGGTCCAGTCTCTGGTTCCCTCTAGATTGGACTATTTTAATTCTCTGCTTGCTGGCCTCCCCAAATCTCACCTTTCCCCTCTCAAATCCGTACTCCACTCAGCGGCTCGTTTTGTCATTGGGGCCAAAAGAAGTGACCAGATCACTCCCATCCTCTTTTCTCTTCGATGGCTTCCCATTGAAGCAAGATCAATCAACAAGCTTGCCTGTATCACCCACAAAAAGCCCTGCACACTTCCTCCCCTCGATACCTGGCAAATAAACTTAAAATCTCTGGAGGCTCTAGACCTTCACGCAATGCAGAAAAATTACTGCTTGAGCCCCCCACCTTCAAAAGGGAAAGATCGAAGGCTCAATCCTTCTCAGGCAATATGGTCAGAATCTGGAACTCGCTTCCTCCAGTACTCCGTACCACCACCTCTATCCGGACTTTCAAAGCTGACCTCAAATCTCATCTCTTCCAAAGACACTTCCAGAACTAATACACCCCTTTTCATGTTCCTCAAGGAAGTTCTTACAGTGTTGTAAATATGTAATCTATGCCTGTACGATCCTAATCCTGTTGTGTTTTTGATTTTTGTGTGACTGCCATCTATTGTTTTATTTTACTTTTTCATCTTCCTCGTTTGTATCTGTAACGTGTAAGTATGTAAATTTCCTCATGTAACCTACGTGGTTCTATTGTGAAGCGCTCTGACACCTTTGGGTAAAGTCGGCGCTATATAAAATTGCATTAAATAAATAAAATAAATAAATAAATAGACTTTGATGAATAATTCTATGTCAGGACCGGAGGCTCCGATTATGCTTCTCATTTCTATGCTTTATTACAGCAGCCAATAAAAAACCATCTTTTTTTATTCAATAAAACTACAAATCCCATGAGCACCATGTGCCATACAACCATAGAGACTGTCCCTATATAAGGTCCAACAGAGGCAAACACTTCCTCTTTTTTTGCTGCTCCGCAGCCAGTTAAGTGCCTCTCCCTTACTGCTTTTCTTGTAATTGTAGTGTATGGGTTTTGGGGGCACTGATTCTGTCACATATGCCTACAATGTATGCCTTGATTTAATGTGTGGATCGCTTGATGTTATTCATGTTACAATTCTGACTAGCGCTCGACTCGCGCTGTACGCCGCTAATTACCTTGTCTTTTCAGGTCCGAGCGCTTGCGCGCGTGTGCGGCGGTTAAGGGAGCGCTTCAGCCTCCCCGGCCGGGCGTGCTGCGCCCGTGTCTATTTTGAAGTGGAGTGGGAGTTTTGGGGGCGAGGACCGCGTGTCGCTTGATCGCGCGGAGTCCTCTTTTCATTATTACGGGTGGCCCGTACTGCGCATGCGCGGCGGCCATTTTGGCAAAGTTTGGCTCAGTGTACCACTCGGATCGCGAGCAGAGCGGGAAACGCTTGAGAATTCAAATATTTGGCCAGTTTTTTTAGCCCCCACTGACGTCCGAGGCTCTGATACTGCTGAGGGCTGGATAATAGTGGCATAGGCTCTGCTTAGAGAGGTTTTGGCAGGCCCTCCCTCCACCACCTAAAATTCTATTGGCTTAACTGCCTGGCTTGCCTGGGGTTGTACCTCTCCCCCTGCATTCCTCCTGACCGTTGCGTACCCCTGCACTCTAATTTGGTGGCCTCCATCTTGTAATGGCTGAATACTATTTTGAGGAGGAGTATTTTGGTTCGGAATCATCGGGTTCCCTGGAGCAGGACCTCGTGGAGGCCTTGGATGCTGGAGTGCAGCAATCCGTTAATACCGCCCTGGTACGGGCGATTGCACCTCTTAAGCGCCATTTAAATAGTTATGCGCTGCAGCAGGGGTGGATCCCAGCCGCATGCGCCCGTCCAAAAACAGGCGATCCGAAGGGTTCCAACCCTCATGCGAAGAACCGGTTCCGCAGGGGAAGGTTCGGTGGCAACCAGGGAACCCACCAAGATTCCGGAACAACAGGTGAGACTCATCCTATGTTCAGAGGTGAGATTGGGGGGACGCATTCAGACTCTGGATGTCGGGAGGATATCCACGTGAGCTAAATACAATGAAAAGAAATGGAAATAATTTCCATATAATTGGCGCGAGTGCAGACAGGCTGTGGACTCTTCTGTCTAGTAGTAATTCAAGAACCAGTGTCAGCTGAGAGACCTAGTATTGAAAGGTCTTGGACTCTGAGCTTCTTTCTCCGTCTGCCCCAGACCCTGAACATGTACTCTCATGTTCATACACTGATGGGCAACCTTGGGCATTCTGTGAAGCCCTCACAAAATGAGACCTTCGCCACCATCATCCAGGTCGTCGCCTTGGCCACCACCTTATTTCTTCATTATTTGTTTATGGGTGCCTTACTGTTTTTATAGGACGCAATGTCATTTTTGAAGCCAATAAAAGAGAGGAAATGTGTAAGAAAACAAACGTACAAGTAAGTATGAGTGGCTGTGCTGAGAGCTGCCTCCCCCGCCCTACTGGCTGCTGCCACCAGGGTGCGGCTTCCAGGCTTTGGCAGGGGTGCAGGATGCACTGGCTTACTCAGAGGAGCTGTGTGCGGTGCCAAGGAGGCAAATGTGACGGGCTGGATCGGTGGGAGGCAGAGCCGCGGGGCTGCGCGGTGGGGTCTGCAGCATGCCCGTCTAAAGCCCGGATCCCTCGTTTCGAGGTGGACCCCCAATTTCGGCAAATAAGGCAACTCGAGTAGGCATATTTATTTATTTATTTATGCGTTTTTATATAGCGCGGACTTTACCCGAAGGTGTCAGTGCGCTTCATAATAGGAATAGGCACAGATGGGGGGAAAAAACTGCAGCAGCTCACACAATTCCGTGAGAGGCGGACACCGAGCCTCCCAGGATAGTCCATGTAGCTACAAAGATTTTTCAGCTTGCAGGGCCAGATTGGGAACCAAAAGCAGCTCTGGAAAATGTTGTCAGACCAGCCCTCATACTGCACGTAGCGACAAGCTAGCCGGAGTATTTTGGGGGAAAAAATGCAAATGGTGCATTTTACAACACATTTTTTTGTATTATAGAGCTATGTCGAATCATGAAGATTGGAGACATCGCTGCATGGCTCAGAGAATGAATGAATAGTTGGATGGGTGAGGAGAGGGTGGATGAATTACTTCAAGAATGGATGACAATGAATAAATACCTTTAGCTACATGGAGCAAATGGTTTGAATGCACTGACCAAGGATGAGTATTCTGGTTTTCATGTTAGCTAATGCATTTAAACATCACCATGTACATGTACTTAATTTGAGCCGGTGGTTGCAGGTGGGACCCACCAGCATCATTTTTGGGGTCACTTATTTTTCCCCAACAGTCTTTGACCCACAGCCAGAGAGAGAGAAAACCCAAAAGGGGAAAGAAGTACAAACAGAAAGATGAAAAACAGTGACAAAGGGAGAACACAGGAAAGAAAAAAAAAAAAGAATGAGCTAAAGGGCAGGGAGTGTCTGGTGGCGGATTAAGAATATAAAACGGTATTCCGCATGCGTTTAGGCCGCATGCCTTCTGAACGCCGTCATTAGAACAAACGCGTCTTTGGTAAGCATTCGGGGGCGCTAAGCTGGATTTTGGAATAGTTTCATTTACTATTCCAACTCCAGTCTGCGCAACAGTAGGGAAGGTCCTGGACTTTAAATCCAACACCATTCCACCAATGCGCCACCCTAAAGCAAGTTGTTGTAACGACTTACGTGCTGAACGAATGCGTGCTAAAGACGCATTTGTTCTATTGCCAGCGCTGTGAAGGCACAGAGTGATTCTGTCTTGTTTCTAAAGGACGTTTCCCTTGCCACCACTATCGCCACCAGCCTCTCCCTGTGCCCCAAGCACCTCACTTGGTCATTCTGTTTGCTGGAAAACTGCCACACAATATGAGATGGTGTTGTGCTGGGTCGGGGGCACGGGGAGATGGGGTAGGGGTATTCAAAGCTATTTAAGATCAACAATGTGTATACGAGCTTGAACCCCACAAAGGGAAAAACTACCTGCAGCTGGCCAACCGACTAATCAGAGACAAAATATTAGACAAGGTAAAAGTATCAGAAAAGCCAATACCGTCATCCAGCCAGTCAACGTAACACCATCTAACGAGG
This sequence comes from Calotriton arnoldi, assembly GCA_963921515.1. Taxonomy (NCBI): domain Eukaryota; kingdom Metazoa; phylum Chordata; class Amphibia; order Caudata; family Salamandridae; genus Calotriton; species Calotriton arnoldi. The sequence goes on along the minus strand of CAWUFW010004948.1, from coordinate 1,390,079 downwards.
CTTCTATCCTCTGCCCAGGTCACACACAGATTCTGCTTTGTTGTACATTTGAGGTGCTTGTCGGCCATTGGAGCCCTTTATAGATTGACTCTAGATGTCAACCCTTGAGTCACCTAAGACTTTAGGAGTTGCTGCTCAACTTTCCTCTCTTATGGGTGCTAAAGGTGGAATCTTGGGGAGCACAGTATGCTCTAAACAATCTGTCCGAATGATGTACCGTAAGGGTCACTAGTTCCCCCATATGAGCAGGAATTAGCGAGCCGTAATGCCGACAGCACCAAGAAACTACCAGAGACCCAACATTTTGTGATAAGAGAAGGACTTGTCTGTTGAATATTATTTCACATGCCGGTTGTATAAAATACCTTCACATCACAAAAAAACAGTTTTGAATTACAGTGATTAAATATATTCAATAATTAATATCATTACAGACTCACATCCTAAATGCATGCGGAATACCGTCATACATTTTTACACATGGATAGACAGTATGATTTATCCATGTGCACGTGGACAGTGTGGGGATCTTGGGACACAAGCATGTGGTTTTAGAAGCTCTGTACATACATATGGACAGGCATTGTAAGGAGCTTTTGGCAAATGGACAGGCTGTGGGAGCTTGAAGTATGTGCAAAGACAGCGTGAGGAGCTTGGGGCACACAGACAGGGTGGCGACTTAAAGGACATGGACTAAAAGTGAGAAGCTAGGGGGCACTGGGGCAAACACCAGAGCTTGAGGTACAGACAGACCACGTAAACAGCTTGGAGCAAAGAGAAAGCCAGGGTATTCAGTGGGCGACCGACAGCATCCTAAAATTTTGGTGATAAGTCTGAAATCCTTCCTTCCTTATGTCAGGCATCTGGCTATCCCTATGGTGGCCCGTAGAGTTAGCCCTTCCACTAGCCCAATGCTTTTGACTAAGAATCTGGGGCTGGTCAGAATGTATCCTTCCCTAAACGGATCTCTGGGGTTTCCGGTACTTGTTTTAATCTACAATGAAGGCTCAGGAAAATGTTTCCACCACTTCCGCTGAAAGTTCACAGAACCATAGTCCAGGCTCTCATTACAACCTGCCTGGGTGAAGGCGGGCAGAGATGGCGCTAGTGTGAGTACTCCTCCTCCCAGCCGCCACAGTCACGCGCTACGTGCAGGAGCTCTGACCAGCATTCGGTGATCGGCGATCGGCTAGCGGACCTGACCCGTAAGGACTCACACCTGGCAGATGTCTACAGCGGTCTTGGCGGCGTTCAAACTCGAGGTCCGGATATCCAGAACTTTTTTCCATGCTCGGAGCGGTAGTAGAAGGGCAAAAACCCGAGCCTGGATTTCTTTGGTTTTACGATTTATCTGCAACGCGAGAGCCGCTGCAGATAAGGACCGGACGGCTGCCATTATCGCTGTTTGGATTGGAGAGTGCTTTAAGCTGCTGGGTCATAGAAACAGTGAGGGGGTTCCCGAAGCACTATCTTGGAAGAACTGCGGTAGAGAGCGTGGAATGACTACCCACGGACAGAAGACTTATAAATCAAAGTCAGCAGCAACCCATGAGGAGCCAGAGAAGGAGAAAACGGAGAAAACGGCCGATAAAACAGACCCTCCTCTCAAAGGTAAAAGGGATGTAGGGACTGTTAAAAAATATATGGGGAGGCAAGGAGGAGCAAATATGATAAAAGAGAATACAGCGGGTGGTGCTGGGAGTTCTCCATCTATTACTAAGCATTTTTCTGTTCTTAAAGTTCCATCAGCGCTTACCTCCACCTTAACTGATTTAACTGCTGGGGGTAACTCAGATAACCTAAAACTACCGGATCTAAAGCTACCTGACCAGCAGACTTTAGAACAAGGGGCCATACAACCAATTTCGCAGCTAGTTACGGATGATTCTGGGGGGACCTCTTGCGAGTGAGACAGAACGGGCTCCGGAGCTCATTATCTGTGTCCAAGAACCACCCTCTGCTACTGTCATCCCTCCCCTCAACTATGAAGCTGTAGGAAAGATTCCTCAGGGGGAAGAGAGGCTGAGGAAAGAGGCCTTGAGCATCTGAGCCCCCGACTTACAGATCCACAGACCCCAGATTTAACGGTCGAGAATTTCTTCTCCGTCTCGGATGGATCTATGTCGGGAACAGGAAATGAGTCCCTCAGTTCAACAGAAAGCAGCAAGTCTGAAGGAAAAGGCTCCGATCCCACTTCTAGAACTATTCAAAAGAAAAAGGCTAGGAGTAAAAGACGCAGTCAACTGAAGTGGGACTATTCTGATTCATATGGGTCTCTCCCCTTGGGGGCCTCCAATTGTCAACATGAAGCGAGTTCGTTAGCTGCTGACACCCCGACCGAGCCCTCTTTGACCTCCATTTTTAATTTTATTAAACAGTTCCAGGAAGAAGTAAGATCAGATAATCTTGCTGCTAAGGGGGCGTCCAAAAACTTCACGGAGGCATCAGGAAATTAAGCAAAATATGTACCGATATTGGTGATCGGGTCTCAATGGTTGAAGGGCGAACGGAGACCCTTGAAACAGAAGTATCTCAAGTAAAAGAACAAGGAGCTTCCCATGAAGCCTGCCTCATTGACTTATGACTAAACTAGAGGAGCAAGAAAACAGGCTACGGAAAAACAACCTGAGGCTGTTGGGGATACCGGAAGGTGTGGAGGGTGAGGACCCCAGAGGATATATCGTCAAATTACTCCGGGATGCTTTTCAGTTACAAACTAGCTGGAATTGGGATCAGGAGGTCCAAAGGGCACATCGTTTCCCTTTCAATTTGAAACAAAGACGTGATGACAGTAACTCTGGAGGCGAGAAACCTAGGGTATTTTTGGTTTTTTTCGGGAATTTTCTTTTGAGGCAACTGGTATATGATCAGGCCAGGCCTAACTCCCAGAAAGAAGTAGGGGGAATAAAATTTTTCTCCAAACCAGACTTCTGCCATGCAACTGTTGAGCGAAGATGGCGACTGCGCCAAATGATAACCCCCCTACAACAACAAGGGGCTCAAGTATATCTAATGAACCCAGCAAGACTGAAAGTAATACATGAAGGAACGACCCGGGTTTTTTTATCTGAAATTAAAGCTGGAGAGTACCTAAAAGATATCGTGGGGTGGGAGAAAAAATGAGGCTTGAAGTTAAAGACTCTGATATGGATTATGTAAAATCTCTAGTGGGGTTTTAACATTTTCTTTTTTTTTTTCTTCTCCTCTTCTCTTTTTACTAAAACTCTCTCTGCATGCTTCTTCTTATTATCCCTTTTTAAGATTACTTTATTGGGGAATCAGACTAGCCTAACTTTGCTGGTCAGTGGATTGAAACTGTGTGGGTTGGCGGCTGGGGTTTCACACTTGCTCACCATCATTCAGGGTTTCCCTGACTGCTTTTTTTGGGGGGGTGTGGGGGAGGGAAGAGAGGTCCGTAATGAATGTAGTGGGGTTTAGAATTAAAATGTTGGATTTGTTTAAAAATTTTGATTCGACAACTTAGGAAAATTACACTTACAGCAATCTGCAAGAGGACGGGATCTGGGGGGTATGGGTTGGAGGGGGCGGGGGGATTGGCGGGGGCTGGTGGGACGGGGGGATGGGGGGGAAGCTAGTTATGTATGGTTCAATAGAGGGGGAAACAACCTCTTAAAAAAAAGGAAAGAGCAAGTAAGAGGAAAAAAAAAAGAAAAACATTTTTTTTTTCTGAAAGTCGAATGCAGACTATGCTTAAAATAAGATAATGAATACGTCAAATAAACTTAGAATTGTATCGATAAATATTTGCGGCCTGAACGACTCTCTGAAGCGACAAAAAACTGCTCAGGTATTGCGATTAATGGGGGCGGATATAATATGTCTTCAAGAGACTCACATTGAAGGGGGCCAGAAATCTCTGCTGAATTCTTTAGGATTTACAATTGCTGGGGCAACCTCGCAGTGTGCTCGGGTGAAGGGAGTTGGGATCTTGGTACGGAAAACACTACCTTTGGTAGTGAATCAGGTCAAATCTGATACATTAGGGAGATGGGTGATTGCAAGGTGTTCCCTTCCTCCTAATTTTGCTTTTACGATCTGTTCAATTTACGCAAGTAATTTAGATGACCCAGGGGTAATTAATTGCATAAATGAAGAACTAGTGCACTGGCCGCTCCCGGTAATCTTATGTGGTGACCTAAACTTAAATCTGCCTAGTGCCTGGGATTCGGATGAAACCTGGAGCTACAGAGGTAGGAAGCCCAAAGTTTTCCGGGCAGTGCTCAACTTGATAAAAACCCATGGCTTAAAGGATGTCTGGGCCCACCTGAAACCTGATCAAAGCGGTTTCACTTTTTTCTCAGCACCTCATTTGTCACTGGCAAGGCTTGACTATTTTTTTGTCTCATCTTCACTAATTCATGACTGTTGTATTGATGCAGGTCCTCGATTATTGTCGGATCATAACTCGCTTATTTTAAATCTAGAGGGATGGGTCAATCAGGGGCCAAGCTCGAATTGGACATTTGAAAAGGCATTGCTATATGATAATAACTATCGAGAATATATGGCGGGCTGGATACGGGAGTTCTTGAATATAAATATCGGGACTGCATCAACAATGGTGGTCTGGGATACCCTAAAGGCAGGCATAAGAGGTGAGACACTCCGCTTTTCAATTAGGCGGAATAAAAAAGAGAAAATACAAGTTAACTTATTACAGAAACAAATGATAGACGCGGAAAAAAAATTAATACAGGCGGTTCAGGTAGGAGTAGGAATAGAAGAGGCACAGATAATGGTTTCAGTTACTAAATCAGAGATGGGGACTGTCCTAGCAGAAAAAACGGCTGCTAAGTGGGCAGCATCGAGAGAAAAACTTTATGAATGGAGTGAACACATTGGTCATCAGCTAGCCATCTCCACCAGACAACAGATAACCGCGAATACCATCACCTCTATTAAAATAGATACTGAGGGGTTAACCACTGACCCTAAAAAAATAGAGGAGGCTTTTAGGAAATTCTATATGAAGCTATACCTAGAAGAAACTGTAAGGTCTATAGAATATAGAGAAATTAAGATCAGTGAGTATTTAGAGACAATACCAATAGCTAAACTTAATACTGACAAACACGATATAATGGAAATTCCTCCAGCTTGGGAGGAGATTGCAGCTGCATTAGCTAGCCTCCCAGATGGTAAAGCTTCCGGTATGGATAGCATTCCGTTCGAATTTTATAAAGTTTTCTCACAACAAATAAAAACCTCTTCACTGATGTAGTAAGAGCTGTCTTTGACGGGGCCTCACCACCGAACTCCTGGTCATCTGCAAAAATTTTAATATTTCCTAAAAAGATAAATCACCCATGGAGATGTCATCATACCGGCCAATAACGTTAATTAATACCGACTCTAAAATTTTCTCTAAAGTTATTGCCTCTAGATTATCTTCAAACGTCGAGCCACTTGTTTCTAGTTGGCAACATGGGTTTATCCCAAAAAAGGCACTGCCGAGCATGTCCGACGGACCATTGCCTTATTTGATGTCGCAGAAGTGACAGGAGACCCGATCTCACTAATCCTTCTAGACGCAGAGAAGGCGTTTGATCGGGTCTCCTGGCAATTCTTGTGGGCTATCATGCGGCGGATCGGCTTTGGTCCAAGGATAATTCAGGCTCTACAGGCATTATATCAAAATCCTACAGCTAAAATATTAATCAACGGACATCTGTCAGAGCAAATAAAGATATCAAGAGGAACAAGACAGGGGTGTCCCTGTTCTCCTCTACTTTTTGCCCTCTATATCGACCCTTTGATTAAAAGAATTGAACTAAACCCCGCAATTTTGCCAGTAAGTAGGTTTGGTATTGATACAAAGATTATGGCTTATGCTGATGACTTAGCTATAATAACACCTGAACCTAAGTCGGCCATTAGGGCCCTGGAGCAAGAAGCCCAAGAATTTGGAATAATCTCCGGGTATGCCCTTAATAAAACAAAAACGCAGATTGTTATAAATAAGAAGATAATTTGGGCGGATGATAGAATCACCAAGAAAGCCAAATATTTAGGAGTTAACATAGTCTCTGACCTTGACTCAATAGTTAAAGAAAATTTGACCCCGCTTGCAGCGGACATGAAGAAATCTCTCCGAAAAATTAATAATTTACACCTTACAATAGTAGGGAGATGTAACGTTTTAAAAATGACTTATTTTCCCAAGCTACTTTATTTTTTTCGGACAATTCCATTAGATTTTAACAATCATATGCTTCGAATTTTTGAACACATTTTTTCTCAGTTTATTTGGGCTTATACACAGCCGAGAAGGGCTTTTAATCTTCTCTCATTATCTAGAGATAGGGGTGGGTGGGCCCTCCCTAACTTAAAGCTATATTATTGGGCTGCCGCTCTGCAATATAGCTCGGAATTATTGCATGAGGATTGTATCCTAAGTTCATCAGGACTACCTTCTCCTTATTTTTTACTCCTAGGGGAAAACGTTAGGGGCTGTCTCTGGCGTCACCTCGAATTCAGCTAGTACAAACGAGTTAGATTTAAAACAATGATTAGTGCTTATCGGGTCTTTGCTAACATTCGTAAAATGGTCGGACTGGCTAAACTAAATTATTATACCCCTATCAGAAATAATGATAATCTACCGCTAATCTTTAAAAACGTATATCTTCAACAGTGGTATTTGGCAGGCATTTTTAGACTAGGCGACCTGATCAGCTCAGGTGGTATTTGGTCATTTGAAGATCTGAAAATCTGTTATAAGTTAAATAACAATCAGATATTTCAGTATCAAGCGATTGCGACATATTTAACAAACAAAACCAGGGGATCAGCAGGGTTTACAAGGATAGATCTTCTAGACAAACTACTCGGTGTGAGAAAGTGCCATCTTTCTTACATGGTATGCCCCCACTTTTTGCTGAATGGCTGATGTACTTTGACTGAGTGTGCCCTGGGCTCCTGCCAACCAGGTACCCAGGGCCTGTGTTCCTTCCCTAAAATTGCATTGATACCTACACCCAATTGACATCCCTGGCCACAGGTCAGCCCCTGGTAAATGGTACCATGGGTACCCAGGGCACTGTGACCAGGGAAGGCCCCTAAGGGCTGCAGCACTTGTTGTGCCACCCTTAGGGACCCTGCACCTTTACACACACACACTGCCTTTGCAGGCTGCGTGTCTTGGTGCAGAACAAAAGTGAAGAGTCGACATGGCTCACATCCCTGTGTGCCATGCCTACAAGCCACTGCCCTGGCCTAGGTCAGCCACCCCTCTAGCTGGGTGCACTATGCCAGTGGTGAGGGCATAGAGGCATGAGCCCTGTGCCCCTACAGTGCCCAAGTCCATTCTTGGGCATTGTAAGTGCAGTGCTGCCATTAAGAGTATATGGTGCTGGGAGTCTGTCATTACGAACTCCACAGCACCATAATGGCCCCACTGAAGACTAAGAAGTTTGGTATCAAACTTCTCAGCACATTAAACCCCCACTGATGCCAGTGTGGGATTTAATGTAAACGCACTCCAGAGGGCATCTTAGAGATGCCCCCTGAAACCAACCCGACCTCCAGTGTCCGGACTGAGTGGCTGCCCAGGCTGCCACCACCAGACATGTTTCTGGACCCCTGGGTCGAGAGCCTCTGCTCTCAGGGGCCTGAAACAATGCACATCCCGGGACGAGGTGCCAAAGCCTCCTCCCCCAGGATGGGCAGGGGAGCTTCAAAGGCCTGCCGCCTTTGGAGTTTCCCCAGACCATTTGCTGCTTCCAGCAAACTGGTCCCCACTGGTTCTACCCCCACTCCTGGCGGGAGAACCGGCGGGAAAACCAGAAGCAGGAAATGGGTTGTGCCCACCTCTGCCAACTCCACCCCTAAGGTGGGGGAGGCGAGGTGAAGCACAAGCTCGAGTCCCCGCCATCTTGAGGATGGGGGGACCTGGCCAACCAGGGACAGGCTCCTGTCCCCCTCCCACTGGAGAGGAACAGAATAGGGGTGTACCCACCCCAGGGAAGGGACCCATTGGTCCCTGCCCTTACCTACCTGTAACCACCCCTAAATTTAGTATTTAGGGGCTCCCTGAACCTTCCTTCCGCAGTTCCCAAATCCGAAAACAAGAAGAGAAGACGAAGCAAGAAGACCAGCCGTGCAGCTGCTAAAAAGGAGGCGACAACAACTGACTTGGCCCCAGCCCTACCGGCCTGTCGACCTCTGAACCTGCTCCTGCGGAATCCCGGCCTCAGCAACCTCACAAACCCCGGAGGACCTGACTTCTGTGCTACAGCCTTCGACCCAGGGACTCCCACGAGCAGTGGTACTGCTCAAAAGAAAACCTACCAAAGACCCGGCCCTGGCACGGAGCCGCGAAACCTGCACACTCTGCACCCGCCGAGTCCAGCCTGTGCCTGAGTGACCAAAGACCTCGAGGACGACCCCCGGCGATTCTGACCTGGAATCCAGTGGCCAAGGACCCTCCTCGACGACCCAGACGACGCCTGCAGCCTCAGGACAAGGGACCCCTCCAACCGCGACCAGCAGGGGGTAAGATTTCCCGACCTCAAAAGACACCCCTGCACCCGGCGCCCCACGGCCCCCTGTGCCCAACTCCTGGGTGTCTACCTATCCTCCAAGACCCCAACTTACCTCCTGAAGTGTTGGTCGTCCCTGAAGAATCACCGTCCCCGAGCCTGCAGCCTTTCTTCACCTTTCACGACCTCTATTGTTTAACATTGAGCGCCCGACGGCTCAAAAGCACCCTGCACCCAGCCGCCCGAGTGCCCCTGGAAGTGCAACCTCTATCCTAACCTACTTCCCTACTTGCCCTGAGCAAGTGACCAGGAGCCCAGCTCCCACAGTCGCGTGGCCTGCTTGCCAGCAGCCACCAACCCGGGGCCCCCGCCTGCCATAGGATAACATTGGGCCTTCTCACTCTGCACCCGGCCGCCCCTGTGCCGCTGAGGGTGTAAAAACTGTACTTACCTGATCCTGGGGGACCCCTGAGTCTTACCCAGAACCTTAACCCTGCCAGTCAAGTACTTACCCGAAATCCGATAACTCACTTTTCTTCCATAGGGTTCCATTGACTGATTTTCTGCGAAATTTCTTCTAAGTGTGGAGTTCTGAAACTTTAGAATATTCACCAAAAATCAACCGAGTCACGAAAACGAAAATACTCACCTAGTATTAGGAGGGGCCTCAGTGCTGGACCCGAGTGCCCAACACTGGCCCTAAAAAGTAATCGCAACGTTACTTACCGTTAACTCACTTTTCCTTCATAGGGATCCATTGACTGGTTTTCTGTGAAATTTCTTCTAAGTGTCGATTTCTGTATTTTACAAATATTCTTTAAAAATCGAACAAACTACAAAAACGTAATTACTTACCTGTTTTAAGTAAAGGTCCCAGTGCTGAACCTAGGAGTCCAGCACTGGATTACAAAAGTAACGTAAACATACTTTGCTTGCACACTGTATTTCCTTTCATAGGATAACATTGGTAATTTTATCCAGAAAAGTTTCTAAGTGTCAGCTTTTGAAATATAGTAATATTCTTCAAAAATCACTACAATAACCAAAACGCTTTTTCTTACCTGTTTACAGGAAGTGTCCCAGGACTGAATCCAGGATCCAGTCCTGTGGTTAGAAAAAGTGCTCTGTAAAGTAATCAATTGTAATTAAGCATAATTTTCCATTGAGCTCAATGTTGCATTGAATTTGACCCTGTGTTGCCTCTTGCACCAACTGTGATTACCACTATCTAAAAAGTCTATTGCCTATCTGTAAGGTGAATAACCAAAGCATCTCATACTGAGAAAGTATATTTTGACCCTATTGTTGGTTCTAAAATAAAACAAGCATATATTTTTTTATATACAAACCATTGGCCTAGAGTTCAGTTCTTGAGTGTGTGGCTTCATTTGCTGACTGAGTGTGTACAACAAATGCTTTACACTGTCCTCTGATACTGCCTTACTGCTCGACCAAGCTACCACTTTGGAGAGTAAGGTTATATCTAACTTTAGCCTCTGTCAACCCTCTGGGGGACTGTGGACTCTGTACACCCTGAACCTTACTTGGGTACAGTATATACAGAGCCACTTTCCTACATTGGTGGATCAGCGGTGGGATACAAACTTGCATTTGTTGGACTACTTGGTTACCATCTGATCACACGACAGAACTCTTAAATTGCCTTTAGAATTCTGATTTTTTTAATTGGCATTTTTTTTTTTACCAAATTACTAAAAGTCTTGTTAGGGCCTTGCTTAAGTCCCTGTAGCATCTTAGAAAATAAAAAGTCACTATAGCCAAGGTTAGAGGGGTTAGAATTTTTTTAAAAAAAATGTCTCAAGACAAGAACCCAGCTACTAGTGAAGATAATAATGACATACAGGAACTGGTTGAGGAGCTCGACCTCACCCCTTATCTTCATTTGTCTTTCAAAGAGATAAGGTCCTTATGCAAACTTAAAGATATACCAATGGGCCAGCATCCAACCAAACAAGGGCTCCAGGAGCTCCTGGCTGAGTATGCTAAAGCCCACCCCTCTGAGCATGGTGATGACCCAACAGAGGAGGAAAGGAATGAGGAGGATGGGGATGGTAACCCACCTCCATCACTTCCTAGGGAAGATAGGGTCCCTGCACCCTTAACTCCAAGAATAGACCTCTGGGGACCTAGGGGCCACCTAGGTGGTCCTGGTCCCAGAGAGGACACTGAGGATACCCTCAGTGAGGAGGACAACTTGTTAGCCAGGTTGGCCAAACGACTGGACCTAGAGACCAGACTCCTGGCTCTAGAGAAGGAAAGACAGGAGATGGGTTTAGCACCCATCAATGGTGGCAGCAATACTAAAAATAAGGATAGGGAGGAAACTTCTGAACCTAAAATCCCCAAAGGGATTGTCCCTAAGTTTGAGGAAGGTGATGACATCACCAAATGGTTCACAGCCTTTGAGAGGGCTTGTGAAATAAGAAGAGTAAAGAAACCTCTGTGGGGGGCACTCCTGTGGGAACTGTTCTCTGGTAACTGCAGAGACAGGCTTCTGACCCTCTCTGGGCCAGATGCAGGGTCCTATGACCTCATGAAGAGTACTCTGATTGAGGGATTTGGGCTCACTACTGAGGAGTATAGAATTAGATTCAGGGGGCTCACAAAACCCAGACCCAGTCCTGGATTGACTTCGTGGACTACTCAGTAAAGACACTGGATGGCTGGTTAGCTGGACATAATGTGCATGATTTTTCTGGACTTTACAATTTGTTTATGAAGGAACACATACTAAGTAATTGCACAAATGAAAAGTTGCATCAGCATTTGGTAGACCTAGGTCTAATTTCTCCCCAAGAATTGGGAAAGAAGGCAGACCACTGGGTCAAGACTAGGGTGACAAGGACAACCACTGGGGGTGACCAAAAGAAGGTGGTCACCAAACCCCCCAGGGGAAAGGTGGTGAGAATCCCCAAGATAAAAAGTCTGAGTCTTCCAAAGGGCCCCAAAAACCTGTTCAGGGGGTGGGTCCCAAACTACTCCCTATGTGCCTCAACCCTATAGGGGGAAGAACTTTGATCCCTTGAAGGCCTGGTGTAATAACTGTAAGAAGTCAGGACACCTCACTGTAGACAAAACTTGCCCCCACAACAAAGCCCCTAAGGCACCCAGTACAGCTACTCCTGGGGCAGCAAGTTTACAGATGGGATCAGAAGTGTACCCTGAGCAAATCTGGGAACCCACTGAGGCAAGTCTGGTCTCCCTAGGGGAAGTGGAATTTGCCACTGTAGCTGTGTGGCCACCCAACTTAAAGAAGTATTTGCAATACCCCTGGGTGAATGGAACTAGAGTAGAGGCTCTGAGGGATACAGGTGCCAGTGTCACTATGGTGAGGGACACACTGGTTTCCCCTGAGCAATACTTGATTGGGAAAACTTACCCAGTCACCAATGCTGACAGTGTCACCACTAGTCATCCCATGGCCATGGTGACATTAGGCTGGGGGGGTTACTGGCCTGAAGCAGGTAGTGGTCTCTCCGAAGTTACCAGCTGCATGTCTGCTAGGAAATGATCTGGAAACCTCAGCCTGGGCAGAGGTGGAGCTAAAGGCCCATGCAGCCATGCTGGGCATCCCTGAATTGGTGTGTGTAAAAACAAGAGCACAGAGCAAAAGGCAGGGTGAAGAAATAGTGTTGGAGCCTGAAATGATGGCCCAGCCTACCAAGAGAAAAGGAAAGAAGACTGGCGGACCAGCTTCTACACAGTCACAAGAGCAGGACCCCTCTCCTCAGGGAGAGAACCTGGAAGCCCCAGAGGGAACTGAGCCCCTAGAGCTTGACCCTTACCAGGTTGAACTCTTGGGCCCAGGGGGACCCTCTAGGGAAGAGCTGTGCCAGGGACAGCAAGACTGTCCCACTCTTGAAAGCCTGAGGCAGCAAGCTGTTTCAGAAGCCAAGGGAGATGTCAGTGGTACCCACAGAGTCTATTGGGAAGAGGGATTACTGTACACTGAGGCAAAAGACCCCAACCCTGGAACCACCAGGAGAGTGGTAGTGCCCCAGAAGTACCGGGAGTTCCTCCTAACTTTGGCTCATGACATCCCCCTAGCTGGACATCTGGGCCAAACCAAAACTTGGGAAAGGCTAGTTAGCCACTTTTACTGGCCCCAGATGCACCAAAAGGTGAAGGAGTTTGTCAGCTCCTGTGTTACCTGTCAAGCCAGTGGCAAGACAGGTGGCCATCCAAAGGCCCCCCTGATACCACTACCTGTGGTGGGGGTTCCCTTTGAAAGGGTAGGTGTGGACATAGTGGGTCCACTGGAACCTCCCACAGCCTCAGGGAACAAATTCATACTGGTGGTAGTGGATCATGCCACTAGGTATCCTGAGGCTATTCCCCTTAGGACTACTACAGCTCCTGCAGTAGCCAAAGCCCTCATTGGTGTCTTCACCAGGGTAGGGTTTCCTAAGGAGGTGGTTTCAGACAGAGGTTCCAACTTCATGTCTGCTTACCTGACCCACATGTGGAAGGAGTGTGGGGTGCAGTACAAGTTTACTACACCCTACCACCCACAAACCAATGGCCTTGTTGAGAGGTTCAACAAGACATTGAAAGGCATGATCATGGGGCTCCCTGAAAAACTCAAAAGGAGATGGGATGTCCTACTACCATGCCTGCTTTTCGCTTACAGAGAAGTGCCACAGAAGGGGGTAGGTTTCTCACCCTTTGAACTTCTGTTTGGCCATCCTGTGAGGGGACCACTCTGTCTTGTAAAGGAGGGCTGGGAGAGACCTCTCCAAGAACCCAAACAAGATATAGTGGACTATGTGCTTGGCCTAAGGTCCAGAATGGCTGAGTACATGGAAAAGGCATCCAAGAACCTTGAGGCCAGCCAGGAGCTTCAGAAGCACTGGTATGACCAAAAAGCTGCACTGGTTGAATTCCAACCTGGGCAACAGGTATGGGTTTTGGAGCCAGTGGCACCAAGGGCCCTCCAGGACAGATGGAGTGGCCCTTACCCTATCCTAGAGAAAAAGAGTGAGGTCACCTACCTGGTTGACCTGGGCACCAGCAGGACACCCAAAAGGGTTATCCATGTGAACCGCCTAAAACTCTACAATGACAGGGCTGACATCACCATGCTGATGGTGACAGATGAGGAACAGGAAGCTGAGAGTGAACCTCTCCCTGATCTCCTCTCCCACAGCCCAAAAGATGGGTCAGTAGATGGAGTTGTCTTTTCAGACACCCTCACTGCCCAACAGCAGACTGACTGCAAGCAAGTCTTGCAGCAGTATGCTGGGCTCTTTTCCTTGACCCCTGGTCTGACAAACTGGTGTACCCATGATGTGGACACTGGTGACAGTGCACCTGTCAAAAACAAGATCTATCGTCAGTCAGACCAAGTTAAGGAAAGCATCAGAGCTGAAGTCAGCAAGATGCTGGAGCTAGGGGTTATTGAGCCCTCTGAGAGCCCCTGGGCTAGCCCAGTGGTTCTGGTCCCCAAACCTCATCAAAAGGGTGAAAAGAGAGAGATGAGGTTTTGTGTGGACTATAGGGGTCTCAACTCTGTCACCAAGACAGATGCACACCCTATCCCAAGAGCTGATGAACTGATAGACAGATTGGGTGCAGCCAAATACCTGAGTACCTTTGACTTAACTGCAGGGTACTGGCAGATTGGCATGGCCCCAGGAGCCAAACAGAAAACAGCATTCTCCACACCTGATGGGCATTTTCAGTTCACTGTTATGCCCTTTGGTTTAAAGAATGCCCCTGCCACCTTCCAGAGGTTGGTGAATCAAGTCCTTGCTGGGTTGGAGTCCTTTAGTGCAGCTTATCTTGATGATATTGCTGTCTTCAGTTCCACCTGGCAGGATCACCTGGTCCACCTTGGGAAGGTTTTAAAGGCCCTGCAAACTGCAGGCCTAACTATCAAGGCATCCAAATGCCAGATAGGGCAGGGCACTGTGGTGTACTTGGGCCACCTGGTTGGTGGAGGCCAGGTACAACCCTTACAGCCCAAGATCCAGGCTATCCTGGACTGGGTAGCTCCAACAACTCAGACCCAAGTCAGGGCATTCCTTGGCTTGACTGGGTACTACAGGAGGTTTGTGAAGGGATATGGGTCCATTGTGACTCCCCTCACAGAACTCACCTCCAAGAAGATGCCAAAGAAAGTAAACTGGACAGTTTGTTGCCAAAAGGCTTTTGACACTCTGAAAGAAGCAATGTGCTCAGCACCAATTCTAAAAGCACCAGATTATGCCAAGCAGTTCATTGTGCAGACTGATGCCTCTGAGCTAGGGATAGGAGCGGTCCTATCCCAGACCAATGATGAAGGCCAAGACCAACCTGTTGCTTTTATAAGCAGAAGGCTTCTCCCCAGGGAGCAGCGTTGGAGTGCCATTGAGAGGGAGGCCTTTGCTGTGGTCTGGTCCCTGAAGAAGCTGAGGCCCTACCTGTTTGGAACTCACTTCCTAGTTCAAACTGACCACAGACCTCTCAGGTGGCTAATGCAAATGAAAGGAGAAAACCCAAAACTGTTGAGGTGGTCCATCTCCCTACAGGGAATGGACTTTGAAGTGGAACACAGACCTGGCACTGCCCATGCCAATGCAGATGGCCTTTCCAGGTTCTTCCACTTAGACAATGAAGACTCCATAGGGCAAGGTTAGTCTCATCATCTTTCGTTTGGGGGGAGTTGTGTGAGAAAGTGCCATCTTTCTTACATGGTATGCCCCCACTTTTTGCTGAATGGCTGATGTACTTTGACTGAGTGTGCCCTGGGCTCCTGCCAACCAGGTACCCAGGGCCTGTGTTCCTTCCCTAAAATTGCATTGATACCTACACCCAATTGACATCCCTGGCCACAGGTCAGCCCCTGGTAAATGGTACCATGGGTACCCAGGGCACTGTGACCAGGGAAGGCCCCTAAGGGCTGCAGCACTTGTTGTGCCACCCTTAGGGACCCTGCACCTTTACACACACACACTGCCTTTGCAGGCTGCGTGTCTTGGTGCAGAACAAAAGTGAAGAGTCGACATGGCTCACATCCCTGTGTGCCATGCCTACAAGCCACTGCCCTGGCCTAGGTCAGCCACCCCTCTAGCTGGGTGCACTATGCCAGTGGTGAGGGCATAGAGGCATGAGCCCTGTGCCCCTACAGTGCCCAAGTCCATTCTTGGGCATTGTAAGTGCAGTGCTGCCATTAAGAGTATATGGTGCTGGGAGTCTGTCATTACGAACTCCACAGCACCATAATGGCCCCACTGAAGACTAAGAAGTTTGGTATCAAACTTCTCAGCATATTAAACCCCCACTGATGCCAGTGTGGGATTTAATGTAAAACGCACTCCAGAGGGCATCTTAGAGATGCCCCCTGAAACCAACCCGACCTCCAGTGTCCGGACTGAGTGGCTGCCCAGGCTGCCACCACCAGACATGTTTCTGGACCCCTGGGTCGAGAGCCTCTGCTCTCAGGGGCCTGAAACAATGCACATCCCGGGACGAGGTGCCAAAGCCTCCTCCCCCAGGATGGGCAGGGGGAGCTTCAAAGGCCTGCCGCCTTTGGAGTTTCCCCAGACCATTTGCTGCTTCCAGCAAACTGGTCCCCACTGGTTCTACCCCCACTCCTGGCGGGAGAACCGGCGGGAAAACCAGAAGCAGGAAATGGGTTGTGCCCACCTCTGCCAACTCCACCCCTAAGGTGGGGGAGGCGAGGTGAAGCACAAGCTCGAGTCCCCGCCATCTTGAGGATGGGGGGACCTGGCCAACCAGGGACAGGCTCCTGTCCCCCTCCCACTGGAGAGGAACAGAATAGGGGGTGTACCCACCCCAGGGAAGGGACCCATTGGTCCCTGCCCTTACCTACCTGTAACCACCCCTAAATTTAGTATTTAGGGGCTCCCTGAACCTTCCTTCCGCAGTTCCCAAATCCGAAAACAAGAAGAGAAGACGAAGCAAGAAGACCAGCCGTGCAGCTGCTAAAAAGGAGGCGACAACAACTGACTTGGCCCCAGCCCTACCGGCCTGTCGACCTCTGAACCTGCTCCTGCGGAATCCCGGCCTCAGCAACCTCACAAACCCCGGAGGACCTGACTTCTGTGCTACAGCCTTCGACCCAGGGACTCCCACGAGCAGTGGTACTGCTCAAAAGAAAACCTACCAAAGACCCGGCCCTGGCACGGAGCCGCGAAACCTGCACACTCTGCACCCGCCGAGTCCAGCCTGTGCCTGAGTGACCAAAGACCTCGAGGACGACCCCCGGCGATTCTGACCTGGAATCCAGTGGCCAAGGACCCTCCTCGACGACCCAGACGACGCCTGCAGCCTCAGGACAAGGGACCCCTCCAACCGCGACCAGCAGGGGGTAAGATTTCCCGACCTCAAAAGACACCCCTGCACCCGGCGCCCCACGGCCCCCTGTGCCCAACTCCTGGGTGTCTACCTATCCTCCAAGACCCCAACTTACCTCCTGAAGTGTTGGTCGTCCCTGAAGAATCACCGTCCCCGAGCCTGCAGCCTTTCTTCACCTTTCACGACCTCTATTGTTTAACATTGAGCGCCCGACGGCTCAAAAGCACCCTGCACCCAGCCGCCCGAGTGCCCCTGGAAGTGCAACCTCTATCCTAACCTACTTCCCTACTTGCCCTGAGCAAGTGACCAGGAGCCCAGCTCCCACAGTCGCGTGGCCTGCTTGCCAGCAGCCACCAACCCGGGGCCCCCCGCCTGCCATAGGATAACATTGGGCCTTCTCACTCTGCACCCGGCCGCCCCTGTGCCGCTGAGGGTGTAAAAACTGTACTTACCTGATCCTGGGGGACCCCTGAGTCTTACCCAGAACCTTAACCCTGCCAGTCAAGTACTTACCCGAAATCCGATAACTCACTTTTCTTCCATAGGGTTCCATTGACTGATTTTCTGCGAAATTTCTTCTAAGTGTGGAGTTCTGAAACTTTAGAATATTCACCAAAAATCAACCGAGTCACGAAAACGAAAATACTCACCTAGTATTAGGAGGGGCCTCAGTGCTGGACCCGAGTGCCCAACACTGGCCCTAAAAAGTAATCGCAACGTTACTTACCGTTAACTCACTTTTCCTTCATAGGGATCCATTGACTGGTTTTCTGTGAAATTTCTTCTAAGTGTCGATTTCTGTATTTTACAAATATTCTTTAAAAATCGAACAAACTACAAAAACGTAATTACTTACCTGTTTTAAGTAAAGGTCCCAGTGCTGAACCTAGGAGTCCAGCACTGGATTACAAAAGTAACGTAAACATACTTTGCTTGCACACTGTATTTCCTTTCATAGGATAACATTGGTAATTTTATCCAGAAAAGTTTCTAAGTGTCAGCTTTTGAAATATAGTAATATTCTTCAAAAATCACTACAATAACCAAAACGCTTTTTCTTACCTGTTTACAGGAAGTGTCCCAGGACTGAATCCAGGATCCAGTCCTGTGGTTAGAAAAAGTGCTCTGTAAAGTAATCAATTGTAATTAAGCATAATTTTCCATTGAGCTCAATGTTGCATTGAATTTGACCCTGTGTTGCCTCTTGCACCAACTGTGATTACCACTATCTAAAAAGTCTATTGCCTATCTGTAAGGTGAATAACCAAAGCATCTCATACTGAGAAAGTATATTTTGACCCTATTGTTGGTTCTAAAATAAAACAAGCATATATTTTTTATATACAAACCATTGGCCTAGAGTTCAGTTCTTGAGTGTGTGGCTTCATTTGCTGACTGAGTGTGTACAACAAATGCTTTACACTGTCCTCTGATACTGCCTTACTGCTCGACCAAGCTACCACTTTGGAGAGTAAGGTTATATCTAACTTTAGCCTCTGTCAACCCTCTGGGGGACTGTGGACTCTGTACACCCTGAACCTTACTTGGGTACAGTATATACAGAGCCACTTTCCTACACTCGGGTCTAATTTACCAAGGATAGGAAACATATATTATATGTTGAACGAACGACGACCTGATGACTTAAACAAAACAGATACGAAATGGCAGCTGAAATTAAATGTTCCACCTAATACCTTTAGTGCAGCTCTGGGCCTCGCACAAACTTATTTGCTATCACCTAAACTGCAAGCACAGTTTTACAAGACGGGCTTTTTTTTATATATAACTCCTAACAAGATTGCTAAATGGGCTACTGGCTGTGGAACTACCTGCCCGCGCTGCGTGAAATACAGCGCAGATTCCGTGCATATGTTTGCCACATGCCCAAAATTAGAGCCATTACTGACAGAAGTACAAAGGTTCTTAAGTAGAGTTCTCCTATCAGACATTCAACTTACACCAACTACTATTATGTTAGGACTATATGATATGATCAGTTTAAAGGAAGGGGGTGCATTACTGTTTGTAGCAATGACCATAATAATATTCTGATGGGGCATGATACTGACCCAAGCTCAGTGGTGGGGTATGATTACTTGACCGTATCATTCTATTATGGGCCATAATTACTGACATAATAACAGTGACGTGGTATGATTACTGACCTAACAATATTATGATGGGCCATAATTATTGACCCAATAACACCGAAGGGGTATGCTCATGATCCAATAATAGTGCTGGGGTATGATTACTGACATAATAATATTCTGATGGGGCATACATGCTGAACCAATAGCACTGATGTGATATGATTACTGACCTCAAAGATTTTAATGGGATATTATTACTGACCCAAAAATGTCCTGATAATGAATCATTACTGATCTAGAGATACTTTGCGGGGCATGGTTACTGACCGCATAAAGCTCTGATGGGACATGATTAATATCCGCATAACACTGTTGTGACATGTGATTACTGACCCCAAAAAGCTCTGATAGGGTATAATTACTGATAAAACAAGTATTTGCAATGCAATAGGTCTCGCATTATTAAAGTTTGAGCTATTGGCATTGCTAAATAATGCAACACCAATAGCTCAAACTTTAATAATGCGAGACCTATTGCATTGCAAATGCTTGATTTTTATTGGCTGCTGTAATAAAGCATAGAAATGAGAAGCATAATCCCTCCACCGCTACATAATGTAATCTTGAGTGAATCTGTCACTCACACCACGAGGCACTGTAACTGTTGTAGATTTAAGTGGTGTCACTCGCGTCCCTTCGCCCACTGTAGCGGCTCCGACGCCGCCGGGTCAAGTAGGCGCTGGATAGGAAGCGAGGAGGGGGCGGAGCGTCGAGGGGGGGGGCGGAGCGACGAGGGGGGGCGGAGCGTCGAGGGGAGGCCCCTAGAGGGCCCCTGTGGCTCTGGAGGGGGGCGGAGCTCCGGGGGGAGGGGCTCGGGCCCCCTTTTGCTCTGGAGGGGGGCGGAGCTCCGGGGGGGAGGGGCTCGGGCCCCCTTTTGCTCTGGAGGGGGGCGGGGCTCCAGGAGGGGCCTCCTCTCCCCGCCGCGCGCCGCGGCCTGGCCTTCTCCCCTCTGACCCGGAAGCGGAAGTGCACCCCTCCCTCCCCCTCCTCCTGTCATCGGATTCGGCGGAGGCCGCGAGCCCAGCAGGTGAGAGAGGCCGTGGGTGCAGGGGGGTCTGTCAGGGGGCGTCGAGACCCCCCCCCCCCCCCCGGGGGGCCGGGACCGAGCGAGGCGCGCGCGCCCCCCCACCGCGGGGGGGTAGGAGCTGCGGTCCATGTCACAGAGACCCCCGCCCCTGGTCACAGACCGACGGACACCCCCCCCTTCCCGGTCACAGACTGACGGCCACCGGGGGCCAGTGCAGCGGACTGACAGACCCCCTCCAGCCCCCGGGTTCACAGGGACCCCCCGGACTGACATGTCACAGTCTGTCTCACTCCCCCACGTAGTGTCCCGCCCTGTCACAGTCTCACTGCCCCCCCACCCCCGCACACATCCTCTGTCTTTCATCAAGGAAAGGCCGGTTCTACTCGTGTCACTTGTACTTTATCACCAGCATCGCCCCCTCTGAGGGGGTGGAAGGGCTGGGGCAGAGTCAGGCGTCCCGGGTCTGCTGCTGCACCTCACAACCAGCCCTGCCTTATCACCCAGCGCCACTTCACGCACTGATGGACTGGAAACCGCCATCTAGCGCCCAGAATCTAGTGCTTTTACTCGAGTGTCTCATACTTCAAGGAACCCTCTGTATCCTGACACTTCACACACTGGTGACTGAAGCAGCCATCTAGGCACAGACTCTAGTGCTTTTACACAAGTGTGTCATACTTCAAGGAACACACTGTATCATGACACTTCACACACTGATGGACTGGAAACCGCTATCTACGCACAGACTCTAGTGCTTTTACACGAGTGTCTCATACTTCAAGGAACACACTGTATCCTGACACTTCACACACTGGTGACTGAAGCAGCCATCTAGGCACAGACTCTAGTGCTTTTACTCGAGTGTCATACTTCAAGGAACCCTCTGTATCCTGACACTTCACACACTGATGGACTGGAAGCAGCCATCTAGGCACAGACTCTAGTGCTTTTACACGAGTGTGTCACGCTTCAAGGAACCCTCTGTATCCTGACACTTCACACACTGGTGACTGAAGCAGCCATCTAGGCACAGACTCTAGTGCTTTTACTCGAGTGTCATACTTCAAGGAACCCTCTGTATCCTGACACTTCACACACTGATGGACTGGAAGCAGCCATCTAGGCACAGACTCTAGTGCTTTTACACGTGTCACGCTTCAAAGAACCCTCTGTATCCTGACACTTCACACTCTGATGGACTGGAAGCAGCCATCTAGGTACAGACTCTAGTGCTTTTACACGTGTCACGCTTCAAAGAACCCTCTGTATCCTGACACTTCACACTCTGATGGACTGGAAGCAGCCATCTAGGCACAGACTCTAGTGCTTTTACACGTGTCACGCTTCAAGGAACCCGCTGTATCCTGACACTTCACACACTGGTGACTGAAGCAGCCATCTAGGCACAGACTCTAGTGCTTTTACTCGAGTGTCATACTTCAAGGAACCCTCTATATCCTGACACTTCACACACTGGTGACTGAAGCAGCCATCTAGGCACAGACTCTAGTGCTTTTACTCGAGTGTCATACTTCAAGGAACACACTGTATCATGACACTTCACACACTGATGGACTGGAAACCGCTATCTACGCACAGACTCTAGTGCTTTTACACGAGTGTCTCATACTTCAAGGAACACACTGTATCCTGACACTTCACACACTGATGGACTGGAAGCAGCCATCTAGGCACAGACTCTAGTGCTTTTACAAGACTGCGTCATACTTCAAGGAACCCTCTGTATCCTGACACTTCACACACTGATGGACTGGAAGCAGCCATCTAGCGCCCAGAATCTAGTGCTTTTACTCGAGTGTCATACTTCAAGGAACCCTCTGTATCCTGACACTTCACACACTGGTGACTGAAGCAGCCATCTAGGCACAGACTCTAGTGCTTTTACTCGAGTGTCATACTTCAAGGAACCCTCTGTATCCTGACACTTCACACACTGATGGACTGGAAGCAGCCATCTAGGCACAGACTCTAGTGCTTTTACACGAGTGTGTCACGCTTCAAGGAACCCTCTGTATCCTGACACTTCACACACTGGTGACTGAAGCAGCCATCTAGGCACAGACTCTAGTGCTTTTACTCGAGTGTCTCATACTTAAAGGAACCCTCTGTATCCTGACACTTCACACACTGATGGACTGGAAGCAGCCATCTAGGCACAGACTCTAGTGCTTTTACACGTGTCACGCTTCAAAGAACCCTCTGTATCCTGACACTTCACACTCTGATGGACTGGAAGCAGCCATCTAGGTACAGACTCTAGTGCTTTTACACGTGTCACGCTTCAAAGAACCCTCTGTATCCTGACACTTCACACTCTGATGGACTGGAAGCAGCCATCTAGGCACAGACTCTAGTGCTTTTACACGTGTCACGCTTCAAGGAACCCGCTGTATCCTGACACTTCACACACTGGTGACTGAAGCAGCCATCTAGGCACAGACTCTAGTGCTTTTACTCGAGTGTCATACTTCAAGGAACCCTCTATATCCTGACACTTCACACACTGATGGACTGGAAGCAGC
The DNA here is from genome assembly GCA_963921515.1 of Calotriton arnoldi. NCBI lineage: Eukaryota > Metazoa > Chordata > Amphibia > Caudata > Salamandridae > Calotriton > Calotriton arnoldi. Next base: position 1,367,533 of record CAWUFW010004948.1, on the reverse strand, counting down.
CATCTAGGCACAGACTCTAGTGCTTTTACTCGAGTGTCTCATACTTAAAGGAACCCTCTGTATCCTGACACTTCACACACTGATGGACTGGAAGCAGCCATCTAGGCACAGACTCTAGTGCTTTTACACGTGTCACGCTTCAAAGAACCCTCTGTATCCTGACACTTCACACTCTGATGGACTGGAAGCAGCCATCTAGGTACAGACTCTAGTGCTTTTACACGTGTCACGCTTCAAAGAACCCTCTGTATCCTGACACTTCACACTCTGATGGACTGGAAGCAGCCATCTAGGCACAGACTCTAGTGCTTTTACACGTGTCACGCTTCAAGGAACCCTCTGTATCCTGACACTTCACACACTGATGGACTGGAAACCGCCATCTAGCGCCCAGAATCTAGTGCTTTTACACGAGTGTCACGCTTCAAGGAACCCTCTGTATCCTGACACTTCACACACTGGTGACTGAAGCAGCCATCTAGGCACAGACTCTAGTGCTTTTACTCGAGTGTCATACTTCAAGGAACACACTGTATCCTGACACTTCACACACTGATGGACTGGAAACCGCTATCTAGGCACAGACTCTAGTGCTTTTACACGAGTGTCTCATACTTCAAGGAACACACTGTATCCTGACACTTCACACACTGATGGACTGGAAGCAGCCATCTAGGCACAGACTCTAGTGCTTTTACAAGACTGCGTCATACTTCAAGGAACCCTCTGTATCCTGACACTTCACACACTGATGGACTGGAAGCAGCCATCTAGCGCCCAGAAACTAGTGCTTTTACTCGAGTGTCATACTTCAAGGAACCCTCTGTATCCTGACACTTCACACACTGGTGACTGAAGCAGCCATCTAGGCACAGACTCTAGTGCTTTTACTCGAGTGTCATACTTCAAGGAACCCTCTGTATCCTGACACTTCACACACTGGTGACTGAAGAAGCCATCTAGGCACAGACTCTAGTGCTTTTACACGAGTGTCTCATACTTCAAGGAACCCTCTGTATCCTGACACTTCACACTCTGATGGACTGGAAGCAGCCGTCTAGGCACAGACTCTAGTGCTTTTACACGAGTGTGTCACGCTTCAAGGAACCCTCTGTATCCTGACACTTCACACATTGGTGACTGAAGCAGCCATCTAGGTACAGACTCTAGTGCTTTTACACGAGTGTGTCACGCTTCAAGGAACCCTCTGTATCCTGACACTTCACACATTGGTGACTGAAGCAGCCATCTAGGTACAGACTCTAGTGCTTTTACACGAGTGTGTCACGCTTCAAGGAACCCTCTGTATCCTGACACTTCACACATTGGTGACTGAAGCAGCCATCTAGCGCCCAGAATCTAGTGCTTTTACACGAGTGTCATACTTCAAGGAACCCTCTGTATCCTGACACTTCACACACTGATGGACTGGAAGCAGCCATCTAGCGCCCAGAATCTAGTGCTTTTACTCGAGTGTCTCATACTTCAAGGAACCCTCTGTTTCCTGACACTTCACACATTGGTGACTGAAGCAGCCATCTAGGTACAGACTCTAGTGCTTTTACACGAGTGTCACGCTTCAAGGAACCCTCTGTATCCTGACACTTCACACACTGGTGACTGAAGCAGCCATCTAGCGCCCAGAATCTAGTGCTTTTACACGAGTGTCATACTTCAAGGAACCCTCTGTATCCTGACACTTCACACACTGATGGACTGAACGCAGCCATCTAGCGCCCAGAATCTAGTGCTTTTACTCGAGTGTCTCATACTTCAAGGAACCCTCTGTATCCTGACACTTCACACATTGGTGACTGAAGCAGCCATCTAGGCACAGACTCTAGTGCTTTTACACGAGTGTGTCAAGCTTCAAGGAACCCTCTGTATCCTGACACTTCACACACTGGTGACTGAAGCAGCCATCTAGCGCCCAGAATCTAGTGCTTTTACACGAGTCATACTTCAAGGAACCCTCTGTATCCTGACACTTCACACACTGATGGACTGGAAGCAGCCATCTAGCGCCCAGAATCTAGTGCTTTTACTCGAGTGTCTCATACTTCAAGGAACCCTCTGTATCCTGACACTTCACACACTGGTGACTGAAGCAGCCATCTAGCGCCCAGACTAGTGCTTTTACACGAGTGTCATACTTCAAGGAACCCTCTGTATCCTGACACTTCACACACTGGTGACTGAAGCAGCCATCTAGGCACAGACTCTAGTGCTTTTACACGAGTGTGTCATACTTCAAGGAACCCTCTGTATCCTGACACCTCACACACTGGTGACTGAAGCAGCCATCTAGCGCCCAGACTCTAGTGCTTTTACACGAGTGTGTCATACTTCAAGGAACCCTCTGTATCCTGACACTTCACACACTGGTGACTGAAGCAGCCATCTAGGCACAGACTCTAGTGCTTTTACACGAGTGTCATACTTCAAGGAACCCTCTGTATCCTGACACTTCACACATTGGTGACTGAAGCAGCCATCTAGGCACAGACTCTAGTGCTTTTACACGAGTGTGTCACGCTTCAAGGAACCCTCTGTATCCTGACACTTCACACACTGGTGACTGAAGCAGCCATCTAGGCACAGACTCTAGTGCTTTTACACGAGTGTCATACTTCAAGGAACCCTCTGTATCCTGACACTTCACACATTGGTGACTGAAGCAGCCATCTAGGCACAGACTCTAGTGCTTTTACACGAGTGTGTCATACTTCAAGGAACCCTCTGTATCCTGACACTTCACACACTGGTGACTGAAGCAGCCATCTAGGCACAGACTCTAGTGCTTTTACACGAGTGTGTCGCTTCAAGGAACCCTCTGTATCCTGACACTTCACACTCTGATGGACTGGAAGCAGCCATCTAGGCACAGACTCTAATGCTTTTACAAGACTGCGTCATACTTCAAGGAACCCTCTGTATCCTGACACGTCACACACTGATGGACTGGAAACCGCCATCTAGCGCCCAGACTCTAGTGCTTTTACACAAGTGTCTCATACTTCAAGGAACACACTGTATCCTGACACTTCACACACTGGTGACTGAAACAGCCATCTAGGCACAGACTCTAGTGCTTTTACACGAGTGTCATACTTCAAGGAACCCTCTGTATCCTGACACTTCACACATTGGTGACTGAAGCAGCCATCTAGGCACAGACTCTAGTGCTTTTACACGAGTGTGTCACGCTTCAAGGAACCCTCTGTATCCTGACACTTCACACACTGGTGACTGAAGCAGCCATCTAGGCACAGACTCTAGTGCTTTTACACGAGTGTCATACTTCAAGGAACCCTCTGTATCCTGACACTTCACACATTGGTGACTGAAGCAGCCATCTAGGCACAGACTCTAGTGCTTTTACACGAGTGTGTCACGCTTCAAGGAACCCTCTGTATCCTGACACTTCACACACTGGTCACTGAAGCAGCCATCTAGGCACAGACTCTAGTGCTTTTACACGAGTGTCATACTTCAAGGAACCCTCTGTATCCTGACACTTCACACATTGGTGACTGAAGCAGCCATCTAGGCACAGACTCTAGTGCTTTTACACGAGTGTGTCATACTTCAAGGAACCCTCTGTATCCTGACACTTCACACATTGGTGACTGAAGCAGCCATCTAGGCACAGACTCTAGTGCTTTTACACAAGTGTCATACTTCAAGGAACCCTCTGTATCCTGACACTTCACACTCTGATGGACTGGAAACCGCCATCTAGGCACAGACTCTAGTGCTTTTACACGAGTGTCATACTTCAAGGAACCCTCTGTATCCTGACACTTCACACACTGGTGACTGAAGCAGCCATCTAGGCACAGACTCTAGTGCTTTTACTCGAGTGTCTCATACTTAAAGGAACCCTCTGTATCCTGACACTTCACACACTGATGGACTGGAAACCGCCATCTAGGCACAGACTCTAGTGCTTTTACACGAGTGTCATACTTCAAGGAACCCTCTGTATCCTGACACTTCACACACTGATGGACTGGAAGCAGCCATCTAGGCACAGACTCTAGTGCTTTTACTCGAGTGTCTCATACTTAAAGGAACCCTCTGTATCCTGACACTTCACACACTGATGGACTGGAAGCAGCCATCTAGGCACAGACTCTAGTGCTTTTACACGAGTGTCATACTTCAAGTAACCCTCTGTATCCTGACACTTCACACACTGGTGACTGAAGCAGCCATCTAGGCACAGAGTCTAGTGCTTTTACTCGAGTGTCTCGTACTTAAAGGAACCCTCTGTATCCTGACACTTCACACACTGATGGACTGGAAGCAGCCATCTAGGCACAGACTCTAGTGCTTTTACAAGACTGCGTCATACTTCAAGGAACCCTCTGTATCCTGACACTTCACACACTGATGGACTGGAAGCAGCCATCTAGCGCCCAGAATCTAGTGCTTTTACTCGAGTGTCATACTTCAAGGAACCCTCTGTATCCTGACACTTCACACACTGGTGACTGAAGCAGCCATCTAGGCACAGACTCTAGTGCTTTTACTCGAGTGTCATACTTCAAGGAACCCTCTGTATCCTGACACTTCACACACTGGTGACTGAAGCAGCCATCTAGGCACAGACTCTAGTGCTTTTACTCGAGTGTCATACTTCAAGGAACCCTCTGTATCCTGACACTTCACACACTGGTGACTGAAGCAGCCATCTAGGCACAGACTCTAGTGCTTTTACACGAGTGTCTCATACTTCAAGGAACCCTCTGTATCCTGACACTTCACACTCTGATGGACTGGAAGCAGCCATCTAGCGCCCAGAATCTAGTGCTTTTACTCGAGTGTCATACTTCAAGGAACCCTCTGTATCCTGACACTTCACACACTGGTGACTGAAGCAGCCATCTAGGCACAGACTCTAGTGCTTTTACTCGAGTGTCATACTTCAAGGAACCCTCTGTATCCTGACACTTCACACACTGGTGACTGAAGCAGCCATCTAGGCACAGACTCTAGTGCTTTTACTCGAGTGTCATACTTCAAGGAACCCTCTGTATCCTGACACTTCACACACTGGTGACTGAAGCAGCCATCTAGGCACAGACTCTAGTGCTTTTACACGAGTGTGTCACGCTTCAAGGAACCCTCTGTATCCTGACACTTCACACACTGGTGACTGAAGCAGCCATCTAGGCACAGACTCTAGTGCTTTTACACGAGTGTCACGCTTCAAGGAACCCTCTGTATCCTGACACTTCACACATTGGTGACTGAAGCAGCCATCTAGGTACAGACTCTAGTGCTTTTACACGAGTGTGTCACGCTTCAAGGAACCCTCTGTATCCTGACACTTCACACATTGGTGACTGAAGCAGCCATCTAGGTACAGACTCTAGTGCTTTTACACGAGTGTGTCACGCTTCAAGGAACCCTCTGTATCCTGACACTTCACACATTGGTGACTGAAGCAGCCATCTAGGTACAGACTCTAGTGCTTTTACACGAGTGTGTCACGCTTCAAGGAACCCTCTGTATCCTGACACTTCACACATTGGTGACTGAAGCAGCCATCTAGGTACAGACTCTAGTGCTTTTACACGAGTGTGTCACGCTTCAAGGAACCCTCTGTATCCTGACACTTCACACATTGGTGACTGAAGCAGCCATCTAGCGCCCAGAATCTAGTGCTTTTACACGAGTGTCATACTTCAAGGAACCCTCTGTATCCTGACACTTCACACACTGATGGACTGGAAGCAGCCATCTAGCGCCCAGAATCTAGTGCTTTTACTCGAGTGTCTCATACTTCAAGGAACCCTCTGTATCCTGACACTTCACACACTGGTGACTGAAGCAGCCATCTAGGCACAGACTCTAGTGCTTTTACACGAGTGTCACGCTTCAAGGAACCCTCTGTATCCTGACACTTCACACACTGGTGACTGAAGCAGCCATCTAGCGCCCAGAATCTAGTGCTTTTACACGAGTGTCATACTTCAAGGAACCCTCTGTATCCTGACACTTCACACACTGATGGACTGGAAGCAGCCATCTAGCGCCCAGAATCTAGTGCTTTTACTCGAGTGTCTCATACTTCAAGGAACCCTCTGTATCCTGACACTTCACACATTGGTGACTGAAGCAGCCATCTAGGCACAGACTCTAGTGCTTTTACACGAGTGTGTCACGCTTCAAGGAACCCTCTGTATCCTGACACTTCACACACTGGTGACTGAAGCAGCCATCTAGCGCCCAGAATCTAGTGCTTTTACACGAGTCATACTTCAAGGAACCCTCTGTATCCTGACACTTCACACACTGATGGACTGGAAGCAGCCATCTAGCGCCAGAATCTAGTGCTTTTACTCGAGTGTCTCATACTTCAAGGAACCCTCTGTATCCTGACACTTCACACACTGGTGACTGAAGCAGCCATCTAGGCACAGACTCTAGTGCTTTTACACGAGTGTGTCATACTTCAAGGAACCCTCTGTATCCTGACACCTCACACACTGGTGACTGAAGCAGCCATCTAGCGCCCAGACTAGTGCTTTTACACGAGTGTCATACTTCAAGGAACCCTCTGTATCCTGACACTTCACACACTGGTGACTGAAGCAGCCATCTAGGCACAGACTCTAGTGCTTTTACACGAGTGTGTCATACTTCAAGGAACCCTCTGTATCCTGACACCTCACACACTGGTGACTGAAGCAGCCATCTAGCGCCCAGACTCTAGTGCTTTTACACGAGTGTGTCATACTTCAAGGAACCCTCTGTATCCTGACACTTCACACACTGGTGACTGAAGCAGCCATCTAGGCACAGACTCTAGTGCTTTTACACGAGTGTCATACTTCAAGGAACCCTCTGTATCCTGACACTTCACACATTGGTGACTGAAGCAGCCATCTAGGCACAGACTCTAGTGCTTTTACACGTGTGTCACGCTTCAAGGAACCCTCTGTATCCTGACACTTCACACACTGGTGACTGAAGCAGCCATCTAGGCACAGACTCTAGTGCTTTTACACGAGTGTCATACTTCAAGGAACCCTCTGTATCCTGACACTTCACACATTGGTGACTGAAGCAGCCATCTAGGCACAGACTCTAGTGCTTTTACACGAGTGTGTCATACTTCAAGGAACCCTCTGTATCCTGACACTTCACACACTGGTGACTGAAGCAGCCATCTAGGCACAGACTCTAGTGCTTTTACACGAGTGTGTCGCTTCAAGGAACCCTCTGTATCCTGACACTTCACACTCTGATGGACTGGAAGCAGCCATCTAGGCACAGACTCTAATGCTTTTACAAGACTGCGTCATACTTCAAGGAACCCTCTGTATCCTGACACGTCACACACTGATGGACTGGAAACCGCCATCTAGCGCCCAGACTCTAGTGCTTTTACACAAGTGTCTCATACTTCAAGGAACACACTGTATCCTGACACTTCACACACTGGTGACTGAAACAGCCATCTAGGCACAGACTCTAGTGCTTTTACACGAGTGTCATACTTCAAGGAACCCTCTGTATCCTGACACTTCACACATTGGTGACTGAAGCAGCCATCTAGGCACAGACTCTAGTGCTTTTACACGAGTGTCACGCTTCAAGGAACCCTCTGTATCCTGACACTTCACACACTGGTGACTGAAGCAGCCATCTAGGCACAGACTCTAGTGCTTTTACACGAGTGTCATACTTCAAGGAACCCTCTGTATCCTGACACTTCACACATTGGTGACTGAAGCAGCCATCTAGGCACAGACTCTAGTGCTTTTACACGAGTGTGTCACGCTTCAAGGAACCCTCTGTATCCTGACACTTCACACACTGGTGACTGAAGCAGCCATCTAGGCACAGACTCTAGTGCTTTTACACGAGTGTCATACTTCAAGGAACCCTCTGTATCCTGACACTTCACACATTGGTGACTGAAGCAGCCATCTAGGCACAGACTCTAGTGCTTTTACACGAGTGTGTCATACTTCAAGGAACCCTCTGTATCCTGACACTTCACACATTGGTGACTGAAGCAGCCATCTAGGCACAGACTCTAGTGCTTTTACACGAGTGTCATACTTCAAGGAACCCTCTGTATCCTGACACTTCACACACTGGTGACTGAAGCAGCCATCTAGGCACAGACTCTAGTGCTTTTACACGAGTGTCATACTTCAAGGAACCCTCTGTATCCTGACACTTCACACACTGGTGACTGAAGCAGCCATCTAGGCACAGACTCTAGTGCTTTTACTCGAGTGTCATACTTCAAGGAACACACTGTATCCTGACACTTCACACACTGATGGACTGGAAACCGCTATCTAGGCACAGACTCTAGTGCTTTTACACGAGTGTCTCGTACTTCAAGGAACACACTGTATCCTGACACTTCACACACTGATGGACTGGAAGCAGCCATCTAGGCACAGACTCTAGTGCTTTTACAAGACTGCGTCATACTTCAAGGAACCCTCTGTATCCTGACACTTCACACACTGATGGACTGGAAGCAGCCATCTAGCGCCCAGAATCTAGTGCTTTTACTCGAGTGTCATACTTCAAGGAACCCTCTGTATCCTGACACTTCACACACTGGTGACTGAAGCAGCCATCTAGGCACAGACTCTAGTGCTTTTACTCGAGTGTCAAACTTCAAGGAACCCTCTGTATCCTGACACTTCACACACTGGTGACTGAAGCAGCCATCTAGGCACAGACTCTAGTGCTTTTACTCGAGTGTCTCATACTTCAAGGAACCCTCTGTATCCTGACACTTCACACACTGATGGACTGGAAGCAGCCATCTAGGCACAGACTCTAGTGCTTTTACACGAGTGTGTCACGCTTCAAGGAACCCTCTGTATCCTGACACTTCACACACTGGTGACTGAAGCAGCCATCTAGGCACAGACTCTAGTGCTTTTACTCGAGTGTCATACTTCAAGGAACCCTCTGTATCCTGACACTTCACACACTGGTGACTGAAGCAGCCATCTAGGCACAGACTCTAGTGCTTTTACTCGAGTGTCTCATACTTAAAGGAACCCTCTGTATCCTGACACTTCACACACTGATGGACTGGAAGCAGCCATCTAGGCACAGACTCTAGTGCTTTTACACGTGTCACGTGTGAGAAGTTGGCCTGGCATATGCTGTCCACTAATTATAGTGGGCACCTTGCACCAGTCCAAATCGACTCTTATGGTAGGTAGGTTAAAGACAACCTTATTGAAAGCTATCCTAGTGGTAGCTGTGGAGAGCAGCCTTCAGGCTAAGTCTTGAAGGAATGTAAAGCAGCTTGTTTTACCAGTCTATAATCTCTTGAGTGACCAAATGAAAGAGCACCACACCAGGTATATATTCAAAATATATGTATTTATTACTAAACACACCCCTCTAGTCTCTTTATGAGGCTAGAGTTCGAAATACATAGGTTATAAGATCTTAAATCACAGTAATAGCACAAATACACGTTTGGGCCCTAGGGGCGTACCAAACCATATACCAATAAAGTGGTATGCGAACCACGACTGAACTAGACACTAGGCCTAGAGCCTCTAGAAGTGCTTGGACCACAAGGAACCACCCAAGGTAGTGACACAGGGGACCCACGGGAGACAGCGTGCAGTGTAAATACACAACCGCGATACGCCGTTAACTTCTATGGAGAAAGTCGGGATCGGGAAAATAGAGGAAAGGGACACTTTAAAGAGGACTAGGACAAAACCCTTTGAGATCTAGGACTTTGAAGAGTCTCTACCCACGGGAGCACCGGAGTACTCGTGTTACCTCACCCAGGGAAGCCGGGTGCATAGGTGCCTTTCGGGGTCGGGTTTCGTCGTCGTTTCGAATGGCAATCTGCTGCAAAGTGCTGCTGGCGGCCAAGAGAAAAGTGTCCGGGTGGATCCAAGAGTGGATCGGAGTTCTGGTGAACCTGAAAGCAGAGGGAACAGAGTCTGGGTCACTAGCCAGTGACCAGGAAGGCGATGGACAGATGCCCACCGATGTCGAGTGCTTCAGGTGCGTTGACGGTCGTCTCGTTTCTGCAGCCACGAGGTCCAGGAGACGTTGTCGGCGACCAGGAGCAGGATTCGGGCTGGTACACGATGTCTGTCGAGTGCTGCGGTGTCGGCGTCCGGATTGGACCCAACAAGCCTTGGCAACGGCAAGTCTCGATGTAGCTGAAGATCGTCGATGGTGCAGACCAGCAAGGTCTGGGGAACTCACCCAGCGAGGGTAAGTCAGGGCAGGCCTGGAGCAACCAGGGGAGCCCTTTGGTTTCTTTAGAAAGTCTTCTGGGGACCCACGAGCCGGCTGGCAAGGGATCGCGAAGACACCTCGGGCGGAATCACTCAACAGGGGCCCACGGTCACTCAGGACGGTGTAGGCCTCTGATCTTCGGAGGGATTCCTGCTGGAGGTTGGAACCACATGTGGTCCAAAGCACAGGTTCGTAGAACGTTGTGAAGGGGTTGCACTCGACAATAGTGCACGGTACCCAGGGGTCGCGGTTCCTCGTCACTCGTGGGGTCCACTTGCCTCAGCTTCGCTGGGGACTCACGATGGCCTTGGAGAAGTCAGGAAATCCACTTCTTGGGCTGCAGGGACTTCGGACTCCGGCGGGAGCGGCGTAGTTTGCGACCGTCGTTATCGTTTTGGCGCCTGCCAAGCAGGGGAGTCACTCCTTGACCCCAAGGGAGATTCTTCAGTCCTCTAATCGTGATGTAGAGCGTCGAAGGTCCAGGATTCAGTTTCAAAGTTTAGTCCAGGGATATCTAATCTTGCTGTGGCAAGGGTTCCCCATTTTAACCAGTAAAACAGGGAGGGACTAACTCTATGACCCCACCTATGGGAGGGTCAAGGGAGGGGGTGGCTACACCCACTTCCCTTTGTTCAGTTTCGTGCCAGAGCAGGGGCAGGTAGCCCCTGAGCTGGTTTGAACTGGCATATGCACAGAGGAGCCTTTTGCTCCCCCAGTGCAGGACTTCAAAGCACTCTAAGAGTGCACCCACCCAGCCCCAATACACATTATCCTGTCTGGGGAGGTGGTCACACCTCCCTGCAACAGGAAACCTATTGTCCAGGCCTCCCTTGCCGGAGTTTCCTCCAGCAGCAGGAGGCCAGACTTGTGTCTGTGGCAGCAGCATCCATTTTGTGATGCCAGGGCTTCAGAAAGAAGTTACCGGGTAAGCCAGAGTTAACATGTCTTTCCCTCTAGAAGGGTGGAATGCTACCCCCGCCACCAGGATTGGCGGGGGGTAGTATTCCAAGATGTTTGACACCAAACACGACATGTTTAGGTGCAGCCATTCCAAAGTTAGCATTTTACCGCGAGGATATAATGCGCTTAAGAGTATATGGTCAGGCTGCACTACAAACAGCATCAGAGATGGTCTCCGAACGCTGCAGGGGGGACCTGCTCATGCAGGGGCACCCTCTCACATAGGAACCATGCACTCTGCCTTTAGGATTGATAAGGCCTGCCTTAGGAGTGACTTATAGGTTTATATGTGTGTATGTATTTAGTGATATAGGTAACCTATATCACAGTAAGGGGTGCATGCACCACCTTACCCAGGCTGCAGTAGCAGACCTGTGGTGTCAGTTTGGATGGCCTTCCAGGGGTGGCATAATACATGCTGCAGCCCCTGGCAGGCCTCTGAGGTACCTATGCCCTTGGTACATAGTATACCATATACTAGGGACTTATAAGGGCACTCCAGATTCCAATCAGAGATGTGCCTAAGGCACATGGAAACCTTTTACAGAGAAAGCAGATAGACTGGGGCCCTGAATAGCAGGATCCCAGTCCAACTAAGTCATAAACCAGCAAAACACCATAAAAAAAGTGGGGGCAACCATATAGTCAGATTCCACCTTCCTACATAACCCCCCCAAACGAAAGGAGATAAGGCTAACCTTGGCCAGTTGAGCCTATATTGACTAAGTGGCCATATAAGGAAGCACCTGCACTAGCATGGTTGCCCCCTATGTTATGGTCCACTAAGCAATCCCTCACCCTAAGGGTATGAGAGGGTCTCCACCATGGGGAATCACTACCTCTGGTGTGCTTAGGTAAAGTACAAGGCTGGTGAGGTGTCTGAGTAGGGAAGTGAGGCCCTAGGAATGTTGGCCTCAGCTTCCTCAGATCACTGGTCACCATGTATGCCTGTCTTTCCATGACTGAGTTGCACTTTGCTCTAAGGGTCAACCTTTGGCTGCCTACAGCTGGAGGTTGGGTCCCTTTGGATGGAACACCGGAGGGACATGGCAGGTTTGGAACCTTCTGGTCCCAGGTTTGCCCTTGCCTACCAGAGTCCTTCTGGGGGAGGTCCCTACATAAAGGTATGGGGGATCCCTCAGTGTGTAGAGGAATTTTCACCTGGCTAGGGCTACTAGACTGGGTGCCCCTAATCTGCTGATGGGGGGGTTCCTCTGGACAGGGGGCCCTGGGGGGTCCACTGACCTCCCTGACCTCCCTGACCTCTGCAGCCCTGGGCTGACTGAGGCAGGGTAGAGAGGGGCAGGTTACCTGCTCCAGACTGGGTACCACCTTGGAAGGGTCCTCTGCCATCAGGGGTGTGGCCAGGCCAGGCCTGACTACCTCTGTGGCAGTTCCTTCACTAGGGGTAGGGTCAGTTCCCTGAGGAGGCTGACCCTTACCTACTGTCTGGGGGAAGAAGACTTTTCTTCAACCCTTGTGCTCTCTTTGGGGGAGAGTGGGCCATTCTTTCAGGCTCCATCTCTCCAAATTCTTGGGCTGGGGCTGTGGCCATCACAGCCCCACTAACCTTTGCAGGGACGCCCAACATCCTAAGATGGGTTTGGTGTTCAACTTCAGCCCAGGCTGAAATTTCCAAATCATTGCCCATCAGGCAATCTACAGGTAGGGTTGGGGACACTGCCACTCTTTTTGGGCCTGTGACCCCCTCCCAGCTGAGATTGACTATGGCCATGGGGTGATCTGTTCTGACACCATCAATGTTGGTCACCTGGTATTTAAACTCAGGTAAAAGCTGGTGAGGGGGACTAGTTTCCCTGCCACCATGGTGACACTAGCCCCTGTGTCCCTAAATGCCACAGCTTTCTGACCATTAATCATTGGCTCCAGTCTGTACCTGCCCAATGCTATGGGACCCATGGTAAAGGTGGCAAATCCTATACCACCATCAGTCAGAGGAGTCTGTTGAGGGGTCCCTGTCTAAACTAGGGCCCACCTCTGTTCCTCTTGCAAAAGCACCCAACTTTTTGGGTGCACTACTCCCAACTGGAGGATTACTACTGGTAGTACCAGGAGGGGTGGTAGTAGTTGTGGGAGGAACATTTTCTTTATTGCCAATCCTGGGGCAACTGGGATCAGTTTTCCAGTGCCCAGGCTTTTTACAGACATGGCAATATGGTTTCTTTTCAGGAGAGGAAGGAGTTTGGGACCCACCCCCAGAAGAGGAATTTTGGGGCCCTGTAGGGGACTTATCCTTAGATTTATCCCCACCTTTCTCTTGGGACTTAGTAGAATCTTTCTTCTGGTCACCACCCTGATTTCTAGTTTTTACTCTGGTTCTGACCCATTTGTCTGCCTTCTTTCCCAATTCTTGGGGAGAGGTCAGATCAGAGTCCACCAGATACTGGTGCAAAAGCTGGTTTTGACAATTATTAAGGATCTGCTCCCTCATAATCAAATTGTACAATCCTAAAAAGTCATGCACTTTGTTGCCATGTATCCAACCTTCCAGAGCCTTTGTAGCACAATCTACAAAATCAACCCAGTCTTGAGTCTGAGCTTTTTGGGTGTCTCTGAACTTCAACCTATACTGTTCAGTGGTTAGGCCAAACCCATCTATCAGAGCACTCTTCAAGACTGTGTAATTGTCAGCATCCTCTTCTCTTACAGTGAGGAGCTTGTCTCTACCTTTGTCTGCAAAGGAGAGCCACAAGATTGCTGCCCACTGCCTCTGGGGGACCTTCTGAACTTTACAGGCCCTCTCCAGTGCAGTTATCCATTTGTGGATGTCATCCCCACTCTGGTAGGGAGGGACAATCTTGTTTAGGTTTCTATGGTCATACGACCTTTCCCTATCTCTAGGGATATTGCTGCCACCATGGGACTCTAGTCCCAACTTTCTTCTCTCTCTAAGGAAATCTAGGGATTCTCTATCTAAAGCCAATTGCTTCTTCCTGATCTCTAGTTGAGTTTCCTCATACTGGACCAGTCTCTTTCTTCTCTCATGAGAGGATTCCCTCCTGTGAGAAGAAACAGAGCTCCCTATTGAGGTGCCAGAGTGGTTAGACTCCTGAGAAGGAGACCTAGACTTTCTGTGCACACTCATAATCCTTCCTGGGGGGACAAAGGTGTGGTTCTCTAGATCCTCATCTTCATCTTCCCCAGAAGGGATTGGGTTCTCCAGGTCAGGGTCATTGTCACCCTCCTGGTCAGTTTCAGAGGGGGGCTGGGGGTAGTGGTACCCCTGGCCCCTTCCTCATCTGCTGGCCCACCCTCTGCTCCTACCCCTTCAGTCTCTGAGGACTTACTAAGATCATAAGCCACCAACAACTCCTGGAGGTGTTGGGTGGTGGGACTTTGGCCTGTCCTTAATTTCCTCACGTTACACAAAGCTCTCAGTTCCAAGAATGGGAGTGTGTCATACTTGGAGGGGAAGCTCAATGGCTTCCTGCAGGGCATCTTTGGATCCTGCTTTTAAAGACATTACTAGTGTGGTGTGGTGTATGCACTACCTACTCTAGTGTGGCCTACTAAACTCTCTTGAGTTGTAGAAAGGGTTGTGCTATCCCTTAACACACAACTCTAAGTTCAGTAGAACTTACTGATATTCTAAGCTTAAATTATATGTACCTTAGGTACCTTTAGTGGTTTTCAGTTGATCAATTCAATTGAGATTATCTGGTAAAACAATAGCAAGCTGGAATCCCACACGCTGCACACCAATGTGAGAAGTTGGCCTGGCATATGCTGTCCACTAATTATAGTGGGCACCTTGCACCAGTCCAAATCGACTCTTATGGTAGGTAGGTTAAAGACAACCTTATTGAAAGCTATCCTAGTGGTAGCTGTGGAGAGCAGCCTTCAGGCTAAGTCTTGAAGGAATGTAAAGCAGCTTGTTTTACCAGTCTATAATCTCTTGAGTGACCAAATGAAAGAGCACCACACCAGGTATATATTCAAAATATATGTATTTATTACTAAACACATCCCTCTAGTCTCTTTATGAGGCTAGAGTTCGAAATACATAGGTTATAAGATCTTAAATCACAGTAATAGCACAAATACACGTTTGGGCCCTAGGGGCGTACCAAACCATATACCAATAAAGTGGTATGCGAACCACGACTGAACTAGACACTAGGCCTAGAGCCTCTAGAAGTGCTTGGACCACAAGGAACCACCCAAGGTAGTGACACAGGGGACCCACGGGAGACGCGTGCAGTGTAAATACACAACCGCGATACGCCGTTAACTTCTATGGAGAAAGTCGGGATCGGGAAAATAGAGGAAAGGGACACTTAGAAGAGGACTAGGACAAAACCCTTTGAGATCTAGGACTTTGAAGAGTCTCTACCCACGGGAGCACCGGAGTACTCGTGTTACCTCACCCAGGGAAGCCGGGTGCATAGGTGCCTTTCGGGGTCGGGTTTCGTCGTCGTTTCGAATGGCGATCTGCTGCAAAGTGCTGCTGGCGGCCAAGAGAAAAGTGTCCGGGTGGATCCAAGAGTGGATCGGAGTTCTGGTGAACCTGAAAGCAGAGGGAACAGAGTCTGGGTCACTAGCCAGTGACCAGGAAGGCGATGGACAGATGCCCACCGATGTCGAGTGCTTCAGGTGCGTTGACGGTCGTCTCGTTTCTGCAGCCACGAGGTCCAGGAGACGTTGTCGGCGACCAGGAGCAGGATTCGGGCTGGTACACGATGTCTGTCGAGTGCTGCGGTGTCGGCGTCCGGATTGGACCAAACAAGCCTTGGCAACGGCAAGTCTCGATGTAGCTGAAGATCGTCGATGGTGCAGACCAGCAAGGTCTGGGGAACTCACCCAGCGAGGGTAAGTCAGGGCAGGCCTGGAGCAACCAGGGGAGCCCTTTGGTTTCTTTAGAAAGTCTTCTGGGGACCCACGAGCCGGCTGGCAAGGGATCGCGAAGACACCTCGGGCGGAATCACTCAACAGGGGCCCACGGTCACTCAGGACGGTGTAGGCCTCTGATCTTCGGAGGGATTCCTGCTGGAGGTTGGAACCACATGTGGTCCAAAGCACAGGTTCGTAGAACGTTGTGAAGGGGTTGCACTCGACAATAGTGCACGGTACCCAGGGGTCGCGGTTCCTCGTCACTCGTGGGGTCCACTTGCCTCAGCTTCGCTGGGGACTCACGATGGCCTTGGAGAAGTCAGGAAATCCACTTCTTGGGCTGCAGGGACTTCGGACTCCGGCGGGAGCGGCGTAGTTTGCGACCGTCGTTATCGTTTTTGGCGCCTGCCAAGCAGGGAGTCACTCCTTGACCCCAAGGAGATTCTTCAGTCCTCTAATCGTGATGTAGAGCGTCGAAGGTCCAGGATTCAGTTTCAAAGTTTAGTCCAGGGATATCTAATCTTGCTGTGGCAAGGGTTCCCCATTTTAACCAGTAAAACAGGGAGGGACTAACTCTATGACCCCACCTATGGGAGGGTCAAGGGAGGGGTGGCTACACCCACTTCCCTTTGTTCAGTTTCGTGCCAGAGCAGGGGCAGGTAGCCCCTGAGCTGGTTTGAACTGGCATATGCACAGAGGAGCCTTTTGCTCCCCCAGTGCAGGACTTCAAAGCACTCTAAGAGTGCACCCACCCAGCCCCAATACACATTATCCTGTCTGGGGAGGTGGTCACACCTCCCTGCAACAGGAAACCTATTGTCCAGGCCTCCCTTGCCGGAGTTTCCTCCAGCAGCAGGAGGCCAGACTTGTGTCTGTGGCAGCAGCATCCATTTTGTGATGCCAGGGCTTCAGAAAGAAGTTACCGGGTAAGCCAGAGTTAACATGTCTTTCCCTCTAGAAGGGTGGAATGCTACCCCCGCCACCAGGATTGGCGGGGGGTAGTATTCCAAGATGTTTGACACCAAACACGACATGTTTAGGTGCAG
The DNA here is from genome assembly GCA_963921515.1 of Calotriton arnoldi. Taxonomy (NCBI): domain Eukaryota; kingdom Metazoa; phylum Chordata; class Amphibia; order Caudata; family Salamandridae; genus Calotriton; species Calotriton arnoldi. The sequence goes on along the minus strand of CAWUFW010004948.1, from coordinate 1,350,413 downwards.
CCATTCCAAAGTTAGCATTTTACCGCGAGGATATAATGCGCTTAAGAGTATATGGTCAGGCTGCACTACAAACAGCATCAGAGATGGTCTCCGAACGCTGCAGGGGGCCCTGCTCATGCAGGGGCACCCTCTCACATAGGAACCATGCACTCTGCCTTTAGGATTGATAAGGCCTGCCTTAGGAGTGACTTATAGGTTTATATGTGTGTATGTATTTAGTGATATAGGTAACCTATATCACAGTAAGGGGTGCATGCACCACCTTACCCAGGCTGCAGTAGCAGACCTGTGGTGTCAGTTTGGATGGCCTTCCAGGGGTGGCATAATACATGCTGCAGCCCCTGGCAGGCCTCTGAGGTACCTATGCCCTTGGTACATAGTATACCATATACTAGGGACTTATAAGGGCACTCCAGATTCCAATCAGAGATGTGCCTAAGGCACATGGAAACCTTTTTACAGAGAAAGCAGATAGACTGGGGCCCTGAATAGCAGGATCCCAGTCCAACTAAGTCATAAACCAGCAAAACACCATAAAAAAAGTGGGGGCAACCATATAGTCAGATTCCACCTTCCTACATCACGCTTCAAAGAACCCTCTGTATCCTGACACTTCACACTCTGATGGACTGGAAGCAGCCATCTAGGTACAGACTCTAGTGCTTTTACACGTGTCACGCTTCAAAGAACCCTCTGTATCCTGACACTTCACACTCTGATGGACTGGAAGCAGCCATCTAGGCACAGACTCTAGTGCTTTTACACGTGTCACGCTTCAAGGAACCCTCTGTATCCTGACACTTCACACACTGATGGACTGGAAACCGCCATCTAGCGCCCAGAATCTAGTGCTTTTACACGAGTGTCACGCTTCAAGGAACCCTCTGTATCCTGACACTTCACACACTGGTGACTGAAGCAGCCATCTAGGCACAGACTCTAGTGCTTTTACTCGAGTGTCATACTTCAAGGAACACACTGTATCCTGACACTTCACACACTGATGGACTGGAAACCGCTATCTAGGCACAGACTCTAGTGCTTTTACACGAGTGTCTCATACTTCAAGGAACACACTGTATCCTGACACTTCACACACTGATGGACTGGAAGCAGCCATCTAGGCACAGACTCTAGTGCTTTTACAAGACTGCGTCATACTTCAAGGAACCCTCTGTATCCTGACACTTCACACACTGATGGACTGGAAGCAGCCATCTAGCGCCCAGAATCTAGTGCTTTTACTCGAGTGTCATACTTCAAGGAACCCTCTGTATCCTGACACTTCACACACTGGTGACTGAAGCAGCCATCTAGGCACAGACTCTAGTGCTTTTACTCGAGTGTCATACTTCAAGGAACCCTCTGTATCCTGACACTTCACACACTGGTGACTGAAGAAGCCATCTAGGCACAGACTCTAGTGCTTTTACACGAGTGTCTCATACTTCAAGGAACCCTCTGTATCCTGACACTTTTCACTCTGATGGACTGGAAGCAGCCATCTAGGCACAGACTCTAGTGCTTTTACACGAGTGTGTCACGCTTCAAGGAACCCTCTGTATCCTGACACTTCACACATTGGTGACTGAAGCAGCCATCTAGGTACAGACTCTAGTGCTTTTACACGAGTGTGTCACGCTTCAAGGAACCCTCTGTATCCTGACACTTCACACATTGGTGACTGAAGCAGCCATCTAGGTACAGACTCTAGTGCTTTTACACGAGTGTGTCACGCTTCAAGGAACCCTCTGTATCCTGACACTTCACACATTGGTGACTGAAGCAGCCATCTAGGTACAGACTCTAGTGCTTTTACACGAGTGTGTCACGCTTCAAGGAACCCTCTGTATCCTGACACTTCACACATTGGTGACTGAAGCAGCCATCTAGGTACAGACTCTAGTGCTTTTACACGAGTGTGTCACGCTTCAAGGAACCCTCTGTATCCTGACACTTCACACATTGGTGACTGAAGCAGCCATCTAGCGCCCAGAATCTAGTGCTTTTACACGAGTGTCATACTTCAAGGAACCCTCTGTATCCTGACACTTCACACACTGATGGACTGGAAGCAGCCATCTAGCGCCCAGAATCTAGTGCTTTTACTCGAGTGTCTCATACTTCAAGGAACCCTCTGTTTCCTGACACTTCACACATTGGTGACTGGAGCAGCCATCTAGGTACAGACTCTAGTGCTTTTACACGAGTGTCACGCTTCAAGGAACCCTCTGTATCCTGACACTTCACACACTGGTGACTGAAGCAGCCATCTAGCGCCCAGAATCTAGTGCTTTTACACGAGTGTCATACTTCAAGGAACCCTCTGTATCCTGACACTTCACACACTGATGGACTGAACGCAGCCATCTAGCGCCCAGAATCTAGTGCTTTTACTCGAGTGTCTCATACTTCAAGGAACCCTCTGTATCCTGACACTTCACACATTGGTGACTGAAGCAGCCATCTAGGCACAGACTCTAGTGCTTTTACACGAGTGTGTCACGCTTCAAGGAACCCTCTGTATCCTGACACTTCACACACTGGTGACTGAAGCAGCCATCTAGCGCCCAGAATCTAGTGCTTTTACACGAGTCATACTTCAAGGAACCCTCTGTATCCTGACACTTCACACACTGATGGACTGGAAGCAGCCATCTAGCGCCCAGAATCTAGTGCTTTTACTCGAGTGTCTCATACTTCAAGGAACCCTCTGTATCCTGACACTTCACACACTGGTGACTGAAGCAGCCATCTAGCGCCCAGACTAGTGCTTTTACACGAGTGTCATACTTCAAGGAACCCTCTGTATCCTGACACTTCACACACTGGTGACTGAAGCAGCCATCTAGGCACAGACTCTAGTGCTTTTACACGAGTGTGTCATACTTCAAGGAACCCTCTGTATCCTGACACCTCACACACTGGTGACTGAAGCAGCCATCTAGCGCCCAGACTCTAGTGCTTTTACACGAGTGTGTCATACTTCAAGGAACCCTCTGTATCCTGACACTTCACACACTGGTGACTGAAGCAGCCATCTAGGCACAGACTCTAGTGCTTTTACACGAGTGTCATACTTCAAGGAACCCTCTGTATCCTGACACTTCACACATTGGTGACTGAAGCAGCCATCTAGGCACAGACTCTAGTGCTTTTACACGAGTGTGTCACGCTTCAAGGAACCCTCTGTATCCTGACACTTCACACACTGGTGACTGAAGCAGCCATCTAGGCACAGACTCTAGTGCTTTTACACGAGTGTCATACTTCAAGGAACCCTCTGTATCCTGACACTTCACACATTGGTGACTGAAGCAGCCATCTAGGCACAGACTCTAGTGCTTTTACACGAGTGTGTCATACTTCAAGGAACCCTCTGTATCCTGACACTTCACACACTGGTGACTGAAGCAGCCATCTAGGCACAGACTCTAGTGCTTTTACACGAGTGTGTCGCTTCAAGGAACCCTCTGTATCCTGACACTTCACACTCTGATGGACTGGAAGCAGCCATCTAGGCACAGACTCTAATGCTTTTACAAGACTGCGTCATACTTCAAGGAACCCTCTGTATCCTGACACGTCACACACTGATGGACTGGAAACCGCCATCTAGCGCCCAGACTCTAGTGCTTTTACACAAGTGTCTCATACTTCAAGGAACACACTGTATCCTGACACTTCACACACTGGTGACTGAAGCAGCCATCTAGGCACAGACTCTAGTGCTTTTACACGAGTGTCATACTTCAAGGAACCCTCTGTATCCTGACACTTCACACATTGGTGACTGAAGCAGCCATCTAGGCACAGACTCTAGTGCTTTTACACGAGTGTGTCACGCTTCAAGGAACCCTCTGTATCCTGACACTTCACACACTGGTGACTGAAGCAGCCATCTAGGCACAGACTCTAGTGCTTTTACACGAGTGTCATACTTCAAGGAACCCTCTGTATCCTGACACTTCACACATTGGTGACTGAAGCAGCCATCTAGGCACAGACTCTAGTGCTTTTACACGAGTGTGTCACGCTTCAAGGAACCCTCTGTATCCTGACACTTCACACACTGGTGACTGAAGCAGCCATCTAGGCACAGACTCTAGTGCTTTTACACGAGTGTCATACTTCAAGGAACCCTCTGTATCCTGACACTTCACACATTGGTGACTGAAGCAGCCATCTAGGCACAGACTCTAGTGCTTTTACACGAGTGTGTCATACTTCAAGGAACCCTCTGTATCCTGACACTTCACACATTGGTGACTGAAGCAGCCATCTAGGCACAGACTCTAGTGCTTTTACACGAGTGTCATACTTCAAGGAACCCTCTGTATCCTGACACTTCACACACTGATGGACTGGAAACCGCCATCTAGGCACAGACTCTAGTGCTTTTACACGAGTGTCATACTTCAAGGAACCCTCTGTATCCTGACACTTCACACACTGGTGACTGAAGCAGCCATCTAGGCACAGACTCTAGTGCTTTTACTCGAGTGTCTCATACTTAAAGGAACCCTCTGTATCCTGACACTTCACACACTGATGGCCTGGAAACCGCCATCTAGGCACAGACTCTAGTGCTTTTACACGAGTGTCATACTTCAAGGAACCCTCTGTATCCTGACACTTCACACACTGATGGACTGGAAGCAGCCATCTAGGCACAGACTCTAGTGCTTTTACTCGAGTGTCTCATACTTAAAGGAACCCTCTGTATCCTGACACTTCACACACTGATGGACTGGAAGCAGCCATCTAGGCACAGACTCTAGTGCTTTTACACGAGTGTCATACTTCAAGGAACCCTCTGTATCCTGACACTTCACACACTGGTGACTGAAGCAGCCATCTAGGCACAGACTCTAGTGCTTTTACTCGAGTGTCTCATACTTAAAGGAACCCTCTGTATCCTGACACTTCACACACTGATGGACTGGAAGCAGCCATCTAGGCACAGACTCTAGTGCTTTTACAAGACTGCGTCATACTTCAAGGAACCCTCTGTATCCTGACACTTCACACACTGATGGACTGGAAGCAGCCATCTAGCGCCCAGAATCTAGTGCTTTTACTCGAGTGTCATACTTCAAGGAACCCTCTGTATCCTGACACTTCACACACTGGTGACTGAAGCAGCCATCTAGGCACAGACTCTAGTGCTTTTACTCGAGTGTCATACTTCAAGGAACCCTCTGTATCCTGACACTTCACACACTGGTGACTGAAGCAGCCATCTAGGCACAGACTCTAGTGCTTTTACTCGAGTGTCATACTTCAAGGAACCCTCTGTATCCTGACACTTCACACACTGGTGACTGAAGCAGCCATCTAGGCACAGACTCTAGTGCTTTTACACGAGTGTCTCATACTTCAAGGAACCCTCTGTATCCTGACACTTCACACTCTGATGGACTGGAAGCAGCCATCTAGCGCCCAGAATCTAGTGCTTTTACTCGAGTGTCATACTTCAAGGAACCCTCTGTATCCTGACACTTCACACACTGGTGACTGAAGCAGCCATCTAGGCACAGACTCTAGTGCTTTTACTCGAGTGTCATACTTCAAGGAACCCTCTGTATCCTGACACTTCACACACTGGTGACTGAAGCAGCCATCTAGGCACAGACTCTAGTGCTTTTACTCGAGTGTCATACTTCAAGGAACCCTCTGTATCCTGACACTTCACACACTGGTGACTGAAGCAGCCATCTAGGCACAGACTCTAGTGCTTTTACACGAGTGTGTCACGCTTCAAGGAACCCTCTGTATCCTGACACTTCACACACTGGTGACTGAAGCAGCCATCTAGGCACAGACTAGTGCTTTTACACGAGTGTGTCACGCTTCAAGGAACCCTCTGTATCCTGACACTTCACACATTGGTGACTGAAGCAGCCATCTAGGTACAGACTCTAGTGCTTTTACACGAGTGTGTCACGCTTCAAGGAACCCTCTGTATCCTGACACTTCACACATTGGTGACTGAAGCAGCCATCTAGGTACAGACTCTAGTGCTTTTACACGAGTGTGTCACGCTTCAAGGAACCCTCTGTATCCTGACACTTCACACATTGGTGACTGAAGCAGCCATCTAGGTACAGACTCTAGTGCTTTTACACGAGTGTGTCACGCTTCAAGGAACCCTCTGTATCCTGACACTTCACACATTGGTGACTGAAGCAGCCATCTAGGTACAGACTCTAGTGCTTTTACACGAGTGTGTCACGCTTCAAGGAACCCTCTGTATCCTGACACTTCACACATTGGTGACTGAAGCAGCCATCTAGCGCCCAGAATCTAGTGCTTTTACACGAGTGTCATACTTCAAGGAACCCTCTGTATCCTGACACTTCACACACTGATGGACTGGAAGCAGCCATCTAGCGCCCAGAATCTAGTGCTTTTACTCGAGTGTCTCATACTTCAAGGAACCCTCTGTATCCTGACACTTCACACACTGGTGACTGAAGCAGCCATCTAGGCACAGACTCTAGTGCTTTTACACGAGTGTCACGCTTCAAGGAACCCTCTGTATCCTGACACTTCACACACTGGTGACTGAAGCAGCCATCTAGCGCCCAGAATCTAGTGCTTTTACACGAGTGTCATACTTCAAGGAACCCTCTGTATCCTGACACTTCACACACTGATGGACTGGAAGCAGCCATCTAGCGCCCAGAATCTAGTGCTTTTACTCGAGTGTCTCATACTTCAAGGAACCCTCTGTATCCTGACACTTCACACATTGGTGACTGAAGCAGCCATCTAGGCACAGACTCTAGTGCTTTTACACGAGTGTGTCACGCTTCAAGGAACCCTCTGTATCCTGACACTTCACACACTGGTGACTGAAGCAGCCATCTAGCGCCCAGAATCTAGTGCTTTTACACGAGTCATACTTCAAGGAACCCTCTGTATCCTGACACTTCACACACTGATGGACTGGAAGCAGCCATCTAGCGCCCAGAATCTAGTGCTTTTACTCGAGTGTCTCATACTTCAAGGAACCCTCTGTATCCTGACACTTCACACACTGGTGACTGAAGCAGCCATCTAGGCACAGACTCTAGTGCTTTTACACGAGTGTGTCATACTTCAAGGAACCCTCTGTATCCTGACACCTCACACACTGGTGACTGAAGCAGCCATCTAGCGCCCAGACTAGTGCTTTTACACGAGTGTCATACTTCAAGGAACCCTCTGTATCCTGACACTTCACACACTGGTGACTGAAGCAGCCATCTAGGCACAGACTCTAGTGCTTTTACACGAGTGTGTCATACTTCAAGGAACCCTCTGTATCCTGACACCTCACACACTGGTGACTGAAGCAGCCATCTAGCGCCCAGACTCTAGTGCTTTTACACGAGTGTGTCATACTTCAAGGAACCCTCTGTATCCTGACACTTCACACACTGGTGACTGAAGCAGCCATCTAGGCACAGACTCTAGTGCTTTTACACGAGTGTCATACTTCAAGGAACCCTCTGTATCCTGACACTTCACACATTGGTGACTGAAGCAGCCATCTAGGCACAGACTCTAGTGCTTTTACACGAGTGTGTCACGCTTCAAGGAACCCTCTGTATCCTGACACTTCACACACTGGTGACTGAAGCAGCCATCTAGGCACAGACTCTAGTGCTTTTACACGAGTGTCATACTTCAAGGAACCCTCTGTATCCTGACACTTCACACATTGGTGACTGAAGCAGCCATCTAGGCACAGACTCTAGTACTTTTACACGAGTGTGTCATACTTCAAGGAACCCTCTGTATCCTGACACTTCACACACTGGTGACTGAAGCAGCCATCTAGGCACAGACTCTAGTGCTTTTACACGAGTGTGTCGCTTCAAGGAACCCTCTGTATCCTGACACTTCACACTCTGATGGACTGGAAGCAGCCATCTAGGCACAGACTCTAATGCTTTTACAAGACTGCGTCATACTTCAAGGAACCCTCTGTATCCTGACACGTCACACACTGATGGACTGGAAACCGCCATCTAGCGCCCAGACTCTAGTGCTTTTACACGAGTGTCATACTTCAAGGAACCCTCTGTATCCTGACACTTCACACATTGGTGACTGAAGCAGCCATCTAGGCACAGACTCTAGTGCTTTTACACGAGTGTGTCACGCTTCAAGGAACCCTCTGTATCCTGACACTTCACACACTGGTGACTGAAGCAGCCATCTAGGCACAGACTCTAGTGCTTTTACACGAGTGTCATACTTCAAGGAACCCTCTGTATCCTGACACTTCACACATTGGTGACTGAAGCAGCCATCTAGGCACAGACTCTAGTGCTTTTACACGAGTGTGTCATACTTCAAGGAACCCTCTGTATCCTGACACTTCACACATTGGTGACTGAAGCAGCCATCTAGGCACAGACTCTAGTGCTTTTACACGAGTGTGTCATACTTCAAGGAACCCTCTGTATCCTGACACTTCACACATTGGTGACTGAAGCAGCCATCTAGGCACAGACTCTAGTGCTTTTACACGAGTGTGTCATACTTCAAGGAACCCTCTGTATCCTGACACTTCACACATTGGTGACTGAAGCAGCCATCTAGGCACAGACTCTAGTGCTTTTACACGAGTGTCATACTTCAAGGAACCCTCTGTATCCTGACACTTCACACACTGATGGACTGGAAACCGCCATCTAGGCACAGACTCTAGTGCTTTTACACGAGTGTCATACTTCAAGGAACCCTCTGTATCCTGACACTTCACACACTGGTGACTGAAGCAGCCATCTAGGCACAGACTCTAGTGCTTTTACACGAGTGTCATACTTCAAGGAACCCTCTGTATCCTGACACTTCACACACTGATGGACTGGAAGCAGCCATCTAGGCACAGACTCTAGTGCTTTTACTCGAGTGTCTCATACTTAAAGGAACCCTCTGTATCCTGACACTTCACACACTGATGGACTGGAAGCAGCCATCTAGGCACAGACTCTAGTGCTTTTACACGTGTCACGCTTCAAGGAACCCTCTGTATCCTGACACTTCACACACTGATGGACTGGAAGCAGCCATCTAGGCACAGACTCTAGTCTGTGCCTAGACTGTGCCTAGTCTGTGTGTCACGCTTCAAGGAACCCTCTGTATACTGACACTTCACACTCTGATGGACTGGAAGCAGCCATCTAGGTACAGACTCTAGTGCTTTTACACGTGTGTCACGCTTCAAGGAACCCTCTGTATCCTGACACTTCACACTCTGATGGACTGGAAGCAGCCATCTAGGCACATACTCTAGTGCTTTTACACGAGTGTGTCACGCTTCAAGGAACCCTCTGTATCCTGACACTTCACAAACTGGTGACTGAAGCAACCATCTAGCGCCCAGACTCTAGTGCTTTTACATGAGTGTCACGCTTCAAGAAACCCTCTCTGTATCCTGACACCTCACACACACGTGACTGAAGCAGCCATCTAGCACCCAGACTCTAGTGCTTTTACACGTGTATCCCGCTTCAAGGAACCCTCTGTATCCTGACACTTCACACACTGATGGACTGGAAGCAGCCATCTAGGCACAGACTCTAGTGCTTTTACTCGAGTGTCTCATACTTAAAGGAACCCTCTGTATCCTGACACTTCACACACTGATGGACTGGAAACCGCCATCTAGGCACAGACTCTAGTGCTTTTACACGAGTGTCATACTTCAAGGAACCCTCTGTATCCTGACACTTCACACACTGATGGACTGGAAGCAGCCATCTAGGCACAGACTCTAGTGCTTTTACTCGAGTGTCTCATACTTAAAGGAACCCTCTGTATCCTGACACTTCACACACTGATGGACTGGAAGCAGCCATCTATGCACAGACTCTAGTGCTTTTACACGTGTCACGCTTCAAGGAACCCTCTGTATCCTGACACTTCACACTCTGATGGACTGGAAGCAGCCATCTAGGTACAGACTCTAGTGCTTTTACACGAGTGTCATACTTCAAGGAACCCTCTGTATCCTGACATTTCACACATTGGTGACTGAAGCAGCCATCTAGGCACAGACTCTAGTGCTTTTACACGTGTGTGTCATACTTCAAGGAACCCTCTGTATCCTGACACTTCACACACTGATGGACTGGAAGCAGCCATCTAGGCACAGACTCTAGTGCTTTTACACGTGTCACGCTTCAAGGAACCCTCTGTATCCTGACACTTCACACACTGGTGACTGAAGCAGCCATCTAGCGCCCAGACTCTAGTGCTTTTACTCGAGTGTCTCATACTTAAAGGAACCCTCTGTATCCTGACACTTCACACACTGATGGACTGGAAACCGCCATCTAGGCACAGACTCTAGTGCTTTTACACGAGTGTCATACTTCAAGGAACCCTCTATATCCTGACACTTCACACACTGATGGACTGGAAGCAGCCATCTAGGCACAGACTCTAGTGCTTTTACAAGACTGCGTCATACTTCAAGGAACCCTCTGTATCCTGACACTTCACACACTGATGGACTGGAAGCAGCCATCTAGGCACACTCTAGTGCTTTTACTCGAGTGTCTCATACTTAAAGGAACCCTCTATATCCTGACACTTCACACACTGATGGACTGGAAGCAGCCATCTAGGCACAGACTCTAGTGCTTTTACAAGACTGCGTCATACTTCAAGGAACCCTCTGTATCCTGACACTTCACACACTGATGGACTGGAAGCAGCCATCTAGGCACAGACTCTAGTGCTTTTACACGAGTGTGTCACGCTTCAAGGAACCCTCTGTATCCTGACACTTCACACACTGGTGACTGAAGCAGCCATCTAGGCACAGACTCTAGTGCTTTTACACGAGTGTCATACTTCAAGGAACCCTCTGTATCCTGACACTTCACACATTGGTGACTGAAGCAGCCATCTAGGCACAGACTCTAGTGCTTTTACACGAGTGTCATACTTCAAGGAACCCTCTGTATCCTGACACTTCACACATTGGTGACTGAAGCAGCCATCTAGGCACAGACTCTAGTGCTTTTACACGAGTGTGTCACGCTTCAAGGAACCCTCTGTATCCTGACACTTCACACACTGGTGACTGAAGCAGCCATCTAGGCACAGACTCTAGTGCTTTTACACGAGTGTCATACTTCAAGGAACCCTCTGTATCCTGACACTTCACACATTGGTGACTGAAGCAGCCATCTAGGCACAGACTCTAGTGCTTTTACACGAGTGTGTCACGCTTCAAGGAACCCTCTGTATCCTGACACTTCACACACTGGTGACTGAAGCAGCCATCTAGGCACAGACTCTAGTGCTTTTACACGAGTGTCATACTTCAAGGAACCCTCTGTATCCTGACACTTCACACATTGGTGACTGAAGCAGCCATCTAGGCACAGACTAGTGCTTTTACACGAGTGTGTCACGCTTCAAGGAACCCTCTGTATCCTGACACTTCACACACTGGTGACTGAAGCAGCCATCTAGGCACAGACTCTAGTGCTTTTACACGAGTGTCATACTTCAAGGAACCCTCTGTATCCTGACACTTCACACATTGGTGACTGAAGCAGCCATCTAGGCACAGACTCTAGTGCTTTTACACGAGTGTGTCATACTTCAAGGAACCCTCTGTATGCTGACACTTCACACATTGGTGACTGAAGCAACCATCTAGGCACAGACACTAGTGCTTTTACACGAGTGTCATACTTCAAGGAACCCTCTGTATCCTGACACTTCACACACTGATGGACTGGAAACCGCCGTCTAGGCACAGACTCTAGTGCTTTTACACGAGTGTCATACTTCAAGGAACCCTCTGTATCCTGACACTTCACACACTGGTGACTGAAGCAGCCATCTAGGCACAGACTCTAGTGCTTTTACTCGAGTGTCTCATACTTAAAGGAACCCTCTGTATCCTGACACTTCACACACTGATGGACTGGAAACCGCCATCTAGGCACAGACTCTAGTGCTTTTACACGAGTGTCATACTTCAAGGAACCCTCTGTATCCTGACACTTCACACACTGATGGACTGGAAGCAGCCATCTAGGCACAGACTCTAGTGCTTTTACACGAGTGTCATACTTCAAGGAACCCTCTGTATCCTGACACTTCACACACTGGTGACTGAAGCAGCCATCTAGGCACAGACTCTAGTGCTTTTACTCGAGTGTCTCATACTTCAAGGAACCCTCTGTATCCTGACACTTCACACACTGATGGACTGGAAGCAGCCATCTAGGCACACTCTAGTGCTTTTACTCGAGTGTCTCATACTTCAAGGAACCCTCTGTATCCTGACACTTCACACACTGATGGACTGGAAGCAGCCATCTAGGCACACTCTAGTGCTTTTACTCGAGTGTCTCATACTTAAAGGAACCCTCTGTATCCTGACACTTCACACACTGATGGACTGGAAGCAGCCATCTAGCGCCCAGAATCTAGTGCTTTTACTCGAGTGTCTCATACTTAAAGGAACCCTCTGTATCCTGACACTTCACACACTGATGGACTGGAAACCGCCATCTAGGCACAGACTCTAGTGCTTTTCCACGAGTGTCATACTTCAAGGAACCCTCTGTATCCTGACACTTCACACACTGATGGACTGGAAGCAGCCATCTAGGCACAGACTCTAGTGCTTTTACTCGAGTGTCTCATACTTAAAGGAACCCTCTGTATCCTGACACTTCACACACTGATGGACTGGAAGCAGCCATCTAGGCACAGACTCTAGTGCTTTTACACGAGTGTGTCACGCTTCAAGGAACCCTCTGTATCCTGACACTTCACACACTGGTGACTGAAGCAGCCATCTAGGCACAGACTCTAGTGCTTTTACACGAGTGTCTCATACTTCAAGGAACCCTTTGTATCCTGACACTTCGCACACTGATGGACTGGAAGCAGCCATCTAGGCACAGACTCTAGTGCTTTTACACGAGTGTGTCCCGCTTCAAGGAACCCTCTGTATCCTGACACTTCACACACTGGTGACTGAAGCAGCCATCTAGGCATAGACTCTAGTGCTTTTACACGAGTGTCTCATACTTCAAGGAACCCTCTGTATCCTGACACTTCACACACTGATGGACTGGAAGCAGCCATCTAGGCACAGACTCTAGTGCTTTTACACGTGTGTCACGCTTCAAGGAACCCTCTGTATCCTGACACTTCACACTCTGATGGACTGGAAGCAGCCATCTAGGTACAGACTCTAGTGCTTTTACACGAGTGTCATACTTCAAGGAACCCTCTGTATCCTGACACTTCCACACATTGGTGACTGAAGCAGCCATCTAGGCACAGACTCTAGTGCTTTTACACGTGTGTGTCATACTTCAAGGAACCCTCTGTATCCTGACACTTCACACATTGGTGACTGAAGCAGCCATCTAGGCACAGACTCTAGTGCTTTTACAAGACTGCGTCATACTTCAAGGAACCCTATGTATCCTGACACTTCACACACTGATGGACTGGAAGCAGCCATCTAGGCACAGACTAGTGCTTTTACACGAGTGTCTCATACTTCAAGGAACACTCTGTATCCTGACACTTCACACACTGATGGACTGGAAGCAGCCATCTAGGCACAGACTCTAGTGCTTTTACACGAGTGTGTCATACTTCAAGGAACCCTCTGTATCCTGACACCTCACACACTGGTGACTGAAGCAGCCATCTAGCGCCCAGACTAGTGCTTTTACACGAGTGTCATACTTCAAGGAACCCTCTGTATCCTGACACTTCACACACTGGTGACTGAAGCAGCCATCTAGGCACAGACTCTAGTGCTTTTACACGAGTGTGTCATACTTCAAGGAACCCTCTGTATCCTGACACCTCACACACTGGTGACTGAAGCAGCCATCTAGCGCCCAGACTCTAGTGCTTTTACACGAGTGTGTCATACTTCAAGGAACCCTCTGTATCCTGACACTTCACACACTGGTGACTGAAGCAGCCATCTAGGCACAGACTCTAGTGCTTTTACACGAGTGTCATACTTCAAGGAACCCTCTGTATCCTGACACTTCACACATTGGTGACTGAAGCAGCCATCTAGGCACAGACTCTAGTGCTTTTACACGAGTGTGTCACGCTTCAAGGAACCCTCTGTATCCTGACACTTCACACACTGGTGACTGAAGCAGCCATCTAGCGCCCAGAATCTAGTGCTTTTACACGAGTCATACTTCAAGGAACCCTCTGTATCCTGACACTTCACACACTGATGGACTGGAAGCAGCCATCTAGCGCCCAGAATCTAGTGCTTTTACTCGAGTGTCTCATACTTCAAGGAACCCTCTGTATCCTGACACTTCACACACTGGTGACTGAAGCAGCCATCTAGGCACAGACTCTAGTGCTTTTACACGAGTGTGTCATACTTCAAGGAACCCTCTGTATCCTGACACCTCACACACTGGTGACTGAAGCAGCCATCTAGCGCCCAGACTAGTGCTTTTACACGAGTGTCATACTTCAAGGAACCCTCTGTATCCTGACACTTCACACACTGGTGACTGAAGCAGCCATCTAGGCACAGACTCTAGTGCTTTTACACGAGTGTGTCATACTTCAAGGAACCCTCTGTATCCTGACACCTCACACACTGGTGACTGAAGCAGCCATCTAGCGCCCAGACTCTAGTGCTTTTACACGAGTGTGTCATACTTCAAGGAACCCTCTGTATCCTGACACTTCACACACTGGTGACTGAAGCAGCAATCTAGGCACAGACTCTAGTGCTTTTACACGAGTGTCATACTTCAAGGAACCCTCTGTATCCTGACACTTCACACATTGGTGACTGAAGCAGCCATCTAGGCACAGACTCTAGTGCTTTTACACGAGTGTGTCACGCTTCAAGGAACCCTCTGTATCCTGACACTTCACACACTGGTGACTGAAGCAGCCATCTAGGCACAGACTCTAGTGCTTTTACACGAGTGTCATACTTCAAGGAACCCTCTGTATCCTGACACTTCACACATTGGTGACTGAAGCAGCCATCTAGGCACAGACTCTAGTGCTTATACACGAGTGTGTCATACTTCAAGGAACCCTCTGTATCCTGACACTTCACACACTGGTGACTGAAGCAGCCATCTAGGCACAGACTCTAGTGCTTTTACACGAGTGTGTCGCTTCAAGGAACCCTCTGTATCCTGACACTTCACACTCTGATGGACTGGAAGCAGCCATCTAGGCACAGACTCTAATGCTTTTACAAGACTGCGTCATACTTCAAGGAACCCTCTGTATCCTGACACGTCACACACTGATGGACTGGAAACCGCCATCTAGCGCCCAGACTCTAGTGCTTTTACACAAGTGTCTCATACTTCAAGGAACACACTGTATCCTGACACTTCACACACTGGTGACTGAAACAGCCATCTAGGCACAGACTCTAGTGCTTTTACACGAGTGTCATACTTCAAGGAACCCTCTGTATCCTGACACTTCACACATTGGTGACTGAAGCAGCCATCTAGGCACAGACTCTAGTGCTTTTACACGAGTGTCACGCTTCAAGGAACCCTCTGTATCCTGACACTTCACACACTGGTGACTGAAGCAGCCATCTAGGCACAGACTCTAGTGCTTTTACACGAGTGTCATACTTCAAGGAACCCTCTGTATCCTGACACTTCACACATTGGTGACTGAAGCAGCCATCTAGGCACAGACTCTAGTGCTTTTACACGAGTGTGTCACGCTTCAAGGAACCCTCTGTATCCTGACACTTCACACACTGGTGACTGAAGCAGCCATCTAGGCACAGACTCTAGTGCTTTTACACGAGTGTCATACTTCAAGGAACCCTCTGTATCCTGACACTTCACACATTGGTGACTGAAGCAGCCATCTAGGCACAGACTCTAGTGCTTTTACACGAGTGTGTCATACTTCAAGGAACCCTCTGTATCCTGACACTTCACACATTGGTGACTGAAGCAGCCATCTAGGCACAGACTCTAGTGCTTTTACACGAGTGTCATACTTCAAGGAACCCTCTGTATCCTGACACTTCACACACTGATGGACTGGAAACCGCCATCTAGGCACAGACTCTAGTGCTTTTACACGAGTGTCATACTTCAAGGAACCCTCTGTATCCTGACACTTCACACACTGGTGACTGAAGCAGCCATCTAGGCACAGACTCTAGTGCTTTTACTCGAGTGTCTCATACTTAAAGGAACCCTCTGTATCCTGACACTTCACACACTGATGGACTGGAAACCGCCATCTAGGCACAGACTCTAGTGCTTTTACACGAGTGTCATACTTCAAGGAACCCTCTGTATCCTGACACTTCACACACTGATGGACTGGAAGCAGCCATCTAGGCACAGACTCTAGTGCTTTTACTCGAGTGTCTCATACTTAAAGGAACCCTCTGTATCCTGACACTTCACACACTGATGGACTGGAAGCAGCCATCTAGCGCCCAGAATCTAGTGCTTTTACACGAGTGTCATACTTCAAGGAACCCTCTGTATCCTGACACTTCACACACTGATGGACTGGAAACCGCCATCTAGGCACAGACTCTAGTGCTTTTACACGAGTGTCATACTTCAAGGAACCCTCTGTATCCTGACACTTCACACACTGATGGACTGGAAGCAGCCATCTAGGCACAGACTCTAGTGCTTTTACTCGAGTGTCTCATACTTAAAGGAACCCTCTGTATCCTGACACTTCACACACTGATGGACTGGAAGCAGCCATCTAGGCACAGACTCTAGTGCTTTTACACGTGTCACGCTTCAAGGAACCCTCTGTATCCTGACACTTCACACACTGATGGACTGGAAGCAGCCATCTAGGCACAGACTCTAGTCTGTGCCTAGACTGTGCCTAGTCTGTGTGTCACGCTTCAAGGAACCCTCTGTATACTGACACTTCACACTCTGATGGACTGGAAGCAGCCATCTAGGTACAGACTCTAGTGCTTTTACACGTGTGTCACGCTTCAAGGAACCCTCTGTATCCTGACACTTCACTCTCTGATGGACTGGAAGCAGCCATCTAGGCACATACTCTAGTGCTTTTACACGAGTGTGTCACGCTTCAAGGAACCCTCTGTATCCTGACACTTCACACATTGGTGACTGAAGCAGCCATCTAGGCACAGACTCTAGTGCTTTTACACGTGTCACGCTTCAAGGAACCCTCTGTATCCTGACACTTCACTCTCTGATGGACTGGAAGCAGCCATCTAGGCACATACTCTAGTGCTTTTACACGAGTGTGTCACGCTTCAAGGAACCCTCTGTATCCTGACACTTCACAAACTGGTGACTGAAGCAACCATCTAGCGCCCAGACTAGTGCTTTTACATGAGTGTCACGCTTCAAGAAACCCTCTCTGTATCCTGACACCTCACACACACGTGACTGAAGCAGCCATCTAGCACCCAGACTCTAGTGCTTTTACACGTGTATCCCGCTTCAAGGAACCCTCTGTATCCTGACACTTCACACACTGATGGACTGGAAGCAGCCATCTAGGCACAGACTCTAGTGCTTTTACTCGAGTGTCTCATACTTAAAGGAACCCTCTGTATTCTGACACTTCACACACTGATGGACTGGAAACCGCCATCTAGGCACAGACTCTAGTGCTTTTACACGAGTGTCATACTTCAAGGAACCCTCTGTATCCTGACACTTCACACACTGATGGACTGGAAGCAGCCATCTAGGCACAGACTCTAGTGCTTTTACTCGAGTGTCTCATACTTAAAGGAACCCTCTGTATCCTGACACTTCACACACTGATGGACTGGAAGCAGCCATCTATGCACAGACTCTAGTGCTTTTACACGTGTCACGCTTCAAGGAACCCTCTGTATCCTGACACTTCACACTCTGATGGACTGGAAGCAGCCATCTAGGTACAGACTCTAGTGCTTTTACACGAGTGTCATACTTCAAGGAACCCTCTGTATCCTGACATTTCACACATTGGTGACTGAAGCAGCCATCTAGGCAGAGACTCTAGTGCTTTTACACGTGTGTGTCATACTTCAAGGAACCCTCTGTATCCTGACACTTCACACATTGGTGACTGAAGCAGCCATCTAGGCACAGACTCTAGTGCTTTTACAAGACTGCGTCATACTTCAAAGAACCCTATGTATCCTGACACTTCACACACTGATGGACTGGAAGCAGCCATCTAGGCACAGACTCTAGTGCTTTTACACGAGTGTGTCCCGCTTCAAGGAACCCTCTGTATCCTGACACTTCACACTCTGATGGACTGGAAGCAGCCATCTAGGTACAGACTCTAGTGCTTTTACACGTGTCACGCTTCAAGGAACCCTCTGTATCCTGACACTTCACACACTGGTGACTGAAGCAGCCATCTAGCGCCCAGACTCTAGTGCTTTTACTCGAGTGTCTCATACTTAAAGGAACCCTCTGTATCCTGACACTTCACACACTGATGGACTGGAAGCAGCCATCTAGGCACACTCTAGTGCTTTTACTCGAGTGTCTCATACTTAAAGGAACCCTCTATATCCTGACACTTCACACACTGATGGACTGGAAGCAGCCATCTAGGCACAGACTCTAGTGCTTTTACAAGACTGCGTCATACTTCAAGGAACCCTCTGTATCCTGACACTTCACACACTGATGGACTGGAAGCAGCCATCTAGGCACAGACTCTAGTGCTTTTACACGAGTGTGTCACGCTTCAAGGAACCCTCTGTATCCTGACACTTCACACACTGGTGACTGAAGCAGCCATCTAGGCACAGACTCTAGTGCTTTTACACGAGTGTCATACTTCAAGGAACCCTCTGTATCCTGACACTTCACACATTGGTGACTGAAGCAGCCATCTAGGCACAGACTCTAGTGCTTTTACACGAGTGTGTCACGCTTCAAGGAACCCTCTGTATCCTGACACTTCACACACTGGTGACTGAAGCAGCCATCTAGGCACAGACTCTAGTGCTTTTACACGAGTGTCATACTTAAAGGAACCCTCTGTATCCTGACACTTCACACACTGATGGACTGGAAGCAGCCATCTAGGCACAGACTCTAGTGCTTTTACACGAGTGTGTCACGCTTCAAGGAACCCTCTGTATCCTGACACTTCACACACTGGTGACTGAAGCAGCCATCTAGGCACAGACTCTAGTGCTTTTACACGAGTGTCATACTTCAAGGAACCCTCTGTATCCTGACACTTCACACATTGGTGACTGAAGCAGCCATCTAGGCACAGACTCTAGTGCTTTTACACGAGTGTGTCACGCTTCAAGGAACCCTCTGTATCCTGACACTTCACACATTGGTGACTGAAGCAGCCATCTAGGCACAGACTCTAGTGCTTTTACACGAGTGTGTCACGCTTCAAGGAACCCTCTGTATCCTGACACTTCACACACTGGTGACTGAAGCAGCCATCTAGGCACAGACTCTAGTGCTTTTACACGAGTGTCATACTTCAAGGAACCCTCTGTATCCTGACACTTCACACATTGGTGACTGAAGCAGCCATCTAGGCACAGACTCTAGTGCTTTTACACGAGTGTGTCATACTTCAAGGAACCCTCTGTATCCTGACACTTCACACATTGGTGACTGAAGCAACCATCTAGGCACAGACACTAGTGCTTTTACACGAGTGTCATACTTCAAGGAACCCTCTGTATCCTGACACTTCACACACTGATGGACTGGAAACCGCCGTCTAGGCACAGACTCTAGTGCTTTTACACGAGTGTCATACTTCAAGGAACCCTCTGTATCCTGACACTTCACACACTGGTGACTGAAGCAGCCATCTAGGCACAGACTCTAGTGCTTTTACTCGAGTGTCTCATACTTAAAGGAACCCTCTGTATCCTGACACTTCACACACTGATGGACTGGAAACCGCCATCTAGGCACAGACTCTAGTGCTTTTACACGAGTGTCATACTTCAAGGAACCCTCTGTATCCTGACACTTCACACACTGATGGACTGGAAGCAGCCATCTAGGCACAGACTCTAGTGCTTTTACACGAGTGTCATACTTCAAGGAACCCTCTGTATCCTGACACTTCACACACTGGTGACTGAAGCAGCCATCTAGGCACAGACTCTAGTGCTTTTACTCGAGTGTCTCATACTTCAAGGAACCCTCTGTATCCTGACACTTCACACACTGATGGACTGGAAGCAGCCATCTAGGCACACTCTAGTGCTTTTACTCGAGTGTCTCATACTTCAAGGAACCCTCTGTATCCTGACACTTCACACACTGATGGACTGGAAGCAGCCATCTAGGCACACTCTAGTGCTTTTACTCGAGTGTCTCATACTTAAAGGAACCCTCTGTATCCTGACACTTCACACACTGATGGACTGGAAGCAGCCATCTAGTGCCCAGAATCTAGTGCTTTTACTCGAGTGTCTCATACTTAAAGGAACCCTCTGTATCCTGACACTTCACACACTGATGGACTGGAAACCGCCATCTAGGCACAGACTCTAGTGCTTTTACACGAGTGTCATACTTCAAGGAACCCTCTGTATCCTGACACTTCACACACTGATGGACTGGAAGCAGCCATCTAGGCACAGACTCTAGTGCTTTTACTCGAGTGTCTCATACTTAAAGGAACCCTCTGTATCCTGACACTTCACACACTGATGGACTGGAAGCAGCCATCTAGGCACAGACTCTAGTGCTTTTACACGAGTGTGTCACGCTTCAAGGAACCCTCTGTATCCTGACACTTCACACACTGGTGACTGAAGCAGCCATCTAGGCACAGACTCTAGTGCTTTTACACGAGTGTCTCATACTTCAAGGAACCCTTTGTATCCTGACACTTCGCACACTGATGGACTGGAAGCAGCCATCTAGGCACAGACTCTAGTGCTTTTACACGAGTGTGTCCCGCTTCAAGGAACCCTCTGTATCCTGACACTTCACACACTGGTGACTGAAGCAGCCATCTAGGCATAGACTCTAGTGCTTTTACACGAGTGTCTCATACTTCAAGGAACCCTCTGTATCCTGACACTTCACACACTGATGGACTGGAAGCAGCCATCTAGGCACAGACTCTAGTGCTTTTACACGTGTGTCACGCTTCAAGGAACCCTCTGTATCCTGACACTTCACACTCTGATGGACTGGAAGCAGCCATCTAGGTACAGACTCTAGTGCTTTTACACGAGTGTCATACTTCAAGGAACCCTCTGTATCCTGACACTTCCACACATTGGTGACTGAAGCAGCCATCTAGGCACAGACTCTAGTGCTTTTACACGTGTGTGTCATACTTCAAGGAACCCTCTGTATCCTGACACTTCACACATTGGTGACTGAAGCAGCCATCTAGGCACAGACTCTAGTGCTTTTACAAGACTGCGTCATACTTCAAGGAACCCTATGTATCCTGACACTTCACACACTGATGGACTGGAAGCAGCCATCTAGGCACAGACTAGTGCTTTTACACGAGTGTCTCATACTTCAAAGAACACTCTGTATCCTGACACTTCACACACTGATGGACTGGAAGCAGCCATCTAGGCACAGACTCTAGTGCTTTTACACGAGTGTGTCACGCTTCAAGGAACCCTCTGTATCCTGACACTTCACACACTGGTGACTGAAGCAGCCATCTAGGCACAGACTCTAGTGCTTTTACACGAGTGTGTCACACTTCAAGGGACCCTCTGTATCCTGACACTTCACACATTGGTGACTGAAGCAGCCATCTAGGCACAGACTCTAGTGCTTTTACACGTGTCACGCTTCAAGGAACCCTCTGTATCCTGACACTTCACTCTCTGATGGACTGGAAGCAGCCATCTAGGCACATACTCTAGTGCTTTTACACGAGTGTGTCACGCTTCAAGGAACCCTCTGTATCCTGACACTTCACACATTGGTGACTGAAGCAGCCATCTAGGCACAGACTCTAGTGCTTTTACACGTGTCACGCTTCAAGGAACCCTCTGTATCCTGACACTTCACTCTCTGATGGACTGGAAGCAGCCATCTAGGCACATACTCTAGTGCTTTTACACGAGTGTGTCACGCTTCAAGGAACCCTCTGTATCCTGACACTTCACAAACTGGTGACTGAAGCAACCATCTAGCGCCCAGACTAGTGCTTTTACATGAGTGTCACGCTTCAAGAAACCCTCTCTGTATCCTGACACCTCACACACACGTGACTGAAGCAGCCATCTAGCACCCAGACTCTAGTGCTTTTACACGAGTGTGTCACGCTTCAAGGAACCCTCTGTATCCTGACACTTTACACACTGGTGACTGAAGCAGCCATCTAGGCACAGACTCTAGTGCTTTTACACGAGTGTCTCATACTTCAAGGAACCCTTTGTATCCTGACACTTCGCACACTGATGGACTGGAAGCAGCCATCTAGGCACAGACTCTAGTGCTTTTACACGAGTGTGTCACGCTTCAAGGAACCCTCTGTATCCTGACACTTCACACACTGGTGACTGAAGCAGCCGTCTAGGCATAGACTCTAGTGCATTTACTCGAGTGTCTCATACTTCAAGGAACCCTCTGTATCCTGACACTTCACACACTGATGGACTGGAAGCAGCCATCTAGGCACAGACTCTAGTGCTTTTACACGAGTGTCACGCTTCAAGGAACCCTCTGTATCCTGACACTTCACACACTGGTGACTGAAGCAGCCATCTAGGCATAGACTCTAGTGCTTTTACACGAGTGTCTCATTCTTCAAGGAACCCTCTGTATCCTGACACTTCACACACTGATGGACTGGAAGCAGCCATCTAGGCACAGACTCTAGTGCTTTTACACGTGTGTCACGCTTCAAGGAACCCTCTGTATCCTGACATTTCACACATTGGTGACTGAAGCAGCCATCTAGGCACAGACTCTAGTGCTTTTACACGAGTGTGTCACGCTTCAAGGAACCCTCTGTATCCTGACACTTCACACTCTGATGGACTGGAAGCAGCCATCTAGGTACAGACTCTAGTGCTTTTACACGTGTGTCACGCTTCAAGGAACCCTCTGTATCCTGACACTTCACACTCTGATGGACTGGAAGCAGCCATCTAGGTACAGACTCTAGTGCTTTTACACGTGTCATGCTTCAAGGAACCCTCTGTATCCTGACACTTCACACACTGGTGACTGAAGCAGCCATCTAGAGCCCAGACTCTAGTGCTTTTACATGAGTGTGTCACGCTTCAAGAAACCCTCTCTGTATCCTGACACCTCACACACACGTGACTGAAGCAGCCATCTAGCGCCCAGACTCTAGTGCTTTTACACGAGTGTGTCACGCTTCAAGGAACCCTCTGTATCCTGACACTTCACGCACTGGTGACTGAAGCAGCCATCTAGGCACAGACTCTAGTGCTTTTACACGAGTGTCTCATACTTCAAGGAACCCTTTGTATCCTGACACTTCGCACACTGATGGACTGGAAGCAGCCATCTAGGCACAGACTCTAGTGCTTTTACACGAGTGTGTCACGCTTCAAGGAACCCTCTGTATCCTAACACTTCACACACTGGTGACTGAAGCAGCCATCTAGGCATAGACTCTAGTGCTTTGACACGAGTGTCTCATACTTCAAGGAACCCTCTGTATCCTGACACTTCACACACTGATGGACTGGAAGCAGCCATCTAGGCACAGACTCTAGTGCTTTTACACGAGTGTGTCACGCTTCAAGGAACCCTCTGTATCCTGACACTTCACACACTGATGGACTGGAAACCGCAATCTAGGCACAGACTCTAGTGCTTTTACACAAGTGTGTCACGCTTCAAGGAACCCTCTGTATCCTAACACTTCACACACTGATGGACTGGAAGCAGCCATCTAGGCACAGACTCTAGTGCTTTTACACAAGTGTGTCACGCTTCAAGGAACCCTCTGTATCCTGACATTTCACACACTGATGGACTGGAAGCAGCCATCTAGGCACATACTCTAGTGCTTTTACATGAGTGTCACGCTTCAAGAAACCCTCTCTGTATCCTGACACCTCACACACTGGTGACTGAAGCAGCCATCTAGGCACAGACTCTAGTGCTTTTACACGAGTGTGTCACGCTTCAAGAAACTCTCTCTGTATCCTGACACCTCACACACTGGTGACTGAAGCAGCCATCTAGGCACAGACTCTAGTGCTTTTACACGAGTGTGTCACGCTTCAAGGAACCCTCTGTATCCTGACACTTCACAAACTGGTGACTGAAGCAACCATCTAGCGCCCAGACTCTAGTGCTTTTACAAGACTGCGTCATACTTCAAGGAACCCTCTATATCCTGTCCCTTCACACACTGATCAACTGGAAACCGCCATCTAGGCACAGACTCTAGTGCTTTTACACGAGTGTGTCACGCTTCAAGGAACCCTCTGTATCCTGACACTTCACACACTGCTGACTGAAGCAACCATCTAGCGCCCAGAATCTAGTGCTTTTACACGAGTGTGTCATGCTTCAAGAAATCCTCTCTGTATCCTGACCCCTCACACTGGTGACTGAAGCAGCCATCTAGGCACACTCTAGTGCTTTTACAAGAGTGTGTCATACTTCAAGGAACCCTCTTTGTATTACGCCTCTTCACACACTGATGGACTGGAAGCAGCCATCTAGCCCCCAGAATCTAGTGCTTTTACACAAGTGTGTCACGCTTCAAGGAATCCTCTCCGTATCCTGACACTTCACACACTGTTGACTGAAGCAGCCATCTAGGCACACTCTAGTGCTTTTACACGAGTGTCATGCTTTAAGGAACCCTCTCTGTATCCTGACACTTCACAAACTGGTGACTGAAGCTGCCATCTAGCGCCCAGAATCCAGTGCTTTTACAAGATTGTGTCATACTCCAAGGAACCCTCTTTGTATTACACCTCTTCACACACTGATGGACTGGAAGCAGCCATCTGGCGCACAGAATCTTACTTTCAACAACCCAGCACCCGACAAATATAGTGCTTTCACACGAGTGAGTCGTACTACAAGGAAGCCTTTCTGTATCCATCACTTCACACACTGATGGTTTGGATGTATCCGTGGCTGAAATCTACTTCTTAAAAATTGCTTCTGTCTCCACCCATTAGCTCTTGCCAACAGCTGCTCCTCCTTTTAACAGAGCTTCTCGTCCATTGCTGTAGAATCACTTGTAGTGTGTTAACATACCGAAAGGCCAAGAGATTCTATTTGGCCATATATCCAGCGTGTGACTGACAAACTCTCAAAGCAGTGTCTGAAGTGGGCAGACCAAAACATGCCCTTGTTTGAACGGAGCTGATCCAAAGCCCTACTGTCTGCTCTACACACGTATTCTTGTTCACAGTCAAAGGTGCCTACCTACACCAAAAAAGGACGTGACCATGCTGATGCTTTCAGTCAAATTCCAACTTTGTTGTAAAAGCTGCAGTCGGCACCACTCCCCTAGTCTCTGGGAATGTGTGTAGGATAGGGCGCATCTTTTTTTGTTTACCCCCTGCCTTTTCCGAGCTATTGGTTCTCCTCCCTTTCAGCGCCTCGCATACATGCTCCCTAGATCAGGTCTGTCTTGCTCACCCTCACTTGCTCTCCTTACCCTCCTCTCTGCCCCAACAGCCCTTTAACATTATCCAGCCTCCACCCACAACAGTTCATGTACACAGTCGCTAAACCCATGGCCTGCCGTGAGCTCTAATGCACATACTCCGCAGGGCTTCTGCCTCTGTAGTTTTTAGAAGCATACTGCTCACATCCACTGCTTGTCAGCAGCTCCAAAGACACCCCTGAAGCCACCTCTGTGCCTCTCTCTAGCTCTGAACCACCCTCACAGAAGCTATTGTAACGCTCTGGTATTTCCCATTGATTTATACAGTACATAATCGCCAAGAATAGCTTGTAAGCCACACTGAGCTATGGCTGGTACTAGGAGGCAAAGGGCTACAAGGAAACAAGTTCCCAACACATATTCCAAATAGCCTACCTGTTGTGTATGGCACTATTGCAGACAAATTCTCCACCATGAGGGCCCTTGTGGATTAGCTGGCCCTCGATGAATAGTGTTGCATTATCTCAACAATTTAGTTTGTGTAGTGTGGCATTGTGAATCCCACTATTGCAGTAAAGCTTGTAAATTCAATAATAGTATTCCGATTTAGGATGTACTGCACAATAGCAGAAATAGAACCATCGTTACATTTGAGCTGCAGTTCAGATTACAGGATGTACAAACAGATCTGTTCATGTGTACAGTTCATCTACTAATGAAACACATCTTAGAGTATAATGAAAAACACTATCCTATTTTCAGACATTACAGTGAAATGCACAGGGGCAGTGAGGATTGAGTTATACATATGGCACTGACTAGCTTTAAGCAACAGTGGAGGGATTATACAACTAGCCCTTAAACACCTTGAGTCTAAATGTATTATTGACTTAGAAGCCACATCTCCACAGGGTCTCAATATTGAAAAAGAGATGAAAATACACTTGAAAGGACAGATATAAAAGTTCTCTCTGATATACTGTTCTCATAAAGAATGCTTTTCAATCGGGGTTTGCACTATGTTTTTTTAAATATGTTTTTGTCTTGTTTATAAATAACCAGCCATGTAGGAAAGCAAAATGAAACCAGTTATATCCTAAAAGATAAAAGCGGTTTTGTGATACATTTGAATACTTTGTTCCATGAAGCAATCCAATATAGAAAATGTTACAGAAACTTGATGTGTTGGGAATCTTGAGCCCACAAGGGCTGCATGATAAACCTGTCATTTTGATGAGAACAGATCACCTATAATAATGAGGAGTATAGGCCCCGATACGCAGCACAGAAAAATACATGTCAGTCTGTATACATCATAAAACGTAATTAAAAGAAATAGTACTGGAATGCATATTACTTTAGGATGACGGATTTACTTGACATGTAACTGTCCGTTTTATTCAGCGCACTTTAACTAGGGGAAATATATATAAACTGTTTAAAAAATGTTTTTTTTACAATGTGTTCAATACATTTTTCTTGAGTGTTTGCGGATTTTAATGGATTTTACAGCACTGATTAAGTAAAGTGAGAAATGTCAGATTATTTATTACGGAATTAGGTTTTGTATATAAAAGGAATCATTTAATCATCTCTTCACGTGGGGTAAGGAGGTTCAAAGATTCAATATTGTATAAACACCAGTCCAAGATGGTGGATGCCTATACACAGTTTGAAAGTCTGTCTTTTGTATTGATAGCATGCTTCCACTTCAAAAAAGCATTTTTCGGGCATGTTTGTCACCTCAGTAAAGGCTGTATGGCAGGAACACGTTGTTTGTGCTTCATTACTTCTTTAAAAAGCTCCTAGTATCACATACAAGAGTGCACTCTTTTAGCTCTATAGGCATGAAATTAATTTGAGATAAAAAACGTATGTGTGTATATGGGTGTGGAATTTAATTAAATATCTACTTGTCCATGGGGCAGGTCGCTTCATAAACCTACTTGTCCTGTAACAAAATCCAATTGCCCGTTTGGTGCCATGTAGTGCAGCGACAAATTATTGCAGCAATCTCATTATATAAGAGCTCTGATATAGCCTCTCTGATTATGCCAGGGCTCATACCATAGTAGTGTTTGAATACTTGCAATCCCCTTATGTTGCCCTGTTTCCGCAGATCTACATACTGGCACTGAAAGTAGTGGTAAGCAATAGTTCCAGGGTTAGAATGCCTTTTTGAGTCTGTGCAAACCTACTAACTTGCATGTTTTAAGGGTTTTCAATAACTTCTCTAATCTTTTCCCATACTGAGAAATGTTGGAAATGTACTCCCGTCAGTGGCAGACTTAAACCTTCTTCCAGAGTTGGGAAAAAAGTGGTTGGATGGAAAGTGGACATGCAAACACTCAGGTTTTTCCATGAGCAAATCTACACTTGCATATTTGCTCATGCTACAATGCAGTTCACAAATATTTTCTAGGAGTACTATTTCTTGTCCTACTTCTGTAAATTCTTGGAAATTCACGAAAGCTGTATAGCTGAACTCAATGCAAGGACATATACCATGGGTGCACTTTTGGTACTTTAATAATTAGGCCCCTAATTTGGTATGGCTTTTGACTGTGACCTTTTGTGTTTATTAAAATTCTGTCTCTCTCTCTCTCTATTGACTGGCTTCACTGTGAGTGACAGCATTCTGCACTTTCACAAGGGGCATATATGCACATAAAGTAGTTTTGTTCAGTGCCAGTAACTACTGTGGCAGTGTGTGCTTTTTGAGACCAAGTTTTTTTTTTTTTTGCCAATGTTGGTTATAATGGTGAGGGCCCGGCGGCTCCCACACCAATACGTTTTTACAAAAACCATGCCAAAACAATTCACTCATTGACGAAACTAAAAAGCTGACCACCAATTTCAGACCTGCTGGCTTTGCCAATGATGGTTTTTCTTACCCATAATCTTATTGAAACTGGTTACACTGATTTTCCATTATGAATATTTTTGGGAGATACTAGCATGCACCAACACATGTTACTAAATGATGCTGCAAAGAAATGGTACGTGAAATGTTACCATAGTTTAGCAAAATGTTTTTTTTTTCCTGCTTTCATTTTTTTGTGAACATTTTATTTTGAAAGCAAAGAATCATCAATCTTGCTTTCAAGCTTCTGCAAATATTTGCATCAAATCAGAGAGCATTCTGGGAGCATTATACACAGCCACATATTGCTAAACGTTGAAAAGTGTGTACACGTTTTGATACTGGAACGACTGTCAGTAGTGCAGTCGGAGCTTACAACATTTACTTGGAGCGCTCACCCTATGAATAAAGGCTTTCAATTAATGAACCATGAATACAAGTTTGAACATCATTAACATATGGGCAAAAATATTACCTTAACTGCAGACAGTGCCTTTCCCTGATCCATAAATGTGGTACTGTAAACTGGCAGCCAAGGGGTTTGTGCTGTAGGGGGTTGGGCCTACTTGTCCCAAGGACAAAATACACATGAAAACCTGTTGCCCTTGACCCCAAACAATATTTCCTGGGCGTCGGGCTGTAGGAATTCCACATCCCTGAGAATGAAAAATATATATATATATATAACCTACTGGCGGTCGCCAGTAGGTAGTTATAGTTAGGACCTCGTTTCTTCTCAAAAAGCGTTTTTTCTTTTCCCAATAACTTTGGCACCGGTTGACGAATCTTCGCGAAATTTTCAAAACTAGTGGGGCTCTCCGGTCAGCTCCTGTCTTGAAAGTTTCGGGGTGATTCATCAAGCGAGGCTGAAAAAGGCGGGTCCCAAAACACGTTTTCCCCATGTTAATTCCCATAGGAAACTTTAGACAAAGCTACAGCCCGAACTGCTGAACGGAATTACACCAAATTTGGCAAAAAGGTAGAAATGATAGACATTCATACAGATTAGTCAGTCACCCATATATTAGTAAGACAGGTTTAATGACTCACTCACCTGAGGGAGAGACTGACTGAGGGAGAGACTGACTGAGGGAGAGACTGACTGAGGGAGAGACTGACTGAGGGAGAGACTGACTGAGGGAGAGACTGACTGAGGGAGAGACTGACTGAGGGAGAGACTGACTGAGAGACTGACTGACTGAGAGACTGACTGACTGAGAGACTGACTGACTGAGAGACTGACTGAGAGACTGACTGAGGGAGAGACTGACTGAGGGAGAGACTGACTGAGGGAGAGACTGACTGAGGGAGAGACTGACTGAGGGAGAGACTGACTGAGGGAGAGACTGACTGAGGAGAGACTGACTGAGGGAGAGACTGACTGAGGGAGAGTGACTGAGGGAGAGACTGACTGAGGGAGAGACTGACTGAGGGAGAGACTGACTGAGGGAGAGACTGACTGAGGAGAGACTGACTGAGGAGAGACTGACTGAGGGAGAGACTGACTGAGGGAGAGACTGACTGACTGAGGGAGAGACTGACTGACTGAGGGAGAGACTGACTGACTGAGGGTGAGACTGACTGACTGAGGTGAGACTGACTGACTGAGGGTGAGACTGACGGGGAGAGACTGACGGGGAGAGACTGACGGGGAGAGACTGACGGGGAGAGGACTGACGGGGAGAGACTGACGGGGAGAGACTGACGGGGAGAGACTGACGGGGAGAGACTGACGGGGAGAGACTGACGGGGAGAGACTGACGGGGAGAGGACTGACGGGGAGAGACTGACGGGGAGAGACTGACGGGGAGAGACTGACGGGGAGAGACTCGGACGGGGAGAGACTGACGGGGAGGAGACTGAGCGGGGAGAGACTGACGGGGAGAGACTGACGGGGAGAGACTGACGGGGAGAGACTGACGGGGAGAGACTGACGGGGAGAGACTGACGGGGGAGAGACTGACGGGGAGAGACTGACGGGGAGAGACTGACGGGGAGAGACTGACGGGGAGAGACTGACGGGGAGAGACTGACGGGGAGAGACTGACGGGGAGAGACTGACTGAGGGAGAGACTGACTGAGAGACTGACTGACTGAGAGACTGACTGACTGAGAGACTGACTGACTGAGAGACTGACTGAGAGACTGACTGAGGGAGAGACTGACTGAGGGAGAGACTGACTGAGGGAGAGACTGACTGAGGGAGAGACTGACTGAGGGAGAGACTGACTGAGGGAGAGACTGACTGAGGGAGAGACTGACTGAGGGAGAGACTGACTGAGGGAGAGTGACTGAGGGAGAGACTGACTGAGGGAGAGACTGACTGAGGGAGAGACTGACTGAGGGAGAGACTGACTGAGGGAGAGACTGACTGAGGGAGAGACTGACTGAGGGAGAGACTGACTGAGGGAGAGACTGACTGACTGAGGGAGAGACTGACTGACTGAGGGAGAGACTGACTGACTGAGGGTGAGACTGACTGACTGAGGGTGAGACTGACTGACTGAGGGTGAGACTGACGGGGAGAGACTGACGGGGAGAGACTGACGGGGAGAGACTGACGGGGAGAGACTGACGGGGAGAGACTGACGGGGAGAGACTGACGGGGAGAGACTGACGGGGAGAGACTGACGGGGAGAGACTGACGGGGAGAGACTGACGGGGAGAGACTGACGGGGAGAGACTGACGGGGAGAGGCTGACGGGGAGAGACTGACGGGGAGAGACTGGCGGGGAGAGACTGACGGGGAGAGACTGACGGGGAGAGACGCGGGAGAGACTGACGGGGAGAGACTGACGGGGAGAGACTGGCGGGGAGAGACTGACGGGGAGAGACTGGCGGGGAGAGACTGACGGGGAGAGACTGACGGGGAGAGACTGACGGGGAGAGACTGACGGGGAGAGACTGGCGGGGAGAGACTGACGGGGAGGACTGGCGGGGAGAGACTGGCGGGGAGAGACTGGCGGGGAGAGACTGACGGGGAGAGACTGGCGGGAGAGACTGGCGGCGAGAGACTGACGGCGAGAGACTGACGGCGAGAGACTGACGACGAGAGACTGACGACGAGAGACTGACGACGAGAGACTGACGACGAGAGACTGACGACGAGAGACTGACGACGAGAGACTGACGACGAGAGACTGACGACGAGAGACTGACGACGAGAGAGACTGACGACGAGAGAGACTGACGACGAGAGAGACTGACGACAGAGAGAGAGAGTGAGAGAGAGAGAGTGAGAGAGAGAGAGTGAGAGAGAGAGTGAGTGAGAGAGAGAGTGAGTGAGAGAGAGAGAGTGAGAGAGAGAGAGTGAGTGAGAGAGAGAGAGAGTGAGAGAGAGAGAGAGTGAGAGAGAGAGAGAGTGAGAGAGAGTGAGAGTGAGAGACTGACACAGAGAGACTGAGAGAGAGAGACTGAGAGAGAGAGACTGAGAGAGAGAGACTGAGAGAGAGAGACTGAGAGAGAGAGACTGAGAGAGAGAGACTGAGAGAGAGAGAGAGACTGAGAGAGAGAGAGACTGAGAGAGAGAGACAGAGAGAGAGAGAGACAGAGAGAGAGAGACTGAGAGAGAGACTGAGAGAGAGAGAGACAGAGAGAGAGAGACTGAGAGAGAGAGAGACTGAGAGAGAGAGAGACTGACGAGAGAGACTGAGAGAGAGAGAGACTGACACGAGAGACTGACACGAGAGAGACTGACACGAGAGAGACTGACACGAGAGAGACTGACACGAGAGAGACTGACACGAGAGAGACTGACACGAGAGAGACTGACACGAGAGAGACTGACACGAGAGACTGACACGAGAGAGACTGACACGAGAGAGACTGACACGAGAGAGACTGCAACCACGAGAGAGACTGACACGAGAGAGACTGACACGAGAGAGACTGACACGAGAGAGACTGACCACGAGAGAGACTGACACGAGAGAGACTGACACGAGAGAGACTGACACGAAGAGAGACTGACACGAGAGAGACGACCACGAGAGAGACGGCCACGAGAGCGACTGCAGAAGACTGACACGAGAGAGACTGACACGAGAGAGACTGACCACGAGAGAGACTGACACGAGAGAGACTGACACGAGAGAGACTGACACGAGAGAGACTGACCACGAGAGAGACTGACACGAGAGAGACTGACACGAGAGAGCTGACCACGAGAGAGACTGACACGAGAGAGACTGACCACGAGAAGACTGACACGAGAGAGACTGACACGAGAGGGACTGACACGAGAGAGACTGACACGAGAGAGACTGACACGAGAGAGACTGACACGAGAGAGACTGACCACGAGAGAGACTGACACGAGAGAGACTGACACGAGAGAGACTGACACGCAGAGAGAGACTGACACGAGAGAGACTGACCACGAGAGAGACTGACACGAGAGAGACTGACACGAAGACGACACGAGAGAGACTGACACGAGAGAGACTGACCACGAGAGAGACTGACACGAGAGAGACTGACACGAGAGAGACGACACGAGAGAGACTGACCACGAGAGAGCTGACACGAGAGAGACTGACACGAGAGAGACTGACACGAGAGAGACTGACACGAGAGAGACTGACACGAGAGAGACTGACACGAGAGAGACTGACACGAGAGAGACTGACCACGAGAGAGACTGACACGAGAGAGACTGACACGAGAGAGACTGACACGAGAGAGACTGACACGAGAGAGACTGACCACGAGAGAGACTGACACGAGAGAGACTGACCACGAGAGAGACTGACCACGAGAGAGACTGACCACGAGAGAGACTGACACGAGAGAGACTGACACGAGAGAGACTGACACGAGAGAGACTGACACGAGAGAGACTGACACGAGAGAGACTGACACGAGAGAGACTGACACGAGAGAGACTGACACGCAGAGAGACTGACACGAGAGAGACTGACACGAGAGAGACTGACACGAGAGAGACTGACACGAGAGAGACTGACACGAGAGAGACTGACACGAGAGAGACTGACACGAGAGAGACTGACACGAGAGAGACTGACACGAGAGAGACTGACACGAGAGAGACTGACCACGAGAGAGACTGACCACGAGAGAGACTGACACGAGAGAGACTGACCACGAGAGAGACTGACCACGAGAGAGACTGACACGAGAGAGACTGACACGAGAGAGACTGACACGAGAGAGACTGACACGAGAGAGACTGACACGAGAGAGACTAGACACGAGAGAGACTGACACGAGAGAGACTGACACGAGAGAGACTGACACGAGAGAGACTGACCACGAGAGAGACTGACACGAGAGAGACTGACACGAGAGAGACTGACACGAGAGAGACTGACACGAGAGAGACTGACACGAGAGAGACTGACACGAGAGAGACTGACACGAGAGAGACTGACACGAGAGAGACTGACACGAGAGAGACTGACACGAGAGAGACTGACACGAGAGAGACTGAGCACGAGAGAGACTGACACGAGAGGAGACTGACCACGAGAGAGACTGACACGAGAGAGACTGACACGAGAGAGACTGACACGAGAGAGACTGACACGAGAGAGACTGACCGCGAGAGAGACTGACACGAGAGAGACTGACACGAAGAGACTGACCACGAGAGAGACTGACACGAGAGAGACGACACGAGAGAGACTGACCACGAGAGAGACTGAGCACGAGAGAGAACTGACACGAGAGAGACTGACACGAGAGGACTGACACGAGAGAGACTGACCACGAGAGAGCTGACACGAGAGGGACTGACACGAGAGAGACTGACACGAGAGAGACTGACACGAGAGAGACCCGACCACGAAGAGACTGACACGAGAGAGACTGACACGAGAGAGACTGACACGAGAGAGACTGACACGAGAGAGACTGACACGAGAGAGACTGACACGAGAGAGACTGACACGAGAGAGACTGACACGAGAGAGACTGACACGAGAGAGACTGACACGAGAGAGACTGACACGAGAGAGACTGACACGAGAGAGACTGACACGAGGTCACGAGGTCACGAGGTCACGAGGTCACGATGTCACTCTGAGACTGACTTTCCTCCTCTTTCTGCACGTCCTACCTCTGTAGGCATAGTTAGAAATTAGCATTTAAAAACCTTTGAAATTCACTAAAAAAACCATAGGTTTCAGGGACGTTATAGTGAATTGGACATTTCACTCATACAAAACCAGAGAAATTCGGCCACTATAGTTAGTTGAGCTAACTATAACTCGCGCCCCCGCAATGCACTGCTGATGACGTCACATATTACATCACTCATGACATGGTCAGTGACATCACTGATGACATCACTGATGAGATCATCCACGTGATAATCTGATGCACCTCCTCACCCCCTAATATAACTTTTGATACACCCACTCTAAAATACAGACTGCCATCCTCGAAACCATAGACACACCAATTCGAGCTACTACATACCCACTCACTGATTCATAGGTCTACACACACATCTACTCCCTCATCCATACAGTCACACATAAATAGTCACTCGTCAATACAGCTAGTATCATATGTACTCATACACCCATACAGACACTCACACACCGCCACTCACCCATAGAGTTACTCACACAGCTAGTCAATAATGCAAAGAATCAATCACACTCCCATTTACTCACCTACACAGTTATACACACACCACCTCACTTATTTATACAGATACTAACACATACTTACTCTTATACAATCACTGACACAAGCACACACTCATCCATACAGATACTCACACAATCACTCACTCTCACAATCACTCACTCTCACATATAATCATTTATATACTCCAACACTCACATATACTGCCTTTCACATATGTACTCACAGATGTACCACTGAGACATCCATTCACTCCCCAACACAGCTATACACACACTCACCCACATAGCCCCTCACAGATGCACTCTTGAACCCATACACCCAGTGAATCACCCACTCACACATCCATGCAGGGAATCACACACACCCTGCCCACCCACACAGACTCTGACACACCCATTCAGGTACTCAGACAACCAATCAAAAACCGATATATAGATACTCATGTAGCTACTCACCAACCCAAGCAGCCACTTACACACCAACTGACAGACTGATACAGACATTCATACAGATTAGTCAGTCACCCATATATTAGTAAGACAGGTTTAATGACTCACTTATACAGTCAGTCATGCACCTATTAAATCATCCATTTAGACACTCATATACCCACTCATTCTTCAATACACCTTGGCATATATATGTATAAAACATATTTAAACTCTTTAGAAACACTCAGCCACTGGATGATGTCATCAGTGATGTCACTGACCATGTCATCAGTGATGTCATCAGTGATGTCACTGACCATGTCATGAGTGATGTAATATGTGACGTCATCAGCAGTGCATTGCGGGGGCGCGAGTTATAGTTAGCTCAACTAACTATAACGGCCGAATTTCTCTGGTTTTGTATGAGTGAAATGTCCAACTAACTATAACGTCCCTGAAACCTATGGTTTTTTCAGTGAATTTCTAAGGTTTTTAAATGCTAATTTCTAACTATAACGTCCCTGAAACCTATGGTTTTTCAGTGAATATATATATATATATATATATATATATATATATATATATATATATATATATACATACATACATACATACACGTGGTCGGGGCGCTGCAGATCCGCTGTTGGGCGGCGGGCCGTCCCCGCGGCTGGAACAGCCGCTAAACATGGCTAAGTTAAGCTTCTGGGAAGGACGTCCCCAAGATGAAAAGCTCTTTGTTGTGGATGTTTAGCGACTGTTCCTGCTGCGGGGACGGCCCGCCGCCCAACAGCGGATCTGCGGCGCCCCGACCACGTGGCGCCGATTGGAGCAGAAGGCTCAATTGAAGGGACATTGTAAAGCGGCAGTGACAGTATCCTTAATTTGAGCAGCCATACGATGGTATATACAAAAAATGTTTTGAGAGTGACATTTGCAACACCCACTGGGGGTTTACTAAAGGTGGAACCTACGAGTACCAGAGTGCTTTGCAGCACATGCCCACAAGGGTTGATTTGATACGCCCACTGGGGCGGGATTATGATAATAAATTACAGGTGTTCCACTGTTACGTTGCAGTCCTCTTCACTTTGGCTTGTGATCAAGAACTTACAGTTTGAAACGCGTTAAGCCCGTATGCGATGTTTTAATGGGGAAGCTGGCAGTGCTGCGGCCCTTCATGGCTGAGGTAACCTTCTCGGAAGGACGTCCCCAAGAGGGAAAGCTCTTTGTTGTGGATATATATATATATTCACTGAAAAAACCACAGGTTTCAGGGACGTTCTAGTTAGTTGGACATTTCACTCGTACAAAACCAGAGAAATTCTGCCGTTCTAGTTAGTTGAGCTAACTATAACTCGCGCCCCGCAATGCACTGCTGATGATGTCACATATTACATCATTCATGACATGGTCAGTGACATCACTGATGACATCATCCAGTGACTGTGTTTCTGTAGAGTTTAAATGTTATATATATATATATATAAATGCCAAGGTGTATTGAAGAATGAGTGGGTGAATGAGTGTCTGAATGGATGATTTAGTAGGTGCGTGACTGACTGTATAAGTGAGTGATTAAACGTGTCTTACTGAATGCATGGGTTAGTGACTAAACTGTGTGAATGTCTGTATCAGTCTGTCAGTTGCTGTGTAAGCGGCTGCATGGATTGGTGAGTAGCTACATGAGTGTCTATATGGGTTATTGATTGGTTGTCTGAGTATCTGTATGGGTGCCTGATTGTCTTTGTGGGTGAGTGGGGGGTATGTGACTCTGTGCATAGATGTGTGAGTGGGTGATTCACTGGGTGTATGGGTTCAAGACTGCATGTGTGAAGGGCTGTATGGGTGGGTGAGTGTGTGCATGGGTGTGTTGGTGAGTGAATGGATGTCTCAGTGGTACATATGTGAGTAACTTCATATGTGAAAGGCAGTATATGTGAGTGTTGGAGTATATAAATGACTATATGTGAGTGATTGTGAGAGTGGCTGTATGGATGAGTGTGCTTGTATCAGTGATTGTATAAGAGAGTAAGTATGTGTTTGTATCTATGAATAAGTGAGGTGGTGTGTGTATAACTGTATAGGTGAGTAAATGGGAGTGTGATTGATTCTTTGCAAGACTGACTAGGTGTGTGAGTAACTACGGATGAGTGGCGATGTGTGTGTCTGTATAGCTGTATGAGTGCGTATGATAGTGCCGTATTGATGGTTGACTGCATGTATGAGTGACTGTATGGGTGAATGAGTAGATGTGTGTGTAGACCTAGGAATCAGTGAGTGGGTATGTAGTAACTGGTATTGGTGTGTCTATGGTTTCGAAAATGGTTGTCTGTATTTTAGAGTGGGTGTATCAAAGCTTATATTAGGGTATGAGGAGGTGCATCAGATTATCACGTGGATGTCATCAGTGATGTCACTGACCATGTCATGAATGAGGTAATATGTGACGTCATCAGCAGTGCATTGCAGGGGCACGAGCTATAGTTAGCTCAACTAACTACAACGGCCGAATTTCTCTGGTTTTGTACGAGTGAAATGTCCAACTAACTATAACGTCCCTGAAACCTGTGGTTTTTTCAGTGAATTTCTAAGGTTTTTTAAATGCTAATTTCTAACTATAACGTCCCTGAAACCTATGGTTTTTTCAGTGAATATATATATATATATATATATCTATATTATCTACTGGCGGTCGCCAGTAGATAGTTATAGTTAGGACCTATTTTCCATAGGAAATCCGCAACATTCTATTTGAAATAACTCTTGCGCCGGTTGACGAATCTTCGCGAAAGCTTCCAACTTGTTGGGGCGCTCCGGTCCGCTCCTACCCTGAAAGTCTCGGGGTGATTCGTCAAGCGGGGTCCGAGAAAAAAGGGGGGTCCCAAAACGCGTTTGCCCATTAATTTTTCCATAGGATCCTTTCATCGCAGCTACAGCCCGAACTGCTAAACGGAATTACACCAAATTTGGCAAAGAGGTAGCCCTTGGTTCAGTGTCGTGCCTTTTGCTTAAATGGTGTAAATCCGTTCAGTAGTGCCTGAGAAAATCAAAAGTAAAGTCACATATATATCTATGGCCGAGTAGGGTCCGCGTACCCTCCCGATCACGAGCTGCATGCTAATTGGCTGTCAAGTGGCTGTCAACACTCCAAATCAGGAAGTGTTGGCAGCCATTTTATCCCTCGGTAGAACCGAGGGACAGAAACAAGTGCGCAAAGCGCAAAAGGGAGCAGGGTAGAAACAACCTGACCCCTAGGTCTGCTCAGGGGTCCCACAAGGACCCCTGGGCAGAAAAAGCATTTAAAAAAAAAAAAAAAAAAAAAAGGCGGGGTGCGCGGATCCCGCCGAGAAAAACACAAGAAACAAGTGCGCAAAATGCACAAAGGGGGCAGGGTAGAAACACCCTGACCCCCTACGTCTGCTCAGGGGGTCCCACAAGAACCGGCGGGATGCGCTTAGGGTGCGTGGATCCCGCCGAAAAAAAAAAATCGAGCGCGGTCTCCCGCGCTTGATGCTATTTTGCCCCGGGTGGCCCAAGTCCCGGGGGCATGCGAAGGTGGGTTTATGTTTTATGTGGGGGCCTCTAAGGCCCCCAAGCCCGGGGACCGCCACCCCCCGGGGCTTTAAATACAAAATGGTGCGGGAGGGCTCTTCGCCCTCCCGCAGCCCCAGGGTCCGCCACCCCCCGGGGCTTCTTTTTAAAAAAAAATAATCACCTCCAGCCCCCCCACATGCCCCGGGGACCGCCACCTCCCCGGGGCACTTAGAAAACAAATGTGGGGGTCCGTTTCGGAGCCCCGGGGACCAACACCTCCCCAGGGCTGTGCAATTGAAGGGAGGGGGGCCGTGCGGCCCCCCCTCCTGGAGCCTGTGGTGGCCGTGGGGACCGCCACCCCCCAGGGCCAACTCCTGCAGTGTCCCGGGGTGCCTACCCCCGGGACACTGCTGTTTGCAATGACAGGGCGTGAGCCTCGCGGCTCCCGCCCTGTCATTGCAAACTGCTTTGGATATTGGAAGCGAGAGCAAGGAAACCTGCTCTCACTTCCAATATCCAAAGCACATTGCTTTTCCACATGGGGAGCTGCATCTTAGCAGCTCCCCATGTGGAAAAGCAATGCCGGCTCCCGCAGGAGGCGGAGAGCCGGCATGGTCCGTGGGGGGAGTTGGGGTTCCCCCACGGACCCCAAAGGATAGGGCCAGCCCCGGGGGATGGGGTCCCCGGGGCAAGTAGTGGCCCGGGAGGGGGGCCACGCTGCCCCCCTCCCCAAAAATAATACAAAAAAAATAAAGGCCGGCCCCGGGGGATGGGGTCCCCGGGGCCGGAATAGGCCACGGGAGGGGGGCCACGCGGCCCCCTTCCCCTACAGTATTTTTTTTTTTTTTAAAGGAAAAAGGCATTAGGCCCTGGGGGATGGGGTCCCCAGGGCCCCAAAAATAAAAAGGGGGCCACACAGCCCCCTTCAAAAATACAAAAGAAAGAAAAAGACGCGATCGAGCGTCAGGCCCCGCCCCTCCCTTAACCACTCTGCAAGCGCGCTGTGGCGCGTTTTAAAGTGGGGAAATAATTCCCATTCAATACTGGGGGTCCCTGGGGGCCAACTAGCCCACCAGGTACCTCCAGTAAGCGCCACAGGGCTGGGTTGCAGAGAGGTGGTCCAGGCCACGCCCCTGTTTACACCTCTCTGCAACGCAGCTCTGTGGCGCTTACTGGAGGTACCTGGTGGGATAGTTGGACCCCAGGGACCCTCAGGATTCAAGGGGACTTAATCCCCCAACTTAGAACGCGCCACGGGGCGCGTTTGCACAGTGGTGAAGGGAGGGCGGGGCCCTTCAGGTGACATGTGTGCAAACAGGCCCCGTGGCGCGTTTTAAGATGGGGAATTAAATCCCCTTCAATCCTGAGGGTCCCTGGGGGCCAACTAGCCCATCAGGTACGTCCAGAAAGCGCCACACAGCTGCGTTGCAGAGAGGTACAAAAAGGGGCGTGGCCTCTGAACACCTCTCTGCAACGCAGCTCTCTGGCGCATACTGGAGGTATCTGGTGGGCTAGTTGGCCCCAAGGGACCCTCTGGATTGAGGAGGAATTAATTCTCCAACTTAAAACGAGCCACAGGGCGTGTTTGCAGACATGTCACCTCAGGCCCCACCCCCTTCCTTCACCATTGTGCAAATATTCCTCTAAAATCAGCCGAACTACGAATTCCGATTTACTCACCTGTTATCAGGAGAGACCACAGTGCTGCATCTTTGAGCCCAGTACTGATCCTGAAAAGTAATTTTAACCGTACTTACCAGAAACTTGAATTTCCTTCCATAGGCTAACATTGACTGGTTTCACTTGGAAATTCTTCTAAGTGTGGAGTTTTGGAACTTTATAATATTCCTCTAAAATCAGCCGAACTACGAATTCCGATTTACTCACCTGTTATCAGGAGAGAACCCAGTGCTGCATCTTTTAGCCCAGCACTGACCCTGAAAAGTAATTCTAACCGTATTTACCAGTAACTTGTATTTCCTTCCATAGGAATCCATTGTCTGGTTTTCAGCAGAAAAGTTTCAAAGTGTCGATTTTCACAAACTACAAATATTCCTTAAAAATCGCCTGTATGACTTAAACGCATTCTTTCAACTGTTTACAGGAGATGCACCAGTGCTGGATCCAGGATCCACCACTGAGTAAGAAAAAGTAACGATAACACTACTTACCTGCTAAGTGAATTTCCTCCCATAGGATAACATTGGTGATTCTATGTGAAAAAGTTTCTAAGTGTCAACTTTTAAAATACAATAATATGCCTTAAAAATCACTACTGTAACCAAAACGCTTTTACTCAACTGTTTACAGGAGATGTCCCAGGACTGAATCTAGGATCCAGTCCTGTGGTTAGAAAAGTAATCCATAAAGTAACTAAGTGCATTTAACTTGAAATTCACATTGAGCTCAATGTTGCATTGTTTGAAATTGTGTTGCCCATTGCAACAACTGTAACTACTGTACTTAAAAGTCTATTGCCTATTTGCAAAGTATTTAAACTAAAGTAATTCATTCTGAGAA
The DNA here is from genome assembly GCA_963921515.1 of Calotriton arnoldi. Taxonomy (NCBI): domain Eukaryota; kingdom Metazoa; phylum Chordata; class Amphibia; order Caudata; family Salamandridae; genus Calotriton; species Calotriton arnoldi. Next base: position 1,308,878 of record CAWUFW010004948.1, on the reverse strand, counting down.
AGTATATTTTGTAATGTATAATGTAATTACAATGTATTTAAAAAAATAAAATATCTAAAAATAGTTTTAAAAAATGTAGTAAATCAGTATCAAAAAAATAAATATAACAATTAATACATTTAAAAATTGTCCTTTACAAAACATTTGAAATTCACTGAAAAAAAACATAGGTTTCAGACATGTTATAGTTAGGAATTAGCATTTAAAAACCTTTGAAATTCACTGAAAAAACCATAGGTTTTAGGGACAGTTATAGTTAGTTGGACATTGCACTCGTACAAAACCCGTGAAATTCCCCCGTTATAGTTAGTTCAGGTAACTATAACTCGCGCCCGCAATGCACTGCTGATGACGTCACATATTACATCACTCATGACATGGGGAAACATGCTGTAACACTAATTATTATTATGTTTTTTTAATTTATAGATCTACCTCGGATCTGTAAATAAAAAGAAAAAAGCACCCACATCATTTTGTAGTAGCGAGCATGTGTTGCGCAGGCCTACAAAACGATTATGGCACCTTTTTTTGCTTTCCTCTTTAGCCACGCTGAACACCTCTGGGGATGCAGTACAGCATCACTAAAATCCAATGGCAAAGCCAATAGTTTTCAAAGGCGACAGCTATGGGCTTTGCCAAAGCTTGTCTTTTAAGTTTCTGTTGGTGAAACTCGAGGTGTGAGCTTCATGGCTTCACGACGACAGAAATAAACAGCTACTCTTGCTGTGGACAGCCATGGGTAGCGTGCAGCTTCACATGTGATATTAGATCAGTGGGCGGCATCTGCGCTTGTGCCACTCATTCCGCTTCTTGACATCGTTCGTACATGCGTGCCTTTTCTGCCATCTTGTGGCTACATGTGGCCTGTAATTGTAACAATTAAAGAAGTCTGCTGCACGGCTAAATTTATAAGGTCCCAAAGGCGAGACCTATTGGCTATGCCAATGCTTGTTGTTATTTGGTGTAAATGTGTTCGGTAGTTTGAGTACTTAATAGAAAATGAAATTTGCATACTTAGGGACACGACCCCTCTGCGAATCCTGCTGATGTTATGCAGAGATGTGATTGGCTGCTAACCCTTCAGCCAGGAAGTGTTGGCAGCCATCTAGGGACTCTGCTTCAGCCAAGTCCCAAAAAATCATTTAAAAAAAGGGGGCGGGGGCATATTGTAATACCCTGACCGCTTGGTCCTGGTGTCCCCCTGCCAGGGCAAAAACTTTATTTTTCATCAGGAATTCGTCGGCAATTCCGCGTGACACAGGCGGGGAAAAAAACGGCGTAGGTTCCTGCATTTGTTTTTTGTGTTTTTGAGCTCCCGGGTGGGCCAGGTCCTTACTCAGGCCTTTAGAGGTCCCAGGACCACCACCTCCCTGGGACTTTGGAATTAATTGCCCCAGGGACCGCCACCTCCTTGGGGCACAAAAGAACTGCCAAAAAAGGAGTGGGGCTGCCTGTCCCTCCTCCCAGCCCATATTTAACCTCTGGGACCACCACCTCCCGGGGGCCAGCCTGTGGAAACAGGAGGGGGTCTGCGTAGCCCCCCCTCCTGGAGCCATTGATGGCCATGGGGACTACCACCCCCCAGGGTCTGATTCTGCTATCACCCGAGGTGCCACCCTCAGGAAATAGCTGTTTGCTTTTGCTTTGCTGGAGCTGTGACAGCTCCTGCCAAGCAAGAGCAAACACTAACTCTTCTCCCAGCAAGCAGGAGCTGTCAAACTGCTCCCTCTTGCTGGGAGTGGAGTTTTCATCTGTTTCCCTGCCCAACATATGAAAGGATTGCTCCTGCACACAGTGAGCTGCATATTTAGCAGCTCCCTGCGTGCTGGAGCAATACCAAGGACCGCAGAGGAATTGAGGCTATCATGTGCCCCAGTTGAAGCTCCATTTCTGTAAAGAGCAAATGTGCCTAACTTCCTGTGCTTGGCGAAGGCAAAGCAAGTGTATTTTTCTCAGTAATTTCACATTGAAAAAGCTGAATGCATCGTTGATCTATCAGAGTGCAATCTGTAGTGACTGTGACAAGTGGGTTCATTTTTGGCCTCTCCTGGTGAGAGCAGAGCCCGTGGTTCCCCCTTTAAATTACTACGAGTATGCAAATGTGCAAAATCACTTGGATGCTCCAACTGTTTGGCCCGCCCTGTCCACCTCAGTAGTATGCAAAGGTTTTCCCGCCTTTTGCTAGGATGATGGACAGCTTATCAAAAGGCCCAAGCCAGTTTCCCTATTTTGGTGATGCATTCTTGGTGCCAAAGAATTTGAGAACATCTCTACCAACCAAAGAAGCACTCGTTTCATATAGTTAAGAGGAAGTACCCTTGTTTGGTGGAGACTCATCTGTCTCTGTTGTATCATTGCCTTCTCTCTGCAAGTATTCATGTTATCACAGTTTTCTGGATGAAGATGCACATAAGGTCGCTGGAGACATTTCCTCATGGTCCATGGCACAGATATAGTGTAGAATACACACTAGACATTTACCCAACTAGGTAGCACTTACTGATTAACCAGTAGAAAGTACCCCAGTAGAGTAGGAATTTTGTGCAAAACTGTGGACTCTTGTTGAATAAAGGGAGGTGAGGTTCCATTCTGGCCCAGTCACTCACACAGCTACTGACACCCACTCGGACAACTACTCACCCATTCTGCCACTCTGACATCACTCTCAGACCCACACAGCCACACACACACACTGTCACACAGCCATACACTCAGTCATACACCCATTTACACACCCACAAAAACACTCCTACTTACAACCACTCACCAACCCACAAAACCACCCGCACATCCACTCACAGACCCATATACCAAACACTCTCACCCACTCACCCACTCACAGAATCACAAATCCACTCTCACACCCACAAAATTACTCACACCCATTTATATACCCTTACAGAAACTCACACACCCACTCAGACCCATACAGCATTCACAGACCCACTCACACACCCATACAGCCACTCACACACCCACTCACAGCACATTCCCGCTCACTGACCCATACAGCCACTCACACACCCTCAAAACCACACACACCCACAAAACCACTCCCCACCCACAAACTACTCTCACACCAATACAGCCACTCACACAGCCACCCTCCAAGGTTACAAAGACATTATAGTTCAGAGAATTAAATTGATAAAACCTTGTAAATTCACAGAAAAAAAACAAAGGTTACAGTGACGTTATAGTTTGATTCCCTCCTCCCCCCCCCCAGGCTCTGCTTATGATATCACATATTAAATCACTCATCAATCAGGGTTCTGTAGAGTGCACTACTCCCGTTAGGGTCTCAAGGCGCTGAGGGGTGGGTGTGAGCAGCTCCGTTGGGGTCATTCGAAGAGCCATCACTGACATTCTCCATACCTCCACACAACCTCTTATACACCCACCCACTCACACAACCACTCACATAACCACTCACATACCCATACAACCACTCACACACCCACTCACTCAACCATAGAGCCAATCAGACACCCACTCACCTTTACAGGCACTCACGCAGCCACTCATTCATGCACCTACTCACACTGCCACTTACTCGCCAAATAAACAACTTACACAGCCACACACTCACCCGAACAGCTACTCACACATCCGCTTATTCAACCATACAACCTATCACATCCATTCACTCACCCATACCATTCTTTGAACACAGCAATACAATTGCCTATATAACTACTCGCGCATCCATACACACATCCATAGAACCACTTGCACACCCGCTCGCTCACCCATACAGACGCACACAGACATCATTCTCCAGTACAGCCACTCACACCCCAACTCACTTAACCAGACACCCGCTCAAACATCCACTCATCCATGCAGCCAGCCATATATCCACTTTCCCACCCATATAGCCACTCATACACCTCTTGCTCACCCATAGAGCCACTCGCACAGCCACACAGTCACTGATTCAGCCACTCACCCACCAATAGAGCCTCTCACACGGCCACACAGGCCATGTCATCAGTGATGCCACTGACCATATCATGAGTGATGTATGGTGAGGTCATATAAGTAGTGCATGGCGGGGGCACAAGTTAGTTAGTTCAGGTAACTAAAAGTGCTGAATTTCACTGGTTTTATACGAGTGAAATATGAGCCTAACTATAATGTCCCTGTAACCTTTGTTTTTTCTTCAGTGAATATGTGTGTATATATTACCTACTGGTGGTCACCAGTAGGTATAGTTAGGACCATGTTTAGGAAAAACGTGTTTGACTTGCCTGTATCTTTGGCGCAGTTTAACGAATCTTCACAAAATTTTCCATAAAAACGTGCGCCCGTGATTCTTGTACATGCGAAATTTCGGGCGATCCGTCAAGCATGCACTGAAAAGAGGGAGGGGAGGGTTGCGTTTCCTATTTTAATTCCCATATGGATTTTGAACACGACTACAGCCTGAACCGCTGGAGGGAATTACATCAAATTTGGCAGAAAGGCGGCTCTTGGTCCAGAAAGAGTGCTTTTTAAGTCGAGCCTGGGCAGCGCATGCACTCCTGTGCGAGCCATGCTGTTTGGCAGTATCTACTTGAAGCCCCGCCACTGTCCGTCCATATTTGTCATTGGCTTGTCATTGTCCTTCGTAAATGCTGGCTTCTGATTCGTTATTAGGCTTGTTAGTACCTCCTTAGTACAGCCTTGTCTTAATTTGTAACCTCCCATGAGTACTGGCCCTTTTACTGCAGTTGTTACACAGTACTTCGTCTTTAGTCTGTAAGCACTATTTTCTTTAATGCATTTCTCTTACTGCAAGAGGGTCTCTCGTGCGCAGTTGTTACCACCGCCTTGCTTATTTAACTCGTAGCAAACGGGGAGCTCTTCAGGGGCCATGGGAGACAGAAGTTTTAAGAGTTTAAGCTATTGGCATTGTAAATGACAATGCCTTTTATTTATGTTATAAAAACCAAATCATAAATTAAAAGGCATTGCCATTTACAATGCCAATAGCTCAAACTCGCATAAATGCGAGACCTATTGCATTGCAGATGCTTGTATTTTGCTGTAAATCTGTTCAGTAGCTTTTGAGTTTTCGAAAGAAATCCACATTTGGATAGCTAGGGCAGCGAACCCTCCCGATCTCGTGCTGAGATCTGATTGGCTGCCTACACTTCAACCTGGATGTATTGGCAGCCATCTTGGTACTCGACTTCAGCAGAGTCACAGAAAAAACGTAAAGGGGGCAGGGCAGAAGTACCCTGACCCTTTAGCTCAGGTTGTGGGGGTCCCAGAGGTTCCCCGCCAGGGCAAAAAAAATATAAAAAAAATTCGTAGAGGATATGCGCAACTGGCGAATTAAAAAAAAAAAAAATTAAAAAAAGCATGGGTTCCTGCGCTTGTTTTGTAAAAAGCCCCAGGTTGAGCAGGTCCTGAGGCCATGTGCAGATATAAACAAACTTATAGTAGGGGGGTGCACTGGGCTCCCCTCCTAGGGTATTTGTATGCACCGAGGACCACCACCTCCCGGGGCTTGTGATTGTATTATGGGGTGCGCGGACCCCCTAGGCCCCACCACCTCCCGGGGCCCAACTACAAAGAAATTGGGGAGGACCTCGCGACCTCCCCTCCGTGCCCCAGGCACCACCTCCTCCCAGGGACCAAATTAACATTTTTAAACAGAGAGGGGGCCACGTGGGTCCTCCTCCCGGTATATGGTCCCGGGAACCACCACCTCCCCTGGCCGGCCTGTGAACTACAAAGGGGAGGAGCCACGCGGACCCCCCGCCGCCATACATGACCTTGGGGACCTCCACCCCCCCATGGCTGGCTCCTGCTATGTCCCGGGGTGCCCACCCCCGGGTCATAGCTGTTTGCTCTGACTTGGCGGGAGCTTTGATAGCTCACGCCAAGTCAGACCAAACACTAACTCCGCTCTCAGCAAGCAATACTCAGAAATCGCTCCCGCCTGCTGAGAGCAGAGTTTTTGCCTGTTTCTCTGCTCCCTGTCAAACGGGCAGGGAACCAGACGAAAGGATTGCTTTCGCAGATGGAGCTGCATGTTTAGCAGCTCCCTGTCTGAGAGAGTAATGCCAGCTCCTGCAAGAGGCTGGGTGCTGGCAGGGACCGTGGGGGCCCTAAAGCTCCCCCCGCAGTCCTCCGAACCGGGCACCCACAATCAAGAAGCTGGGCATTCCCCGTGACAGAAGTCAGCCAAGGGAGAGAGTGGGGGGGCGGCTCCCCCCTCCCTAATTTTTTTATTGCCCGGTCCCAGGGAGGGGCCCATTCTCCACCCCCCATCTCCACCCCCCCTCCGTGGCGCGACTCCACTCCCCCATATGTTGTTTGCCTCGTCCTGGGGTCCCCAGTGCTGAAATCAGCCCGAATAGGGGAGTCACGTGACCCCCTCCCCGATTAAAAGTAAATAGATTTTAATGCCGGGCCCCGTGGGATGGCTCCAGCAGCAGAAAACGGCCTGTGGGGTGGGGGGGCGCACGGTTCTCCTCCTCCATTGAAATTACATCTGTCCCCCTCCCCCATTATAGACAGGGGCGTAGCTTGGTCAATAACATGGGGGGGGGGGCAGGGTTGTGAGCTTCTGATTTCCTGATAATCACACTGTCATATAATGTTAAAATACATTATGGTACAAGCAGGGTGTAAAGAGGGGCTGACCATGTCATGAGTGATGTAATATGTGAGATCATAAGCAGTGCACTGAGGGGGCGTAAGTTATAGTTGGTCGCACTCTTCGTTTACCACGATATCTGCGTGTACCTGCCAGCTTCCATGTCTGTCGGTCCTCTCAGGTTGTGGGTGTGGCATGTGCTAGCCCGCTCTGATCTGTCCAGGACCATGCCTCTTCAGGGGTGGAGCAAAATAGGTTGCTGTCTTTGTATCGGATGCGCAACTTGGCAGGATATTGCAATGAGTATTGTATTTCGTGGTCCCGGAGCATTTCTTGACATCCAGGTAGGAGGATCTGCGACGCAGTGTATAGTCCGGGTAAATGTGTACCGCAGCGTTTTCAATTTGCCATGGGCCGCGGGCCCTGGTTACTTGAAGGATGTGATCCCTATTGCAGTAATTGAACAGTCTCGCTACCACAGGCCTGGGGGGCCTCCCGGGCGAGAGGGGCTACCGGCATTCTGTGTACCCTCTCAACTGAGAAGAGTTTTGAAAACTTGCCATTTAAGATATCCATGGAGAACCAGGTCTCTAGATAGAGCTCCATGCTTTGGCCTTCTTTTCGTTCCAGAAGGCCCACCATACATACATTATTCCTGCGTGACCTGCCCTCCTGATCCTCCACCCGGCTCTTCAGATATTTCACCTCTTGCTGGAGGGTTTTGATCTGATCGGTTGCCATGGACACAGTGGGTCGCAGAGATGCTAGTGCCGATTCCTCCACTCTGTCCTTCATTTTTGTGAACTTCTCTCAAGAAACCCATTTCTACACAGAGCGAGTCTATCTTGGGACCTAAGGTATATTTAATGTCCAATACCGCTGCCATCAGTTCGTCGAACCGGTGTGAGTGATCTGTGTCCCCTGCATGGTTAGGGACTGCTGACTGCACGGTACTTTGTGCGTCAGTTGCCTGAGATGTTGCATCAGTCGGTCGGTTGGGATTGCGCCTGGTCTGCTCTGGGTTTACAAATCTCGTGGTCTGATTGTGTCACGGTATGCAGGTGATTATACTAGTGACAATGGGTCCTTGGAAAGAAACAGAACTATCGTTCTATTATTGGGGTGCGTGCAGGCAAGTCCTGGTCATCTGACTCTTATTTAAGAAGAGGTATAATGTCTTTGATGCAGCATGGCAGGACTCAGAGTTCAAATATATGTGGTCAAGTGAATCACAGCATCACTCAGCACCACCTGAACACCAGCCCAGCACCACTTTAGCATCAGCACAGCATCACCTCCTCACCAGTGCACCACCAGCGCAGCCCCACCTCAGGACTGGTGTATTTGCTCGATAGTCTGCCGCTAGTGGCGCAATTATGACTCTTTATGAGGATGTTGGTTTTAGTAATTTGATAAGTGTGGAAGGACAAGGTTACACATCAGTTCCTATAGGGCGCAGTTCGAGGTGGCAGTTTATCCGGAGGTAAGGGGAGCTGAACTATTGGTCGCAATCTGGCCCCTCTGGTATCGGATGGTGTCAGCCTGACATCCACCTTTCACTCAGCAGGACAGGTCGTATGGTGACGGTGGTGAGTCCACTACTTTGAGATCCAGTGTTTGTCTTCCCCAGGGTCTAGTGCCGAGGTCTGGCCCCAGAATTTATCCTCCACCACTTTACACCAGGCAGGCAGTGGGCGGCTATCGTGCAGTAAGTAAATCCTTGGCGCCAGGTCACCGGGCATTCACCATTTGGGGGACCCAATGTGTTTACTCCGATGTAGGTCGTAGTAGGAGGGAGAGCAGTCTTGGAGGCATCAGCGTGCAAGTTTCAGGGTCGTGTGCCTCTTTGAATTCCGACCGTCGTCACCACACGGCCTCAGCACTACGGCCCACCCCCTGTGCCTATTGGGGCTTCGATAGGGTCGGGGGAGTCATCCGTTTCATCTCACCTGCTATAACAGGCCTACAGGGAGGCATTACGGCAGTGGGCGGGGGTCTTCAGCAATTGCCACAGTCGACCGCGGGATAAAGCACCACGAGGCCTCCAAGCCACCAGCGCCTCGCGGGCAGAGGCGTCCGCAGATCCCAGGCTTCACGACCTGGTCGGGGCTGGGTGAGCTACGCGATCCTTCTGCGGTAAGAACACCACGGCCGAAGCAGAGCTCCCGTCCTGCCGATCTCTCACCAGCAGGGGCAAGCGTGGCCCTCCGCTGCTGATGCCGAGCGCGCACGACCGGGTCTCCTCCAACCAATCTCTGCGAATCCGGGTCACCGCGCTGCTAGCCGCGCCCAGCAGCCTCCGATGCAGGCAGGTTCTTCTGTCGAGGGTCGGCGCGATGTCTGGGATTATCATGCGGCGTTCAATGCTGCATGTGGCAGGTTTTCACGTGTCTTTTGCAGGATCGTTTGGCAGGCCTGATGCGGAGCTAATCACTGTGCGTCCACACTCGTGACCAGGGCGTAAGTTATAGTTAGCACAGCTAACTATAACTGCTGAATTTCAGTGGTTTTGTACAAGTGAAATCTGAGCCTAGGTATAACATCCATTGTAACCTTTATTTTCCTGTGACTATATGAATGAAAAAAAACAAAGGTTAAAGTGACGTAGTTAGGTGAATGTCAATAACATTAAAGTTTTGAACAAAAAAAAACAATTTCACTAGTTATTTAGCAGAGCGAACTATAACTTGCACCCCCTCCTTGCTCTGCTTATGACCTCACATATTACCTCGCTCATGCCATAAATAATGTTATAGAACATGTCATCACTGATATCCCTGTGGGCCATTTACAATAACAAGCATTGGCATAGCCAATAGGTCTCGCCTTTTTGACCTTATAAATGTTTAGCCAGAGCTATTGCCTTTGCTAAGGTCTTTAATAAGCTATGCTGTAGAGCTGTGTTTCTGCTGTGTAGTATGTTAAAAAATTACAATAAAAGTTTTTTAAGCATTTTTGTTACCTTGTATATAACCAAAAAGACTTTATGTACAACTGAACCACTGTCTTAAAAATTGAATGGACCTAAAAGATGTCTTCTATTTTTTTTGTCCCTAAAATACTGGCAAGTTCTTCCTGCTTGTTCTAATGCTTGTTTGCTATATATTTTTTGTTTTTGCGGGGTATAAACAACGGGAGGGTGGATGTTGGGAAATAGTACCTGAATTACAACAGAAGCATCAGACGGATATTAGGGTAGAATCAGCAGATGCCAGATTCCGAGGGCATATTGAGGTGATGCTGAGGTGGTGGTGTGCTGGTCCAGAGGTGATGCTGAATGATAGTTATGTAGTGCTGAGTGAGGCTGAGGTGGTGGTGTGCTGGTGCAGAAGTGTTGCTGAGGTGGTCCTGAGTGATGTTTAGTTGCTGCCGCTGCACTGATGCTCAGGTGGTGCTGAGCCGATGTTCAGGTGGTGCTGTGCTGAGGTGGGGCTGCGCTGGTGGTGCACTGGTGAGGAGATGATGCTGTGCTGATGCTCAAGTGGTGCTGGGCTGGTGTTCAGGTGGTGCTGAGTGATGCTGAGTTGGTGCTGTGCTGAGGTGATGCGCTAATCCTGAAGTAGTACTGCGTTGTTGCTGAATCGGTGCTGAGGTGGGGCTGCGCTGGTGCCCAGGTGGGGCTGCGCTGGTGCCCAGGTGGGGCTGCGCTGGTGCCCAGGTGGGGCTGCGCTGGTGCCCAGGTGGGGCTGCGCTGGTGCCCAGGTGGGGCTGCGCTGGTGCCCAGGTGGGGCTTGTGGGGCTGCACTGGTGCGGAGGTGGTGGTGCACTGATGAGGAGGTGGTGCTGAGTGTTACTGAGGGGGTGCTGAGTGATGCTGCGCTGGTGCTTAGTTTGTGCTGTGGCGATGCTGATGTGGTGCTGCGATGATGAAGTGGTGCTGCATTGGTGCTGAATTTCTGTTGAGGTGGGTCTGTGCTGCTGTTGCGGTGGTGGTGTTGCACTGGTGCTAGATTGGTGGGGTTGCACTGGTGCTGCATTGTAAAGGTAACTTTGGCAATTAATGTTCCTGCTGGAGAGAGATCGGAGTTTTGTCTAGGGACTGTTTCCATTGATACTAAAGTAGCACAGAGGATTAAGATGTGCAAGTAAACCAGGACAGGTGAGTATATTCATAGGATTCTAAAAAAATCCAAATTCATGATGAATAATATTGCATACAATCTGGTACTAAGATTTATTAGCAAAAAATATCCAGGGCTCAAGGGTGATTCTTTTGAATCCGATTCACTCAATCCAAAACAAACTGAAGCACAGCCGACACATGTTTCGCCCCATTGCGGCGTACAAGTCGGGGGCTTTTTCAAGGCGAAGTCTAGTAGTCAAGTGTATAACGTGATAATGCAACAAAGTTTCTGTATGATCGTCGTAGGCGGTTGCATTTAAGCCGCATCGGGCATAAATGATGAAACATTGAGGAGCGCGGCGGCCGCTAGGATGTAGAGTCACTTGTGGTCGACAAGGGATTTAGATGCCTGCTGCAAAGAACATGTCCTCGTGTGTTCAGAGGTTGTTAGTCAGCAGTCCGGATAAGAAAGCCAACTGGAACCCAGAGACAGCATTAAAATACTGGATCTTCTCTCAGCTGGACTGTCTCCGTTCTGTCGCACCCTCCAAAGACCTACAAAGAAATGTGAACACTACATAATGGCTGCCATATAATGCTTGACTGCAACCTTCTACTCCTCTAATTCGCCAGTAGCAATTTGAAAAGTTTGGATTCGCAAAAAGACTTGAGAATCAACTGAGAGAAAATCTAGGGGACTATTTGTGTTTGTAAACACAGGAAAAACGCAGCGTCCAAAGAGACATAACTAAACATAAAAATTAAAAAGAAAAGAAAGTTAGAGTGGTTTTATTTAAAATAAGACTCTGGTTGGATTAATGAAACAAACGCACCCTAAAAAAATGCAAAAGCCTTAATCCCAGCCACATTTTATTAGTGTTTAAAGTTGCGACAAAGCATGATATTACATCCTAGTTTATTAAATAAACAAAGACAAAATGTACAGGCAATGGTAAGGCAAACTAATTGAAAAGCTCACTGCAAAATGCAAACACGGCGTCTGTAAAGTTTAATGCAAAATATAAACACGGAGTCTGTCACCAAAAAGTGATGCTTCCTTTAACCAGCCAATAGCAAAATAGGGCAGCGTAATTTCCCCCAAGGAACTGGGTGAAATACTAATCATACATAAAATATTCCTTGAGGAATTATTTTAATCTAAATTATTTCCGTATTCAATATCGGGCCAGAGTGTGAATCCGAATGATTAATCATACACAATAGAAACAACCGTCATGGACGTATTAGGAATAAGACTATTCTTTTGCTTCATTAATGTATAAATTATAGTATACATGTTCTTACCAACAATATATCCTAGAATCTACTTCAATTTCTTCTATCATGAGATAAGTGGAAGTGCAGTCACTCCTTTTTAACTCAAATAGTATTAACATCATTTGTTATCCCAGCTATACAAGCCTTAAGTTATTAGCATCCATGGGATATAACAGAAAAAACAAATGTATAATATTTCAGGTTATAAAGGAAGTGGTGTCATATCCCATGAATGTTAACAACTTAAGGCTTGTATAGCTGGAATTACAAAAAAAGGAGTGCGCACAAATCCACGTTAATTCAAGAACGTGGAAAGCCACTTGTAGCAGGGGCAGTCCGTAGGGAGGATCTAAAGCAACAAAAGGCGGGAGGAATTAGACATGCTGACCAAATAGAAGCATGCATTTGAAAAAGACACAACTGAGTCCCGAGTCCTAAGGTGGCTGTCTCCACTTCCTAGTTGATGTGGTGGCAGACAATCGGATCTCAGCGGGAGACCTCTCGGGTCCACACAGCCTCCGTGGCATTAAATATACAACTTTTTTCAACATTATTTGCTCAAACTCTACTAAAAAAATCACAGAGGGCACCTATCTGGTTCCTATGGAAAAATAAATTGGGAAAATGGTTGGGACCCCCCTTTTTAGGTCTCGCCTGCGTTGCAGCGCGCATGCGCTGCGTCGCCTTGGCGAGATCTATTGTCGTTGGTTTTGTGTCCGGCTTCTTTGGAAGCGGGGTTGGTGTCCGCCCTGTCTCCCTTAGGCCCCGCCCACTCGCCTAGCGTTGCAGCGCAGGCGCGCTGCGTCTCTTCACGTTGTCCTGTTTCCCTTCCACCATTCACTCGAAAGCCATCATTTTCTTGAAATTGTATTTATCAAGAACACGTCAATTGTGCACTTTGGCTTCGAAAATGTGTTTTGTACGATGGATGACGTTTTAACTTTTCAGACTCCTCGTTCGTGTAGCAAGTTTTCTGTAGTACTCTTTCCGCGTCATTCATTCTACGGTTCTTCTAATTTGCCATTCAGGTTGCCGACGTACTGACCCTCCACTTCCTTCTCTCCACGCCTATTTAGTCACGGGAGGAGGGTTATGAAGACAACTTCCGGGCGGTGGTGTAAGTTGGGGAGCTCGGAAGCGTTGGGGGTTTGAAAGGTTTGGGGTCCCAGCACAGCGTCATGGCGGCGGACAACAGCAACTGGTTGTCAGGTGTAAACGTGGTGCTATTTATGGCGTATGGCAGTCTGGTAAGGAAACAACAAATACTAGGAGTGGGTGTATTGCAATGCTTGAAAGTTCGTTGCAGGGGACCAGTGGGTTTTGTAGGTGGATTCACAACATTGAAAAGGGGGCACTGTTTGGCGGTGGGTTTTTCTTCTTGAGATGTGTGTAATTCAAGCGGGGAATAGTGGTATGAGGTGGAAACGATTCACGAAGTCAAGTGTGTATAGTTTATGAAATGTGATTGTAGGGGCTAAGGCGATTGAGTATGAACAGGATTAAGGGATTACTTAGCATGTTATCTATGTTCAGTCACAGAAAGAGCAGCGCAATGTTAAGCATTTGTACTTCTTGTAATGGAATGAACACGATGGTCTGCTCCCTGTTCTGCAGGATGCGACCAGTAACAAGGCTGCTGCTATGTGAGCCCATGTCATTTGTAACCCCACCATTTCATTATTGCTTTTTAGCCTAAATCACTTTTCATGTCTTTTTGAAACATTATAATATTAATAGCTAAACTGCAAGTCCCATAATAGTGTGCCAGGGCACCTACGAAAATGGAATGAACACGAGGAGGGCGTTCCCTGCTCTGCAGCAGGCGGCCAGTAGTAGTCAAGGATGTTACGTGCGAGTCCATGTCATGTGTAACGCCACCATTTATTTCTTGTTTTTTAGCTTACACCACTTAGCATGCTTGTTGGGAACATTATAATTTTGTTATTGAAACTGCAAGTCCCATAACAACAGTGTGCTAGGACACCCACGAAACATTGTTTGGGGCTGCATTGTGTGGCTAATTAATGCTGTCAGATGTCCATGTAGATGTAAAATTGTCGTATGTGTGAATGAGAGGGCTTGAGACTTGTAGGTTCTTCACTACTATCAAGGCCACAGTGCTTTAGAGGTGACGACTGGCCTACCTATTGGAGTTTTAAAATCGAGGACCCCCCCCCCCCAAACCCTAAATGCTAGTTAAGTACATTTGGTTATGCTACATATTTCTGTGTGGAAGGGTTCAAGTGACACTGCATATTTCAGTGTAAGACAGTGTTTTTGTCAGTTAAATAAGTGTCTTCTTAGCTATTTTCATCTTTAAAAACTATTGAATTATACAGAGTAACAAATTCTTGCGAGTTTACTCTAAATCAGCCCTTCCTTTGCCATTTGGTGTCATCAGTAGATCTTTTTACACGTAAATCTACTGTTACTGCTTGATCTGTAGTGTGTTGAAAGCATGCAACGTTTCATTCACGTGAATGAGGCCTGATGACGAGTGCAGTGGTAATTATCGATCCCCTGTGCAAATACCTATTTACACGGGTCAAAATGACACGTTTATTGGAGTTTACAACCCCCAAAAATTACCGGGTTTAATGAAGTCTACATCCCTGGGAAAGCATGTTGGAATTTACTTGTGGCGGAAAAGGCCTGGTAAATAAAAGGCTAGCGGGTTTTTGGTGCGGAAAGCACCAAAATCCTCAGAGTATGACACATGTTTAGAGTTGAACTCATAGTGGATGCTATTTATCACACTTTTTTTTTTATCACACTTTTTATAGATGTCCTGATTTGGTATTTTTTTGCTTTCATTTAAGCCTACAGGGGCCACGGCTGGAGCGAGGGGGCTTCAGTTACAGTTTTTGTCTATTCCACTGGTTCTACATCTCGCTAAAGTGTGTTTTATGCCAAGTCCATAACCCTGTGGCTCCTAAATAAATATCCAGGCTACGCAGACCCACCAGTGACGGGCCAAAGGCAAGCCCGTCTATGCCTTGTCCAAACCAGGCATGCTTTCCCGTCGGCCCTCCGAGATGAGCACACCTCCATTCGCAGGCTGAATTACTTCAATACATGCCAGTAGATAAAGCCATCTCTTACCTTTTGCGCCATCTAACATTTTGGGTCCTTTGGCTTGTATCTGTCTGCTACTGCTGCTACTCTCCCACGACTGTTATCAGTAAGTCTCCTGACTGGTCAGTCGTCCACCCTTCAACCGCTCCAAATCAGATTATCCTCCCAACAGACACCTAATTATTTGCTGGTCCCTTTCCAAATATTACCTGGACATTTGGAGTTTTATTACATCAACACATCCTGCTCCTCACAGAAACTTGGCTTCTCAATGTCACAGTCTCTGATGTAGCAACTGCCATTCCAGCAAGTTATTGATTTGCAGGGCAGAATGGCGATGGTGAGGCCGATGCCTTGCTATTATTACTCGCAACTGCATTAAGTGTACCATGCAATCTAAACCTTTGCTTGCCTCATGAGGGCATGATTCCCTCTCCAAGATTTATCTCTACTTACTGGAGTTGTAGTGTACAAACCTCATGGGAAATTTCACACATGACCTCTTGAATTTATTGGCATATAGCATCCTTAAATCTTTATAATAAAGTCTATACTGCTCTTTGGGGACCTTAAGTTGCTTTTGAATTCCACCACTGACTGTGAGGCAGCTAGCTGTTGTAAAGTAGCCAAAGTTCTTGACTGCCATCTACTGTTTAAGGCCTGACTCCTAAAGTACACCATCTTCTTGATCAGGTGTATTTTTGTTTTGTTTTTGGGTGCCATTCCGAGAACACACCCCCTTCCCTCTTTTCTAGGTGGGTCGTTTCGCAGTAACTTTTCCAGTCTTTTTCCACAGCCATTAAGAGCACGACAGCCCCAGTTACCAATGTCCTTTAGACCATGGGTCAAAGTCAATTCAAGCACCCTTTCCTCCATCTTACGGGAATCGCCCCTCAGTTTACCTACATATAATTCATCTTCAGCTTGTGCTTTTAATAAGTGGTTGCATACAGCCCTTATTAAACTTGCCCCAGCTAAAACAAACCTTAATTATTCATACTGTCTGCTTCTTAGGCCCCTGTTATACTGAGGTATTGTTCACCAAAGAGAATTAAAACAAGCATTTGCAATGCAATAGGTCTCGCGTTTTAGAAACTTTGACCTTTTGGTATTGTAAATGACAATGCCTTTTATTATTGCAGGTTTTTTAAACACATAAATAAAAGGCATTGTCATTTACAATGCCAATAGCTCAAAATCTCGCAATTGCGAGACCTATTGCATTGCAAATGCTTGTTTTCCTCTGCCCCCGCTTGATCAATCACCCTGAAACTTTCTGAGCACAAACTAGACAAAAGCCACTTTTTTTGGACAGTTTCGTGGAGATTCGCCAAACAGTGCCAAAGTTATAAGCAACGTTTCCTAGGGAAACACAATCCTACCTATAACTACCTAGTGGTGACCGCCTCTGAGTAAAAAAAAAATAATATATATATATATATGTGTGTGTGTGTGTATATTTATTTTAGTATTTAAAATAAAATTACGTCTTAATTCTACCTACTGCCTAGTTTTTGTGTGTGTATATATATTTATATATTTCCATTTATTGGTATATTGAGCTGCATTTAAATTTTTAAGTTACTTTTAATATAACTAAATTTATTCCATTAATTTAATTTTAACTTTAGAAAAATAAACTCTGTAGTTAATAAAATGTTCTTTAAATTTTATATAGGACTTCATGGACAGCCGGGGCCTAAAACTTAATATCAAGAAGACATACGTGATGACATGTGGGAAGGGGAGAAATAGCTGCAAAAGCCTGCCCCTGGGAAAGGTTAGGATCGATGCGACTAATACATTCTCCTATTTGGGTGTCTTACTCCATCATTCTGGGTCATGGATTCCAGCGGTTAAAAGTAGAACTCTTCTTTTTAAAAGGTCAATTGGGGCATTGATGAATTTTTCTAATAAAATGGGCAGACGACCCCCGGAGATCCTCCTTAAAATTTACAAAGCAAAATGCTTGAGTGTAGCGATGTACGGGGCTGGTGTCTGGGGTTACCACGTGTGGCGTGGTGGAGAAGGAGACAGGGAGGCCAAGGGTCCGTGATTCCACAACCAGTTTATTTACAGGGTTTTATATAAGGAAAACAAATACAGGATGCACCATCCGGGGTATAGTTCTTGAGTCCGAGAACAGGGAACGTCAAGTGGAGAGTCCGGTCTTCAGGTCTCTGATGTTAGCACCCTCCGGTCCTTCTCGCACTCGGAAAAAGAAATAAAGAAAGGCCTGGTAAGGGAGGGGAACGTTGCTATGGGGATGTCACACAAGGAAAGGGAGTGAAGGACTGAACACCCGACCGTCACCGTGACGCGCTGTTTTCTCCCGGGGTTTGATTAGCGCTCTGCCTTAATGTTCGCAGTGGTGGGCCCCCGTTCCTGGGTTTAGCTAGGTGGCCCGCCCTTCTCTCCAGCCTTCCCCTTATCCCACACAGCCCCCAGGTGTCCCCGTACCTTTTGGAGCCACGATCCTCCTGGACCGTGGCTGGCTTGTACGCGTTGCCGGAAAGGGTCCGGCTCCCCCTTTTCTTCAGTCCTGGAAGTTACAGCTTCAGTCAGCTGGGCTTCCGGCTCGATCCCTGAAGTGGGTCCCGGTCCTCCTAGTCCAGGCGGGATGAAGAAGGTCCTTACGTCTCGCTGGGAATTCGCCGACACCGATCCTTCCGGCTTCCGACTCCGCCTTGCTAGACCCAGTCCTTCCGTCTCTTCCCCTTTGAAGGAGGGCGGAACACCTGACCAGGGCACGTGATCGGGACCCGGAGCTGAGAGCAGTGGAGTCTTAAAGGGACAGAGCATCTGAGGCGAGGGCTGGAAATAGAGGAGGGGACAAGGTGACAGGTGAGGGGGCATACCGTCAGGCAATGGATCTGAGGAGGGCTTCGCAAGCAGCTCCTCGCCACACACCCCCACCCCAGCATGTTCACGATCGGGGAACAGGGAGAGTCGGGAAAGGAAGTCCGCGTTGCCGTTGTCCGAGCCCTTGCGGTGGCGAACCTCAAAAGAGAAGGGCTGTAGGGCAAGGAACCAACGAAGGACCCGCTGATTATTCCCTTTGTTCCGACTCATCCAGAGGAGAGGAGCGTGGTCCGTATACAAGAAGAAATGGGTGCCCTCAAGATAGTACCTTAACCTGTCCACCGCCCACTTGATAGCAAGACACTCCTTCTCAATGATGGGATAGCCCCTCTCCCTGGGGAACAGTTTCCGACTCAGGAAAAGAATGGGATGCTCAAGCCCTTCTGGGGACATCTGGGAAAGAACAGCCCCTAATCCATTGTCGGAGGCATCAGTCTGGAGTAGGAAGGGTTTAGAAAAGTCAGGGAACGGAGAATGGGACCTGACGTGATAGCTCTTTGAGGCTTTGGAAAGCATGCAGGGCAGCGGGTGGAGGGGAGAGGAGGTCTTTAGGTTTTACAGTCTTCCTAAGGAGATCGGTAAGGGGGAAGAAAGTTCAGAGTATTGGGGTATGAAACGACGATAGTACCCCAGGAGGCCCAGGAAGGCCCTGACTTCTTTTTTGTGGTAGGGAAGGGGGCCTGGGTTATCGCCTTCACCTTTTCCTCCTGGGGTTCTATAAAGCCGTTCCCTAAGAGGTACCCTAAGTACTTCACTCTCTGGAAACCAGCCTTTGATTTTTTGCATTGATATGCAACCCAGCCTCCTGGAGGGCCCGAAGGACCAGCTGACAGTGACGTAGATGGGACTCCCACGTAGGGCTATATATGATGATATCGTCTAAATATGCTGACGAATAGCCCTGGTGGACAGACAGTACCCTGTTCATAAGGCGCTGAAGCGTAGCAGGTGCCCCATGTAGCCCAAAAGGTAGGACGGTAAACTCGAACAAGCCAGAGGGTGTGGAAAAGGCCGTTTTCTCTTGGTCTTGAGGTCTAAGGGGCACCTGCCAGTACCCTTTGGTGAGATCAAGGGTTGTGATGTACTGCGCCTCCCCCAGTTGTTCGATTAATTCATCCACCCGGGGAAGAGGGTATGAATCGCACTTAGAGATGGCATTGACAGCTCTGAAGTCTATGCAAAACCGGATGGTTCCGTCCGGTTTCGGTACCAATACGACTGGCGAAGACCAGTCGCTTCGGGATGACCGTATGACCCCTAGGGCAAGCATAGCCTTGACCTCTTGTTCGATGGCGCCTCTCCTAGCAGCAGGGACGCGATAAGGTTTCTGTTTGATGACCTTCCCTGGTTGGGTGGGGATGGTATGTTCGGCTAGGGTGGTACGGCCCGGAAGGTCGGAGAATAAGGAGGCATATGGGGAGAGGGTGTCTTGTAAGGCCACCCTCTGTTCTTCCGTTAGATCTTGGTTAATTATGAGACTAGGGAGAGTAGTATCCCGGTTCGTTATGGGATCAACCACATGAAGGTCCTTGGGTAGAGGGCCCATCCATTTCTTTAACAGGTTCACATGATACAACTGGAGTACGTCTGGGCGTGACCTGAACCTGGTAGGACGTAATCCCGACCTTCTGTACAATGCGATAAGGACCCTGCCAACCTGACCTAATTTTCGGGATGCTGGAGGGAGTGAGAACCAAAACCCAGTCCCCCACCTTTAGGTGCCGCCATTTCTTTACCTTATCGTAAAATGTTTGTTGTCGGGATTGCGCTTTCTCTAGGTTCGCATCAGCGAATTCCCTCAACTTTTGTAGACGGTTCCGTAGCTCTTGGGTATAGTCTAGAAAAGACCTGGTTTCCTCCCCCTCTTCTTGTTCCCAGTACTCCTTGGTGATCTCCAATAAACTCCGGGGTTCCCTACCATAAAGGAGCTGGAAAGGGGAACAGCCCAGACTAGCCTGTGTCTGGCTACGGACTACATATAAGGCCAAAGGGAGTAGTCGGTCCCAGTCCTTCCCCTCTACGCTCAATAATTTTTTCATGGTCAATTTAAGGGTGGAATTATACCGCTCGCACAGACCGTCCGTCTGGGGGTGATACACTGATGTTTTAATGTGGGAGATATCCAAGGACTTACACACCTCCCGCATCATTTTGGAGACAAACGGGGTCCCCTGATCCGTGAGGATCTCTCGGGGGAACCCAACCCGGGAAAACAGTTCCAGGAGTTTGTCACTGATGTTCTGGCTGGTAGGAGCACGCAAGGGAAAGGCCTCTGGATAACGCGTGGCGTAATCCACTATCACTAGCGCATATAGGTTACCTTTTTTTGTCCTGGGAAGTGGGCCTATAAGATCCATACCTATTCTCTCAAAAGGTGTACCGATGATGGGAAGAGGTTGTAGTGGGACCGGCGGGGGTTTATAGGGGTTTCTCATCTGACAAACCTCGCACTCCAGGCAGAATTTTGTGACGTGGGCGAATATGCCTGGCCAATAAAAGTGGCGTAGTATCATATCGATGGTTTTTTGTGCACCCCTATGACCAGCCAGCAGATGGGAATGCGCAAAAAAGAGTACTTGTTCTCTAAACGGCTGGGAGACCACGAGTTGTGGACTATCCCCTTCCTTTGCGACCCTGTATAGGAGTTCTTTTTCAATGCAAAACAAATGGTACACTGTCTTCTGGGTTTGTGGGTTCTGGCGTGCATGATCCCATGCAAGCCGCAGCGTAGGATCATTGCTCTGGTTGTAGTAGAAGCTTTTGTCAGATAGCCAGGGGGCTTGTGTAAGGAAAGAGGGTTTTGGTGGGTTCTGAATTCCTGTGAGCTGTAGGGTGCCCTTTAATAACGCCAGAAAGGACGGATTATCCTGTCCTAATATGAGCTCTTCGGGAAGGGACGGGAGAACCCCAAGCTTGGCTACCATGACCACCCCATTTGGGAGGGAGACAGGTAAAGTGACTAGGGGGTAGGATTTTATATCCCCATGTACACAGCGTATAGGTATGGATTCACGGGTAAGAGAAAAGGGAAGGGGTACCAGGGATTGGCGAACAACTGACTGTTTACAGCCGGAGTCCAATAAGGCCTTTACAGCAACCTCCCTATACAAACACTTACATAAAAACTTGGTCCCATTTCTTCTGTGTATAGGATAGAACGTGGGATACAGCTAACGTCCATCGGTTCTTCTAGGGACTTTTTCCGGGGACAATTCCTGACGATATGTCCCCAATCCCCGCATTCATAACACTGTGGACCCCGAACAGGAACGGGTTCTGGACGGTATTGACGAATCTTTAGGGGCTCCGGGAAGGTCTTCCCTGGTTTTCTTTCCAGCTTGCTGACCATAGAAGGGGACGGGTGGGTTTCTCGGTGTCCCAAGGCGTAGGGCGGGGTTGTGCCCGATAGAAGGAGGTCGCCATGTCTATGGCTTGTTCAGCGGTTAAGTGGGTGTGTTGTTTAAGCCACCGTTGTATGGGATATGGTAGCGCCTCTATGTATTGCTCTAGATAGATAAGGGACATGATTTCCTCCTTCGTGTTGGTCTGGGGCTTTAGCCACTTGTCAGCTGCTTCCTTGAGTTTGTAGTAAAGGGTTTTGGGATTGTCGGAGGACGCTCCCCGCTCCTTCCGGAACCTGACCCGATACGCCTCGGCGTCCATACCAAGATGGTCCAGTATTACCCCCTTAATTTCCTGATAAGGAGTGTGGCCACCAGCATTGGCCACCTGATAGGCGGCCTGGGCTTCCCCGGTAAGGAGGGGCGCTAAAAAGAACGGCCATTTGACTTCTGGCCATCCCGACGCCCTAGCCGCCCTTTCGAAATTCAGAAAGAACGCGTCGGGGTCCTCATTTGCCAGGTACTTTTGTAAAGATACATTAGGGCCGGTCCCGGCGCGGGTCTGTAGCTGACTGCTCAGTTCCAGACGGTCATCCGCCACCTTTTTTAACTGTTCGCCTTGATTGGTGATACTGTCCTTGAATAGTTCCCTGTCTGCATGGGCGTTTGTCATCTGTTTCTCGACGGCCCACTCTAGCTTCTCCTGGCCACGTATGAGTTGCTGTATGAGGTTTTCCATGACTCTGGGTGGAGACGGACAATGAATCCCACTTCTGACACCACGTGTGGCGTGGTGGAGAAGGAGACAGGGAGGCCAAGGGTCAGTGATTCCACAACCGGTTTATTTACAGGGTTTTATATAAGGAAAACAAATACAGGATGCACCATCCGGGGTATAGTTCTTGAGTCCGAGAGCAGGGAACGTCAAGTGGAGAGTCCGGTCTTCAGGTCTCTGATGTTAGCACCCTCCGGTCCTTCTCGCACTCGGAAAAGAAATAAAGAAAGGCCTGGTAAGGGAGGGGAACGTTGCTATGGGGATGTCACACAAGGAAAGGGAGTGAAGGACTGAACACCCGACCGTCACCGTGACGCGCTGTTTTCTCCCGGGGCTTGATTAGCGCTCTGCCTTAATGTTCGCAGCGGTGGGCCCCCGTTCCTGGGTTTAGCTAGGTGGCCCGCCCTTCTCTCCAGCCTTCCCCTTATCCCACACAGCCCCCAGGTGTCCCCGCACCTTTTGGAGCCACGATCCTCCTGGACCGTGGCTGGCTTGTGTCTGCGTTGCCGGAAAGGGTCCGGCTCCCCTTTTCTTCAGTCCTGGAAGTTACAGCTTCAGTCAGCTGGGCTTCCGGCTCGATCCCTGAAGTGGGTCCCGGTTCTCCTAGTCCAGGCGGGATGAAGAAGGTCCTTACGTCTCGCTGGGAATTCGCCGACACCGATCCTTCCGGCTTCCGACTCCGCCTTGCTAGACCCAGTCCTTCAGTCTCTTCCCCTTTGAAGGAGGGCGGAACACCTGACCAGGGCACGTGATCGGGCCCCGGAGCTGAGAGCAGTGGAGTCTTAAAGGGACAGAGCATCTGTGGCGAGGGCTGGAAATGGAGGAGGGGACAAGGTGACAGGTGAGGGGGCATACCGTCAGGCAATGGATCCGAGGAGGGCTTTGCAAGCAGCTCCTCGCCACACCAGGATGTAGCCATATTACAAAAAGAGGAAAATAAGTTTTTACGGTATATACTAGCAGTACCACAGAGCACATCCGTTTATAACTGCCACAACAAACTGGGGATTCCTTATATTTCCGATTTGATTAAGATGCAGCCCCTGTTGTTATGGCATAGAGTTTGGACGTCAAATTATACAGAGCTAAACAGAGAGATTATTAGAGATGCCATGAGTTTAACCCACGCATACAAAGATTACTTGGTTAAGGTACATTAGAAGATTTTTAACAGACGTGGGTAAACCTGACTTTTATAGTAACCCCGGAACACTGACTACAATCTCTAGGAAGGATTTTAGAGTTTTCTGTTAGGATCATCTAGAGTCTCTAAGGGCGGCCTCAGAAATGCAGAAAAGCACCGTTATCACACATCAGCTAACCCTTGTATCCCCCACTATTCAACCTTATTTGGAATGGTGTACAGGAAGTTATGATAGGTTCGTCCTTACAAGACTCAGATTTGATAGTTTTCATCGATTAGTCAGCTTCCCTACACAAAATGACTGGACCAGCGAGCTCTGTAGGTGCCCCTGTGATGAAATGTCCCCTCAGACGACAATACATGTGATTTTATTTTGCAAATTTTACAGAGTGGAAAGATCTAGATGGATTTTGCCAATGCTGAAGGGTGGGGGCTGGAGGCAATACCTTTATCTACAAAAATTGGACAATGTTTATTGTGTGGGAGCTATGACTGGGCTCTTGAAGTCCATACTGAAAAAAAGGAAAAGTATAACATGGGAAACCCATCATGAGGCAGACTAATGTATAGAACATTTGTTATAATAATTAACTGCTGATATGATTTTAAGATGTTAGCGATATATAAAGATGTAACCATGTAAGGTATTAGTCTTTTAAACATTAGATTGTAAATTTTATAATGTGTGACTTTTATGATTTTTAATCTGAAAATCGAATAAAGTTTATTTGATTTGATATAAGTATTTCTAACTTACAAAACTCTATATTAAATTATTTAGTATAAAATAGATTTTAATGTGTGCCTTTAATATCTTAAAATCATCAGCCTTCTAAATAGTAATCTTAAAGAACCTTGCATCCTAATACCCTACCTATCCCTGAACCTCTACCTACACAAATTATATATGCACTTAACGCCAAAACACATATTTGTACATACATATGTAAAATTTACTTCAATTTGCAATACCACTTAATTCAACAGATAACATATTGAATATCAGGAGTGTGGAATTCCTATAGCTCAACGCCAAGGAGATATTGTTTGGGGTCAAGGACAACACGTTTTCATGTCAAACCCTTTGGCTGCCAGTTTGCAGTACCACATTATGGATCAGGAAGGGGCATTGTCTGCAGTTAAGGAAATTTTTGTGACCGTATGTTAATGATGTTCAAACTTGTATTTATGGAGGTGTGGTGCAGCGGCCAGGGCAGCTGACTTCGGAGCACAGGGTTCACGGTTCGATCCCCGGCTCCGGCGGCAGCTCAGCTCAGCACCATGTGACTCTGGGCAATAGCTCACTTAATTTCCACGACGGCCCCCAGCGCCTTGAGACCCGTAAGGGTGAGTAGCTGCGCTATATAAAAACGGACTTACTATTTATGGTTCATTAATACAAAGCCTTTCTTATTAAAGTGAGCGTTCTAAGGAATGTTTGTAACCGCGGGCTGCACTACTGACAGTGGTTCCAGTATCAAAATATATATGCTTTTGCAAAGTTTAACAATGGAAGGCGACATACAATGCTCCCAGAATGCTCTCTGATTAGATGCAAATATCTGCAGAGGTTTGAAGGCAAAATTGATGATCTTTTGTGTCTAAAATAAAATGTTCACAAAAGAAATGCCACTGGGGAAAAATAAGTTGCTTAACTGCTGTGAAATTGTAGGTAACATTTCTTTGAAGCATCATTTAGTAAAATGTGTTGATCCATGCTAGTATTTCCCAAAAATATTCATAATGGAAAATCAGTGCAAACAGTTTCAACAAGATAATGGGAACCATGGAAATAAACAAGCATTAGCAAACCCAATTGGTCTGATATTGGTGGTCAGACTTTTGGTTTTGTCCATGCGTGTCTTGTTTTGATATGGTTTTTGTAAAACCTTGTGGGAGCAGTCAGGCCTTCCCCCCATTATAACAAAGATTGGTAAAAAGCAATAATATTGCCACTCTGGAAAAAACTACTTTGTGTGCCCATATGATCCTTGTGAAAGAGTGGAAGTTAGTCGATTGATAGATTTTTAATAAAAACGAAACGTCTTGGTTAACCTCAGACCTAGTTAGGGGCCCAATTCTTAAAGAAAGTCACAAAATTGCACCCAAGGTATATGTCTCTTCTTTAGTGCAGATTTACAACTTTCATAAATTCATAAGTAGGCCAGGAAATCGTACTCCAAGAAAATATTTGTGAACTGCTTTTTAGCACAGATATACAGGTCTAGATTTGCTAATGCGAAAATCTGTAGAGTGTTTACAAGTTCACTTTTCCTCCAGCCACTTTTTTCCCAACTCTGGAAGAAGTTTTACTTCTGCCATTGTCAGGAGTAAATTTCCAACCTTTTTCAGTGTAGCAAAACGTTCAGATGAGAGCTGACGAAAACCCTTAAAACATCCAGTTTAATAGGTTTGCATAGACTCACGAGGGCATTAGAACCCTGGAGCTATGGCTTAACACTACTTTCAGCCCCAGTATGTAGATCTGATGAAAGGTGGCAAAATAAGGAAATTGCTAGAATTCAAACCCTGGTTTAGTATGAGCCCTGGCATAATTAGAAAGGCTAATACCAGAGCTTTTATAAAACAAGATTGCTGCCATAATTTGTCGCTGTATTACGTGGCACAAAAAGGACAAGTGGATTCATTTTACAGGACAAGTAGATTAATGAAGCAACCTATCCAGTGGACAAGTAGATATTTAGTTAAATTCCACACCCCTGCAATAGCAACTTTATTAGTACACTCGGTACTGGATTTAATTCATGCAGCCGATCTGGATTTGTTGGAGACAGACAAACTTGCTGTAATGTGTGGTGAGTAATCACTGCAAATAAACTTACCTGCAACTCTCATTTCCTTGGATGCGGAGAAGGCCTTCAAACTGGTAGACTTTTTCTTTTAAGAGTTCTTTGTGGGGGAGGGAGCCGATTCCCCCTGTGTGGCAATGGCCAATTATCATAATTCATTGGCCACAATAATCGTAAATGGTGCGAAATCAGGACTGATACACTTACAAATGGGAATCGAGCCCATTTGCTTGGATCATTTAATTATTTCATGGCGCATACATAGAATGCAAGATATCCCCCAAAAAAAACCTTTTGCCCAGATCTGCATTAACATATACTATTTGGGATGTTTCCCTCTTTACGTTGTATGAACCATAAAAACTCCTCTTCCTTTTTAGTCAACTTCTAACACGTCAAGGCATAACAGGATGTAAAATTAATATAGAGAAATTGAAATGCTAAACCTTTCGTTACCTGCAGAACACATTGCATGCTTGAAGAGAATATGCCCGTTTCAGTGGGGCCCCATGTTGTATTGAATGCCTGGGGAGTAAAATAATACCCAGATTAGAGGACCTTTTATAGGACCACTTTCCTCTCTATCTTAAAAAGTAATTTAGGACCTTGAAAATGGACCCCACTTTTTATTTTATGGTGAGGCAGGATAGACATGGTTAAAATGAAAACATCTGGCATGGCCAAGATATCGGAGCAGCTGGATGTGCTCCGCTACAGCTCTTGGCCAGGCTTCAAACATATGCTCGGTAGCTGCGAACAGGCAGTTCCTGTACTGCACAAATTGTCCCCCATCTCCCCCCCCCCCCCCCATCACCACACTCCTTAGGGGAATCTCTGAATGTCAGAGGTGGAGGTGAAGAGCAGTGGAGGTTGCGTCTGACCTGGCCACAGAAGACCACGCTGCAGCCCCTGAAAATGGCAGCTTCCATGGCCTAGTGGCGTATTGGCTGGCAGTGCCTCCGCACCATGAATCGACTGTGCAGGACTACAAGGCTACGAATGTGATGATATTTGGAAATTGGCATCCGTCAGTAGAGAATTGATGTCAAAGCCTTGACGAAGTCCAGAAAATGATACCGGATGAAACACGTGTTGGCTACCTTTTGTTGAAGAAGAGAATAAACCGTAACTTGGAAAAGATCTGAACAAAATCGACATGTAATCTTTTGAGTGCTCACAAGTACTTCTGTAGTACAATAACGTTAATCCTGAACTTGGGGGCAATAGTGTGGCCACCCTTCCCTTTGTTTGGAGCACCTTAAGAATTCCCTCAATCACAGAGTAAAATTTGGTGTTAATTGTGCCAGCATGTACTCTGGTCACTGTTTCTGCATAGACTTTGTTGAGGCAGGTGGAGGAAGGAATAATGTTACTGATGATTAGGTTGGATCATGTGTTACATTTTTATGTCGATCCATACTATGGCCATCCCTAATAACGTAAAGTGTACGCCTTTTAATTTCTTGATGGCCCAGATTGGGGCTGAATATTTTGTAAATAATCTGTAAAGTAAAACCATAATGAACTGTGTTTTACAGAAAAAATGACCAGTCATGGGGGTCCTGTATCTGGTGCTCCTGTTGAAAATTGAACCAGTCTATTTCGCAACCCTTTTCTGTTAATATATTTCTGCCTTTATATGGACGGGTGCTAGACCAAGGCCTGGAGTAAAACCCTGCAGTGCAGGAAATCGCACCGTGGTCAGGCGTCCAAGGGGCGCAGCTAAGGTTAATATCAATGGTCCAAAAATGAGACATCCACAGTTAGACCACATGTAGAAAAGGCAGTGAGCACCCAGAGCGTATCTTCACACACAGTTAAATTATGGTACAGTGAGTCTTTAAAACAAGGTCTCACCTCCATTTAGTGGGCCATTTTATAACTGGAAAAAAGAATGGTTGTAGCTTGTTATCCCATCTGT
Source organism: Calotriton arnoldi (assembly GCA_963921515.1). Classification (NCBI taxonomy): domain Eukaryota; kingdom Metazoa; phylum Chordata; class Amphibia; order Caudata; family Salamandridae; genus Calotriton; species Calotriton arnoldi. The sequence continues at coordinate 1,281,017 of CAWUFW010004948.1, read as the reverse complement.
TAGATAAACGAATGTAACTTAGATGAATCTGAAAGGTGACACCCGCCCAAATACCTCACTAGGTGATGAGCGCTGTGTGAAGGTATTAGCTCTAAGCTCGAAAAATCCTCTTAAGCCTAAACTCTCCCTCGTGGGCCTTATAGAGGGGCATGGAAATGCACACTGAAGAGGAAGGATTGCGAGACCTTGTGGTCTGATTTGCAAAAGAGTTCATTATTTATCAGGAATAGGGAAGTGCATTACAAGCTCCTGCATGCTTGATACTGAAGCCTAGAGCCCTAGATGTTGGAATGGTTGTGACCGGAGGGGAAGGGTTTGAATATATGATGGAACTGCCTTAAAAGTGTACCCTTAGCAGAAGAAGCAATGAAGAGGATCAAGAATATCGCAGGGTATCCTATTTCAAAGGAAGCGGTGGTTGACTCTCGTTTAAGACCAAAGGGCGTTATGGGAATAAGTCGCAAGGAATGAATATTAAAATGGCATATGTTGCATGGGTGTTCGGTGGGAGAGGGGGCCCACATACTAGTAGGGAGTCTTTGGACCACCTCTTTGGAAATGTGAAGGATAAAAGATTAGCTGCGATCTGGCAGCCACAGTTGGACTATATATCAACACATGGACACCGTGCTAAAGACCTGTTCTCCTCACCTCAGTCTATTCTCTTTCTTTGCTTGCTGTTGGGTTAAGCATGACTAGATTTGTGTGTTTATGGGCTCTCGATCTTCTATAAACTAGACAAATGACAGTCTAGTGCTGATTTTTATTATGACGATTTACCTTTGGACCATCTAGCAAGGAACGGATGGGCGGGGGCTTGTTAAGGGGATACTACTGTTTGGAAAAGTTGTGCTTTTTATTGACAAATATTCCTTAAGCTTTTCTTATGGTAAATGAATTAAACAGATTAAAACACTGCTTAAAAATGAAAACTTTATTGAAACACCTCTCTTGTCATTTCAGGTTCTGGTTTCAATGTAATTGTCACGAGACGCTGGAACTGGTTGACGAGTATCTGCAGCTACTTCTCTGTCACACTGAAGGAGCGGGACTCTTACTTACTAAATTTGCATTCTCTTTGACACCCTTTCCAGCATGGGCGGCACATGATCATTGGAGTGATTGTGGTAGGACAAACTATTTGAGCACCAGAGAGGATCCAGGACAAAGACCAAGCACACTTCAAGGACCATGGAGCTGCCTCCACGGCCAGTCCAGCTGCCGCCCCAGGACTGTCAGTCAGCGCCTGAAGTCCAATTGTTAGCAGCATCCCAGATGCCTGTGCAGATCATCAAGTTTGGGAAGATGAAGCCTGGGGATGACCCAGAAACCTTCCTGAGAGCCTTTGAGTTTGTGGCAGAGAGCGCCATGTGGCCTAAGGAAGAGTGGGCAGAGCACCTGGGCCCCTTGCTTTCTGGAGATGCATGTGCTGTCTACCAGGCTTTGCCCCATAACACTGCTGAAGACTATGATGTCCTGAAAGAGGCCATACTGGATCACTTGGGTGTGAGTGAGAGAAGTTACCAAAGGAAGTTTCGCAGCGTGGCCTTCACCGAAGGTGCAAAACCACGGGAGGTGGCCCATGAACTGCGGGACTGGGCCAGGCGATGGCTGAAGCCAGAAATCCGTAGCCCTGAAGAGATTGTGGAAATCATTGTGGTTGAGCAGTTCATTCAGATCCTGCCACAGGTGGCAGGGGAATGGATCAGCCATCACATGGCCTCGCTGTCCCTCGACATCGCCATTCAACTGATCGAGAGCTACTTGGCTGGGGCAGACTTTCAAGCACTTCCTGGGGAAGGTGAAACTGAGATCCAGATGGCCCCCCAGCTGGAAGAGCAGCACACCCAAGGTAGGACTCCCAGCATTTATGAGCAACATACAGACAGTGCCATAAACAGACTGAGTGTTGAGCTTCACACCAATCTTAGTGTTTGTGGAAGCATATGAACATGTGTAAATGAAAGCATGGGCCCCTTAAGCTTGTGTGTCTTTTGACAGACCTGGCGCTTTGAGGCTCAGCTACTGTTCATTGTAATGTAACTCGTATGCGTATCCTAAATGCAAATATGGTCAGTTCGGCTTCGCTGTATGAGCAGCAGACCACAGAATGAGTGACGGTTTCCAGTGTGCCTGAAAAATGTAATCTGATGATGAAGTGCCCCTTTTGGCATAACGGTCAGTCTGGCCGCTCTGCACACGCCTTGGTAAAAGCCAGCTTGGTCCTTACAGATCACAGCTTGCCATATACCAGACATGTAGCCATTCATGATGCTGGGTGACACTGCAGTTGATCCTTTATGATCTGTAGTTAGCAAAGCTTCAGTCTGAATAGGATGTGCAGTTTCTATAGCACAGTGTTCACCAGTTCCTCTCTCTATGTATTTTCCAGCAGATGGCTTCTGTGTGGCAGGGTAACGTCCAACTGCCACAGTCGGAGTGAGTGGTTGTGAAGTGGTCCAGAGTGAGGGTTGTTCCCTGTGGTGGTAGTCTGCAGTGCAGCTTAGATTTTGTCAAACTTAACACATGTGGCTGTGATATGTCATGGGGGGCTTAGGTGGGTGCTTTTGTTGAATGGTTCTCCTCCAACGCCGGTCTGTTAATATTGTTGTTTATCTCCTGTTAACTAAGGCAGACAGGACTTGCCTGCGGGTGCATGCTAGAGGGGTCATAGTGCAGTGAATTCAAGTGAACTATTATCTCAGCAGCTGAGGTCTTCTGTTCCACGTGTGTTTACCCCTACGTACTACAGATAGGCGTAAGGAATATGGAAGTAAATTAGACTGGAATGCGTTGAAGCCACCTGCATGTCTGTAAATCGGTGGAGGCCCTGGCCGGGGCTGGGGTCTTCTGCAGCTATTTCTGGTTGTCACTTGTCAGGAGATATTGCTGGCAGGTCAGACTGTTGGCTTGAGATGGAGGGGAAGGAGCTGGTTGAAACCATAAGTCCACAGCAGGAGGAAGGTAAAAAATGTATTAAGCGGCAGTGATTATGGACTAGCTTGCATGAAGGGGACGCTATTGATCTACTCAACCGTCATCAACGGCGAATGTATTGAGCACCAGTGATTATGGACTAGCTTGCATGAAGAGTACGCTATTGATCGACGCACCCGTCCTCAACAGTGCATGTATTGAGCACCAGTGATTATGGACCAGCTTGCATGTAGGGGACGCTATTGATCTACGCACCCGTCCTCACTGGTGCTTTTATTAAGCGCCAGTGATTATGGACCAGCTTGCATGAATAGGACGCTATTGATCTATGCACCCGTCATCAACAGTGCTTGTATTGAGCACCAGTGATTATGGACCAGCGTACATGAACAGTACGCTATTGATCTACGCACCCGTCCTCAACAGTGCAAGTATTGAGCACTAGTGCTTATGGACGAGCTTGCATGAGGAGTACGCTATTGATCTACGCACCCGTCCTCACTGGTGCTTGTATTGAGCACCAGTGATTATGGACGAGCTTGCATGAAGAGTCCGCTATTGATCTACGCACCCGTCATCAGCGGCGCTTGTTTGAGCACCAATGATTATGGACCAGCTTGCATGAAGCGTACGCTATTGATCTACGCACCCGTCCACAACGGTGCTTGTATTGAGCATCAGTGATTATGGACCAGCTTGCATGAAGCGTACGCTATTGATCTACGCACCCGTCATCAACAGTGCATGTATTGAGCACCAGTGATTATGGACTAGCTTGCATGAAGCGTACGCTATTGATCTACGCAACCGTCATCAACGGCGAATGTATTGAGCACCAGTGATTATGGACCAGCTTGCATGAAGAGTACGCTATTGATCGACGCACCCGTCCACAATAATGCTTGTATTGAGCATCAGTGATTATGGACCAGCTTGCATGAAGAGTACGCTATTGATCTACGCACCCGTCATCAACAACGCATGTATTGAGCACCAGTGATTATGGACCAGCTTGCATGAAGAGTACGCTATTGATCTACGCACCCGTCATCAATGGTGCTTGTATTGAGCACCAGTGATTATGGACCAGCTTGCATGAAGAGTACGCTATTGATCTACGCACCCATCATCAACAACGCATGTATTGAGCACCAGTGATTATGGACCAGCTTGCATGAAGGGGACGCTATTGATCGCACCCTTCGTCAACAGTGCATGTATTGAGCACCAGTGATTATGGACCAGCTTGCATGAAGGGGACGCTATTGATCGACGCACCCGTCCTCACCGGTGCATTTATTGAGCATCAGTGATTATGGACCAGCTTGCATGAAGAGGACGCTATTGATCTACGCACCCGTCCTCACAGGTGCTTTTATTGAGCATCAGTGATTATGGACGAGCTTGCATGAAGCGTACGCTATAGATCTACGCACCCGTCCACAATGGTGCTTGTATTGAGCATCAGTGATTATGGACCAGCTTGCATGAAGCGTACGCTATAGATCTACGCACCCGTCATCAACAGTGCATGTATTGAGCACCAGTGATTATGGACCAGCTTGCATGAAGAGTACGCTTTTGATCTACGCAACAGTCATCCACGACAAATGTATTGAGGACCAGTGATTATGGACCAGCTTGCATGAAGCGTACGCTATTGATCTACGCAACCGTCATCAACGGCGAATGTATTGAGCACCAGTGATTATGGACCAGCTTGCATGAAGAGTACGCTTTTGATCTACGCACCCGTCCTCAACAGTGCTTGTATTGAGCATCAGTGATTATGGACCAGCTTGCATGAAGAGTACGCTATTGATCTACGCACGCGTCATCAACAGTGCATGTATTGAGCACCAGTGATTATGGACCAGCTTGCATGAAGAGTACGCTATTGATCTACGCACCCGTCCTCAACAGTGCTTGTATTGAGCTTCAGTGATTATGGACCAGCTTGCATGAAGAGTATGCTATTGATCTACGCACCCGTCATCAACAGTGCATGTATTGAGCACCAGTGATTATGGACCAGCTTGCATGAAGAGTACGCTATTGATCCACGCAACCGTCATCAACGGCGAATGTATTGAGGACCAGTGATTATGGACCAGCTTGCATGAAGAGTACGCTATTGATCTACGCAACCGTCATCAACGGCGAATGTATTGAGCATCAGTGATTATGGACCAGCTTGCATGAAGAGTACGCTATTGATCTACGCACCCGTCATCAACAGTGCATGTATTGAGCACCAGTGATTATGGACCAGCTTGCATGAAGAGTACGCTATTGATCCACGCAACCGTCATCAACGGCGAATGTATTGAGGACCAGTGATTATGGACCAGCTTGCATGAAGAGTACGCTATTGATCTACGCAACCGTCATCAACGGCGAATGTATTGAGCACCAGTGATTATGGATCAGCTTGCATGAAGAGTACGCTATTGATCTACGCACCCGTCCTCAATAGTGCTTGTATTGAGCACCAGTGATTATGGACCAGCTTGCATGAAGAGCACGCTATTGATCGACGCACCCGTCCTCAATAGTGCTTGTATTGAGCACCAGTGATTATGGACCCGCTTGCATGAAGAGTACGCTATTGATCTACGCAACCGTCATCAACGGCGAATGTATTGAGCACCAGTGATTATGGATCAGCTTGCATGAAGAGCACGCTATTGATCTACGCACCCGTCCTCACCGGTGCTTGTATGGAGCATCAGTGATTATACACCAGCTTGCATGAAGAGTACGCTATTGATCTACGCATCCGTCCTCAACAGTGCTTGTATTGAGCATCAGTGATTATGGACCAGCTTGCATGAAGAGTACGCTATTGATCTACGCACCCGTCATCAACAGTGCATGTATTGAGCACCAGTGATTATGGACCCGCTTGCATGAAGAGCACGCTATTGATTGACGCACCCGTCCTCAATAGTGCTTGTATTGAGCACCAGTGATTATGGACCAGCTTGTATGAAGAGTACACGATTGATCTACGCACCCGTCGTCAACAACGCATGTATTGAGCACCAGCGATTATGGACCAGCTTGCATGAAGAGTACGCTATTGATCTATGCACCCGTCCTTGACAGTGCATGTATTGAGCACCAGTGATTATGGACCAGCTTGCATGAAGCGGACGCTATTGATCTACGCACCCGTGCTCACCGGTGCTTTTATTGAGCATCTGTGATTATGGACCAGCTTGCATGAAGAGTACGCTATTGATCCACGCACCCGTCATCAACAGTGCATGTGTTGAGCACCAGTGATTATGGACCAGCTTGCATGAAGCGGACGCTATTGATCTACGCACCCGTCATCAACAGTGCATGTATTGAGCACCAGTGATTATAGACCAGCTTGCATGAAGAGGACGCTATTGATCTACGCACCCGTCCTCACAGGTGCTTTTATTGAGCATCAGTGATTATGGACGAGCTTGCATGAAGAGTACGCTATTGATCTACTCACCCGTCCTCAATGGTGCATGTATTGAGGACCAGTGATTATGGACCAGCTTGCATGAAGAGTACGCTATTGATCTACGCAACAGTCATCCACGGCGAATGTATTGAGGACCAGTGATTATGGACCAGCTTGCTTGAAGAGTACACTATTGATCTACACACCCGTCCTCAACAGTGCTTGTATTGAGCATCAGTGATTATAGACCAGCTTGCATGAAGAGTACGCTATTGATCTACGCACCCGTCCTCACAGGTGCTTTTATTGAGCATCAGTGATTTATGGACGAGCTTGCATGAAGAGTACGCTATTGATCTACGCAACCGTCATCAACGGCGAATGTATTGAGCATCAGTGATTATGGACCAGCTTGCATGAAGAGTACGCTATTGATCTACGCACCCGTGCTCACCGGTGCTTTTATTGAGCATCTGTGATTATGGACCAGCTTGCATGAAGAGTACGCTATTGATCCACGCACCCGTCATCAACAGTGCATGTGTTGAGCACCAGTGATTATGGACCAGCTTGCATGAAGAGTACGCTATTGATCCACGCACCCGTCATCAACAGTGCATGTATTGAGGACCAGTGAATATGGACCAGCTTGCCTGAAGAGTACGCTATTGATCTAAGCACCCGTCCTCTACAGTGCATGTATTGAGCATCAGTGATTATAGACCAGCTTGCATGAAGCGTACGCTATTGATCTACGCACCCGTCCTCAATGGTGCTTGTTTTGAGCATCAGTGATTATGGACCAGCTTGCATGAAGAGTACGCTATTGATCTACGCACCCGTCGTCAACAATGCATGTGTTGAGCACCAGTGATTATGGATCAGCTTGCATGAAGAGTACGCTATTGATCTACGCACCTGTCCTCACCGGTGCTTGTATTGAGCACCAGTGATTATGGACCAGCTTGAATGAAGAGGACGCTATTGATATACGCACCCGTCCTCAATGGTGCATGTGTTGAGCACCAGTGATTATAGACCAGCTTGCATGAAGAGGACGCTATTGATCTACGCACCCGTCATCAACAGTGCATGTGTTGAGCACCAGTGATTATGGACCAGCTTGTATGAAGAGGACGCTATTGATCTACGCACCCGTCCTCACCGGTGCTTGTATTGAGCATCAGTGATTATGGACCAGCTTGCATGAAGAGTACGCTATTGATCTACGCACCAGTCATCAGCGAAGCTTGTATTGAGCACCAGTGATTATGGACCAGCTTGCATGAAGAGGACGCTATTGATCTACGCACCCGTCCTCACAGGTGCTTTTATTGAGCATCAGTGATTATGGACGAGCTTGCATGAAGAGTACGCTATTGATCTACGCACCCGTCCTCAATGGTGCATGTATTGAGGACCAGTGATTATGGACCAGCTTGCATGAAGAGTACGCTATTGATCTACGCAACAGTCATCCACGGCGAATGTATTGAGGACCAGTGATTATGTACCAGCTTGCTTGAAGAGTACACTATTGATCTACGCACCCGTCCTCAACAGTGCTTGTATTGAGCATCAGTGATTATAGACCAGCTTGCATGAAGAGGACGCTATTGATCTACGCACCCGTCCTCACAGGTGCTTTTATTGAGCACCAGTGATTATGGACCAGCTTGCATGAAGAGTACGCTATTGATCTACGCACCCGTCATCAACAGTGCATGTATTGAGCACCAGTGATTATAGACCCGCTTGCATGAAGAGGACGCTATTGATCTACGCACCCGTCCTCACAGGTGCTTTTATTGAGCATCAGTGATTATGGACGAGCTTGCATGAAGAGTACGCTATTGATCTACGCACCCGTCATCAACAGTGCATGTATTGAGCACCAGTGATTATGGACCAGCTTGCATGAAGAGTACTCTATTGATCTACGCACCCGTCCTCAACAGTGCTTGTATTGAGCATCAGTGATTATAGACCAGCTTGCATGAAGAGTACTCTATTGATCTACGCATCCGTCCTCAACAGTGCTTGTATTGAGCATCAGTGATTATAGACCAGCTTGCATGAAGAGTACTCTATTGATCTACGCACCCGTCATCAACAGTGCATGTATTGAGCACCAGTGATTATGGACCATCTTGCATGAAGAGTACGCTATTGATCTACGCACCCGTCCTCAACAGTGCTTGTATTGAGCATCAGTGATTATGGACCAGCTTGCATGAAGAGTACTCTATTGATCTACGCACCCGTCCTCAACAGTGCTTGTATTGAGCACCAGTGATTATGGACCAGCTTGCATGAAGAGTACTCTATTGATCTACGCACCCGTCATCAACAGTGCATGTATTGAGCACCAGTGATTATGGACCAGCTTGCATGAAGAGTACGCTATTGATCTATGCACCCGTCCTCAATGGTGCTTGTATTGAGCACCAGTGATTATGGACCAGCTTGCATGAAGAGCACGCTATTGATCGACGCACCCGTCCTCAACAGTGCATGTGTTGAGCACCAGTGATTATGGACCAGCTTGCATGAAGAGTACACTATTGATCTACGCACACGTCCTCAACAGTGCTTGTATTGAGCATCAGTGATTATAGACCAGCTTGCTTGAAGAGTACACTATTGATCTACGCACCCATCATCAACAACGCATGTATTGAGCACCAGTGATTATGGACCAGCTTGCATGAAGTGTACGCTATTGATCTACGCACCAGTCATCAGCGACTCTTGTATTGAGCATCAGTGATTATGGACCAGCTTGCATGAAGAGTACGCTATTGATCTACGCACCCGTCATAAACAGTGCATGTGTTGAGCACCAGTGATTATGGACCAGCTTGCATGAAGAGGACGCTATTGATCTACGCACCCGTCATCAACAGTGCATGTATTGAGCACCAGTGATTATAGACCAGCTTGCATGAAGAGGACGCTATTGATCTACGCACCCGTCCTCACAGGTGCTTTTATTGAGCATCAGTGATTATGGACGAGCTTGCATGAAGAGTACGCTATTGATCTACGCACCCGTCATCAACAGTGCATGTATTGAGCACCAGTGATTATGGACCAGCTTGCATGAAGAGTACGCTATTGATCTACGCACCGGTCCTCAACAGTGCTTGTTTTGAGCATCAGTGATTATGGACCAGCTTGCATGAAGAGTACGCTATTGATCTACGCACCCGTCCTCAACAGGTGCTTGTATTGAGCACCAGTGATTATGGACCAGCTTGCATGAAGAGTATGCTATTGATCTACGCACCCGTCATCAACACCGCATGTGTTGAGCACCAGTGATTATAGACCAGCTTGCATGAAGAGTACGCTATTGATCTACGCACCCGTCCTCACCGGTGCTTGTATTGAGCATCAGTGATTACGGACCAGCTTGCATGAAGAGTACGCTATTGATCTACGCACCCGTTCTCACCAGTGCTTGTATTGAGCATCAGTGATTATGGACCAGCTTGCATGAAGCGTACGCTATTGATCGACGCACCCGTCCTCAACAGTGCTTGTATTGAGCATCAGTGATTATAGACCAGCTTGCATGAAGAGTACGCTATTGATCTACGCACCCGTCATCAACAGTGCATGTGTTGAGCACCAGTGATTATAGACCAGCTTGCTTGAAGAGTACGCTATTGATCTACGCACCCGTCCTCACCGGTGCTTGTATTGAGCGTCAGTGATTACGGACCAGCTTGCATGAAGAGTACGCTATTGATCTACGCACCCGTCCTCACCGGTGCTTGTATTGAGCATCAGTGATTATGGACCAGCTTGCATGAAGCGTACGCTATTGATCGACGCACCCGTCCTCAACAGTGCTTGTATTGAGCATCAATAATTATAGACCAGCTTGCATGAAGAGTACGCTATTGATCGACGCACCCGTCCTCAACAGTGCTTGTGTTGAGCATCAGTGATTCAGCCACACCACGGAACTCCTCTGGACCGACCACCGCTGCATCCATTTCACCTTCCAGAAACCCACCACACACCGCCGCACCCAACAGATCCCACGCCGCTGCTGGAGCAAAGTCACCGAAGACCAACTACGGGCAAACCTCGCTCTCAGCCCTCCCTCCGACCCATCCAACACCGACGCTGCCTGCAACCTCAGACGATGGATGGACGACTGTGCCAACACCCTCGCCCGCTGAAAAAACTCACCTACAGTGACACCACCAAAAGAGCCAGCTGGTTCACCTCGGAACTCCTAGCTTCCAAGCGTACCTGCCGGAAACTAGAGAAGAAATGGCACAGTGATAAGACACCGGACAGCCATGCAGCCCACAAAGACGCCATCCGTAACCACCACCACCTCATCAAGTCCGCCAAGAGAATCTCCTTCAAAGACCGCCTCGACAACGCACACAACAGCAAGGAGCTCTTCAACATCGTGAAGGAACTCTCCAACCCCAGCTCCAACACAAACGACATCCCGCCGTCGCAACCCCTGTGCGATTCCCTCGCCACCTTCTTCCACCGCAAGATCGCCGACATCCACGACAGCTTCAACACCCAGACAGCCCCAACTAAGATCGATGCACAAGACCCGCCGCACACCATCGACCATGACCCCCTGCCAGCCTGGGCCAGCGTGAACATCGATGACACCATCAAGACCATGAGCACAATACACTCCGGCTCCCCGTCAGACCCTTTCCCGCACCACATCTTCAACAAAGCCAGCAGCTCCATCGCACCCCACCTGTGCAACGTCATCAATCTCTCCTTCGAGACCGCGACCTTCCCAGAGAGCTGGAAACACGCAGAGATCAACGCCCTACTCAAAAAACCCAAGGCGGACCCGAGAGACCTCAAGAACTTCCGGCCCATCTCCCTGCTTCCGTTCCCAGCCAAGGTCATCGAGAAGATCGTCAACAGACAGCTAACCCGATACCTCGAAGAAAACAGCATCCTGGACCCATCCCAATCGGGGTTCCGCAGCAACCACAGCACTGAGACTGCCCTCATCGCCGCCACCGACGACATCAGGATCCTGCTGGACAACGGTGAGACCGCAGCCCTCATCCTGCTGGACCTCTCCGCCGCCTTCGACACTGTCTGCCACCACACTCTACGCGCACGCCTCCACGACGCAGGGATCCGAGACAAGGCCCTGGAATGGGCCACCTCCTTCCTCGCCGGCAGAACCCAGAGAGTCCGCCTCCCACCATTCCGATCCGAAGCCTCTGAGATCATCTGCGGCGTCCCCAGGGATCATCCCTCAGCCCAACACTGTTCAACATCTACATGGCCCCGCTCGCACGCATCGCCAGACAGCACGACCTCAACATAATCTCCTACGCCGACGACACTCAACTGATCCTCTCCCTCACCAAGGACCCCCTCGCCGCCAAATCCAACCTCCATGAAGGAATGAAGGCCGTCGCCGATTGGATGAAGATCAGCCGACTAAAACTGAACACGGAGAAGACAGAGGTCCTCATCCTCGGCTCCAACCCCTCAGCCTGGGACGACTCCTGGGAGCAGCCCCGACACCCACCGACCACGCACGCAACCTGGGAGTCATCCTCGACTCAACGCTCTCCATGGCCAAGCAAGTCAACGCAGTCTCCTTCTGCTTCAACACCCTCCGCATGCTTCGCAAGATCTACAGGTGGATCCCGACAGATACAAGAAGAACAGTCACCCAGGCCCTCGTCAGTAGCAGACTTGACTATGGGAACGCCCTCTACGCGGGAGCCCCGGCCAAGCTCATCAAGCGACTGCAACGCATACAAAACGCCTCCGCACGCCTGATCCTCGATGTACCACGCCACAGCCACATCACCCCCCACCTGAGGAACCTGCACTGGCTCCCCGTCGACAGGAGAATCTCCTTCAAACTCCTCATCCACGCACACAAGGCACTCCACAAGACTGGCCCAGCCTACCTCAACAGACGATTCCTCTTCTAAGTCCCCAACCGCCAACTCCGCTCCGCCGACCTCTCCCTCGCCACCGTCCCTCGCATTCGAAGAACTACCACCGGCGGCAGATCCTTCTCCCACCTCGCCGCCAAGACTTGGAACACCCTTCCACTAAGCCTACGACAGACCCAAGACCTGCTGACCTTCAGGAGGCTACTCAAGACCTGGCTGTTCGACCAGTAGCAGCATCCCCCCCCCTTCCCTCTCCCCAGCGCCTTGAGACCCTCGCGGGTAAGTAGTGCGCTTTACAAATTCTGTGATTGATTGATTGAGTGATTATGGACCAGCTTGCATGAAGAGAACACTATTGATCGCACCCGTCCTCACCGGTGCTTGTATTGAGCATCAGTGATTATGGACCAGCGTACATGAAGAGTACGCTATTAATCGACGCACCCGTCCTCACCGGTGCTTTTATTGAGCATCAGTGATTATAGACCAGCTTGCATGAAGGGGACGCTATTGATCTACGCACCCGTCCTCAATGGTGCTTGTATTGAGCACCAGTGGTTATGGACCAGCTTGCATAAAGGGGACGCTATTGATCTACGCAACCGTCATCAACGGTGCATGTATTGAGCACCAGTGATTATGGACCAGCTTGCATGAAGAGTACGCTATTGATCTACGCATCCGTCCTCAACAGTGCTTGTATTGAGCATCAGTGATTATAGACCAGCTTGCATGAAGAGTACGCGATTGATCTACGCACCCGTCCTCAATGGTGCTTATATTGAGCATCAGTGATTATGGACCAGCTTGCATGAAGAGTACGCTATTGATCCACGCAACCGTCATCAACGGCGAATGTATTGAGGACCAGTGATTATGGACCAGCTTGCAAGAAGAGTACGCTATTGATCTACGCAACCGTCATCAACGGCGAATGTATTGAGCACCAGTGATTATGGACCAGCTTGCATGAAGAGTACGCTATTGATCTACGCACCCGTCCTCAACAGTGCATGTGTTGAGCACCAGTGATTATGGACCAGCTTGCATGAAGCGTACGCTATTGATCGACGCACCCGCCCTCACCGGTGCTTGTATTGAGCATCAGTGATTACAGACCAGCTTGCTTGAAGAGTACACTATTGATCTACGCACCCGTCCTCAACAGTGCTTGTATTGAGCATCAGTGATTATAGACCAGCTTGCATGAAGAGTACGCTATTGATCTACGCACCCGTCGTCAACAATGCATGTGTTGAGCACCAGTGATTATGGATCAGCTTGCATGAAGAGTACGCTATTGATCGACGCACCCGTCCTGACCGGTGCTTGTATTGAGCATCAGTGATTATGGACCAGCGTACATGAAGAGTACGCTTTTGATCGACGCACCCGTCCTCAACAGTGCTTGTGTTGAGCATCAGTGATTATGGACCAGCTTGCATGAAGAGTACGCTATTGATCGCACCCGTCCTCACTGGTGCTTGTATTGAGCATCAGTGATTATGGACCAGTGTACATGAAGAGTACGCTATTAATCGACGCACCCGTCATCAACGGCGAATATATTGAGGACCAGTGATTATGGACCAGCGTACATGAAGAGTAGGCTATTGATCTACGCACCCGTCCTCAACAGTGCATGTGTTGAGCACCAGTGATTATGGACCAGCTTGCATGAAGAGTTCGCTATTGATCGACGCACCCGTCCTCACCGGTGCTTTTATTGAGCATCAGTGATTATAGACCAGCGTACATGAAGAGTACGCTATTAATCGACGGTCCCGTCCTCACCGGTGCTTTTATTGAGCATCAGTGATTATAGACCAGCTTGCATGAAGAGGACGCTATTGATCTACGCACCCGTCATCAACGGCGAATGTATTGAGGACCAGTGATTATGGACCAGCGTACATGAAAGGTACCCTCGTAATCTGCACACCTGTTCTCAGTGGCGCTCCAAAGATAAGGCCTTCGTCCTCTTGAACGGAAGAGACCTGTGCTGGAGCCGTATTTTGTTGGAAATCTGCTGTTGAATGAACTGGCAAAAGCTACAAAGAAAGTTGAAGATTTGTACGGTTTCAGGCAAGAGTTCAAGGCCTTGCTCTTAATCCTTCTGACCTACTTCTAGCTCTGAGCCGCTAGAATAGATTTAAATCTAGTTATGCACTGTTCAAAAGGCATGGATTGGATGTAGACCCTACACTTCGGAACTAGTGTATGTCTTGACCTCATTATTGAATTGATTGAATCTGTGAAACAGATTCCCTATAACAGACAAAAAATAAAAGGGCTTGATGGGCCAAACTGATCAAACCCAACACAAGCGGTAGCAGCTCATGATTTTGCTTGGTAGGAACGTGGCGTCTGCTCTTATAAAGGTGCCATATAGAGCACTGATTGCATGGGAAATGAGACAAATAGTTGTTTTTCCTCTGACTGACTTGGAAAAGGTATCCTCGTGCGTACGTTGTGCGTGTGTTATACATGAATGGAACAAAGAATGGTGCACTGTTCTTTATTTATATAAATCATATGCATGTGCAGAAGTGTGTGTTCCCCTGGGAGAGGTCATGACGTGCCAGAGGAGTGACAGACTACTTGCAGTCCACATTAGCTGTACTCCGCAAAGTTGAAACCTATTGGATGGCGATAAAGGTTTCTCAAATCCTCTGTGAACGCTGATCAGATGTAAGTGGTGCCGGAAATAAGAAGTGTGAGAATCACACCATTCCGCCTAGTCCCCAAATGATGCGTACAGGAAGAGGTGTGCAAAAACAACTTTATACCTGCAAAATTGAAAAGCTGTATAACAAAACTTGACAACTAACACTACGTGTAATGTTAGTATTTCACATATTACACAACAATATGAATGAATTAATGAATGCATGAGGATTATTTATTCAGTGCTCAGCTCCTCCAGGAGTGTGCCGGCTTTCAGCATCAATGGCAGATGCTGGGAGGCAGGACCAACAGGCTCCCTGGAACCCTAAAGGTTAAAGAGGTACATTTTCAGTGATTTTTTGAAGCTTTCTTCCTTAGTGATTAATCTCTGTTGGCCTGCCATCTCGTTCCACATGCCTGTGGCCAATCCTTGAAGGAGGAACACCCTCTCCGTTGCTTTTTAAAACTGGGTACTGTTAGCAGACCAGCATTAGTGGAACGCAGCGGTCTCCCCGGTCTGTGTTCCTTGATGCTTTCATTCAAGTATGAGGGGCTTGCTGTGTCTGTATTGGAGATTTAAACATGATGCACTTGTGCAATGGGAGCCGGTGTAGCTTCTTGCGGAGATTAAAGACTGATGAGTGCATGGGTAGCTTGGATAGTAGGCTGACCGCCATAGTTTGTACCACCTGCAGACGCTGGATCAGGTAATCTGGGAGGTGCATGTACAAAACATTGGCATAATCAAACCTAGATAAGATCTGAACCTTTGCCACTGTGAACTGAGCTTCATGAGGAAACGGGTACAGATATTTCCTGAACAAGTGAAGAATCCAAAGGCCGGATTTTACAACCTCTGAAACCTGGGAGCTGAAGAAAAGATGCAAATCAAACAGAACGCCCAGATTTCTTTTCCACCACCATCGAGGGCGGCAGGGGGTGGGATGGTATTAGGCCAGGCTTGTCCATCCAGGGAAGGGGTTCAGCCCAAACCATAGGATCTCAGTCTTGTCTGTGTTTCACTTTAGTTTGTTCTTGCTGAGCCAGTCAAGTAGCGCCTTTATGCAATGAGCAAATGTTTTTTTGGCGCTGAATCCCCCTTGTAGGTGAGCAGGAGCTGTGTATCCTCAGCATGCCGAGAGATTCGACCAGGAATGCCAAAGAGGTCATATGAATATTGAAAAGGGTAGGTAGGGCTCAGGGCGGGGCCTGTTCAACTGTTCAGCTCCGGAAGCGCACAGCTTTATCCAGACTACCTGATCTTATTTCTCCAGAAAGGAGCCTAGCAATCCTAAGGCAGAGCCCGCCACATCCAGATGTTCCAGTCTATGTAGCATGATGCTGTGTGCCACCGTATCAAATGTTGCTGACCGGTCCAACAGCACCAGAGCAATCTTAAGACCAGAATTAAGGCTGGTCTTTTTAGATTCAGAGACTTCTAATAGTGCTGTCTCTGTCTCGAAAGCCGGACTGGGACAGGTCTAACAGCTTGTTTTCGGCCAAAAAAGTAGTGAGCTGGCGGTTTACTGCTTTTTGTAAAGTCTTGGCAGCTGCAGGCAATAGTGAGTCTGATCTAAAATTAGCTAGTACTTCTGCGTGAGCCTGTTTAAGAATGGGGGACAACGTTAGCCCTCTTCCAGGAGTCTGGCATGACACCCGAATGAAGCGACACAAAGAATAGTTCTGATAAATAGGGGGCAATGTTGTCAGCTACAGACATCAGTTTGAGGTGGGAGCAGATTCTCAGGAGATCCTCATCTTTAGGTTGCAAAGTGCGCCTTCCGATCCTCTGTCGCAAGTGGTAAAAAAAAGTGTGAGGTTTGTCTCTGCTGATGGCCCTGTAATATGTCCAGGTCCTGGGGCAAAATCCAGCGTACCAGGACCCCCCATGTTAACCTGGATTTAAGAAGTCTGAGCTTCGAAGAAATTGCTTAGTCCCGAGCCTAAGGCTTAGTTGGACTCGGGGAGCGGGGCCTTAGTTTTAGGGTCCATGATGCTGAATACGATCTTAAAGATATCCTTGCTGTTATTGTCGGCCTCTTTGATACATTGGGTGTAAAAAGAGCAGCGTGATTATTTTATATATTTGTAATATATGTTGAGAGCCAGTTTATCAAAAGGTTATGGTTCTCGCACTCCGTGGTTATTCTTAAATTTAAATTCTCTTAGTTGGCAAGTGTATTAATTTAATGGGCGTGCAGTGAGGTATCGTCCTCTGAGCCTGGACGTGGAATTTAAAACCACTGTTGCGTTTCCCCACTGGGAAGCGTCCCTCGGGTGCACGCACTGCCTGTGTCCAATTGGAATTATTTTTAATCAACTTAGATCAAAACTCAGGTATGTAGATTCAATGAAACTTTATATTTATTTTGGTTCACCATTATTGTCTCAATTTCATGAATTAATCCCATCATTCATGTCAAACATTATATCCGTTACTGATGAAGCATCAAGAATAAGGTGCGAGTCATCCCCAATGCATTTCGGGCATCATGAGTGCCCTTCGTCTGGGGGTATCCTCCTTTTCCGGTCCCGAGGCTGCACGTCTAACTCTGATCAAGAATTCGTCTCCCTTTAGATGGTGTCGATTCCAAGCGCTGACAGGGTCATAGCGATTTGTTGCCAAACCGGCCCCCACCCTTTTTATATGGCCAGTCCGGCCATGGTAGGGGGTCAACTTCTTTCCACCCAGTGTACAAAAAAAGGTTCTTTGTTCCTTGAAACCATCCTTGTTTCTGTTTAAAAAAAAAAAAAAAAAAAAGTTACTGCTGAACTTGAGCTATCTGACCTTATATTCGCTACTTTAGGTTGTAAAATAAATTGTAGTCATGACCGCATACGCGCACATGCCTATAAGGAAACCAGAAGATATGGCCTGACCTCAGCTTATTTTATGTTTTTATCTAAACTTCACAGATTCTTTCATGACTCAAGGTAGTATTTAATTGTACATAAACGAAACAAATGTATGCTCTCAGGTTTACATTGTGAAATCAAGATATCTTGCTTATGGTGTCGCATGACAACATTGCCTCTAGCTCCTGGCAGCCAGTGCTAATAAAAAATGTTTGATTATTCTTGCTGTACCACTAGTCTCCAATGTAGTTTAACTTGCAGCAAAAATATTAACGGAATCAATGCAGTTATCCTAACATAGTACCAACATTGTATTGTAAAAGCATTTAGTCAGCGCTTCATACCCTGTGCAGGTGCCAAAATGCATTGGCAGATGAGTGGCATGCTACACTATGGGGTTGTGCTTACCTGGAAAAGTGTTGTATTCGAAGGTGGCTTGAGTAGTGATGTCCGGCATGACTGACCGTAGTGGGCTATTATCCTGGCAAGGGTTGCTGTGCTTAAGCATCTAACAAGGGGAAAGAAGAGCGGAATGGAATGCTGGAATTGCTATGCCTGTGCGAAGGGCTTCTGAAGAACCTACTTTGGGGCAGACCCCGGTAGGCATGGGACACAGGCAGTGGCAGATGATCTATGTGGTCCCCCAGTGAGCAACCCACAGGCATGTGTTGGATACAGACGGTCTTGGTAAGGAGACCACCAGCCCTATTCCAGGCCTCCAGAGTAAATGCTGTTGAGGTTCCATCCAAGAGCAACGGGTGAACATCTCCCAGGCATGCAATATATAGGAGCAGCCATAGGAAACAATCTAAAGAGTCCACGGGGGAGTTACAAGTAATAAAACACTGGTACTCGAAGCAAAAAAGTGTGTACTGAGCTGGTGCAGTGAAAACGGAAGTCCTAGATTGAAAACCCCATCAGGCCTAGATCTGGAGTGAACGGGCATTTTGTAGAATTGATACCATGAGTAAGATATGATATCCGAATGAGGGGCAGGCATATGAAAGTGGGACAGTGTGAAAATAACCAAATGTATGTTGGAAACCTTATCCAGAGAGAATATTTATAGATTGCAGTTTGCTTATCTCTTACAAATGCTAAAATAATCTTTAGCATTTAATCAAGCTCATTGCACAATCATCTCATCCACAGATGTGAATGATCCAATAAGTGCATGCAATGCTAGAATTGTGAAAAATAAAACTATTCTGGATATTTGGCAAAGAAAGGTGAACGTTACTATAAATCTACTCTTGCCCTTCAAGATTAGCAAATTCAAAAAGAGTAGTACAAGGTCTGTAAGAGTGTAGTAATTTCTATATTTCACACTTCGCATGAAACTTAAGCTACATAGCCTGTTCTCACGTGCTGCCATCTTCATACAGAAATTTCAAAGCAAGGAGAACAGATCAACATTTCATACAAAGTTTCAGCGCAATCCTCTACACACTCTCCATGAACTCAAATTGTGTACTTTATATTATAGTTAAGACCATGCGATTGATTTTTATTATTTTATTTATCTCTGCTCTTCACTCTGTTCCTGCCCATCCAAAGTTTTAAAAATCTATCTCCAAACTGATATACATTAGGAGTCTCCGTGGCAAATCAATACAAAATGAAAAATCCGTCCATATCTCTTATCATTTCTCTTAGTCCACGTGTCTCTACTAAACTGTGCACTGTTTGCGAGATAGAGGAAAGAAGTTTGGTAACGGAAGGCAGCACACCCAAATGCCGCATTCTAAGTACGCCACTGTATGGCACCACTAATTTCCAATTTGATTTGGATCAAAATTAGAAAAAAATAATGTTCCTAAATGCTTAGGAAACTGAACTATGGGTATAAGCAGTGGGATGTTAACTATCCCGTCTAACATTAAGAAGTTTAGAATTTAAAGCGTTTTTATAGGTCGAGACTGGGCAGCGCATGCGCTGCGAGGCATGCTGTATTGAGGTATGACATACAGGCTCCGCCCATTTCCTGCCCATCTTTTCAATTGGCTCCTGTTACTGTCCTTGCAAAATCGTTGCTTTTCATTTGTGAATAGGCTTAGTAGTCCCTCCTTGGTACTGCCTTGTCTGTGTTTGTAACCTCCCATTTTAAATATATATATATTTTTTTTAAACCTTTTTATTGTTTTTGTTTTATTGCAACAGTAACCGCAGCAATCAGCATTACATAAATTGCATATATAGTCCTTAGATCTCATACAGTGGGTACATTCTGGCGACAAGAACATTACAATCTATTCAATGGATATGTAGGCGCAACAGCTCCTAGTAAATCGTACTAAATCGGTATCGTTGTTTAGTGTCCAGTCCTGTTAGATACACAAATATTGCTTTCAGAAGATAACACTAGGAGCCCGGAGCTGTATGGAAAACCATGATAAGCTGCGCATTTAATAACAAGGGGGAGGAGGAGCGTAGAACTTGGAGCTGAGTTGGAGCGCCTCGACCTGCCAGTGTGCATTTGTGGGTTTGTTGCCTGCTGTGCCTATTCCCTTCACTAGGACCATCTCCCCCCCCCCCCCATCGATATATACTTCAGGGGTGTCAGTGTACCATTGTCAGGCGTAGAGGTGGTGGTTCTGGATATCTCAGGGTCTCTTTTCATATGCACGGTGCTACTCATCCGGGTCGGGTATCGATTCAGACTGGATTGGCGGGTGTGCATGTTGTTGTAGCGCTAATAATATCGCTTCCCAATGTGTGGTGATTGGTATTTTCCTAAGGCCTGTGGTTTCTTCACGGCGTATTGCTATGCCTTCTGCCCTAGCCCATGCGAGTGTGGAGTGCCTCCAAGCTTGGAAGTGCGGGGGGGGTCAGGCGCTGTCCAGCGTTTCGTAATTAGCCATTTGGCTGCTATTATGCCCGGGTCTAAGAATCTGGATGTAACCTTGGTGGTGCGCGTCCTGCGGAATCTGTGTAGCAAGTACGTGGGCCATTCAAAGGGGATCACCCTTTCAGTACAGTGGTGTAGCGCTTCCGCTACCTCTCTCCAATATGCACTAAGGCTGGTGCAGCTCCACAACATGTGTATCAGGTCTGCGTCTAAAACAGAGCATCTAGGACATGCAGAATCGGTACGATGAAAATATCTGTTGATTTTGGCTGGCGTGTAGTACGCTATGTGTGTGATGTAAAATTGGATCTGCCTGAACCTCATATTCCTAGGGATCTGAACTGGGCTGGCCAGCACTTGCCCCCCATTCTTTGTCCGAGAATTGCCTGCCTAGGTCTCCCTCCCATTTATGTCTGAGGGGATCTAAATTGGCCGCTGCATGTTGTCGCAGTGAGGCTGCGAACCAATGCGTCAGGTGTCTGCCTTGCCCCATTACGAGTAAGTATTGTATAGTAAGGTGTGTGGGCAGTTCAGTGGTTAAGTCGCCCCATAGCGCCGTGAGCGTAGCCAATAAGGACAGATGGAGGAGAAATTGACCCACAGGGAGTCCGTCCCCCTCCATCAGCGTTGCATAGGGAAGCAGAGCGCTGTCGCGGTAGAGGTCTCATAGGGTCTGTATCCCCGCCACATGCCACTGTTGCAATTCCACAGCGGTAAGGGATCCCTGTCCTTTAGGAGCACCTTCTAGAGGGAGAGCGGGGGCATAGGGCGTTGTGCTCCGAGTTATGAAGAGGCTCCTCTTGTAGTATCTGTGCGCTACGTTTAGCCATAGAGATTCTGGAGACCTCACACGCGCCCCGGGGTTAAAGAGCTGGAGAACCTGGTACAGTGTGAGCGGTGGAAGCGTAGTCGCCGTGTCTTCACATTGGCGACCTGCCATCCACCTGGCGACCCACTGGAGCTGTGCTGCCAAGAAGTAGTGTTTAAGACATGGTGCCGCCAGGCCCCCTTGATCAGTGGGCAGATATAATTTTTAATAGCCACTCTGTGCCGACTGGAGTCCCACATGAAATCTCTGACCGTCTTCTCCAACACATCAAAAAAGGAGCCGGTATGTGGACAGGCAGGTTGGTGAAATAGTACAAGAATCGCGGTAGAGCCACCATTTTCACCAGCGCAACCCTGCCTGTCACCGCGAGAGGAAGTGTACTCCAGAATTGCATCTGAGATTTGATGGCAGCCAACATCCTACCGAGATTGCCGTCAAAAAGATCTGTCGGCTGTCTGTATATCCGGATTCCAAGGTAGCGGAATGTATCTGCAATCCACCTTACCCTCACTCCATTGAGCACCAGGCCCAGATCAGGGACAGCCGCACTAAAGGCGTAGAGCTTTGATTTGCCGACATTTACCTTTAGTCCGGATATAGCCGCAAATTCCGGCAAGATTTGTGCCAAATTGTCCGGTACATTATTAATGTCGTGGAGGTAAATTAATAGGTCGTCCGCGTACAGCGACACCTGATGTATGCCATCGCCCAACAGTATGCCCCCTTGCGTGTGCGCCCTGATCGACTCCGCTAGTGGTTCCATTGCGAGCGCGAAGATAAGGGGGGACAGTCGGCAGCCCTGTCTCGTCCCTCGTCGCACTGGATCCCTTCTGAGATGTAAGGACCCGTCTTTACCCGTGCCACTGGATTTGTGTAAAGCAGCCGGACTATTTGCAGGAAGGCCGGGCCTAGTTTATACTTTTCTAAAGTGGAAAACATATAGTGCCACTCGAGGGAATCGAAAGCTTTTTCCAGATCAAGCATGAGGCAGCCTGCCCTCGGCCATGCATTCGTGGAGTATGTCGCTACTCGGAAAAAGTGGCGCAGTTTGAGTGAGGTGCTGCGAGCTGGTACAAAGCCATTTTGGTCTGCGTGCACCAGTGCAGGAACCACCTGCGCCAGTCTGTTGGCCAATACCTTCGTGAGCAACTTAGTCAGTGTTGAGGAGGGCAAGGGTCCTGTAAGAGCCCATATCAGTTGGGTCCCTATCGGGCTTGGGTAGTGAAATCAGGTGTGCCTCACATAGCGATGGGGGGAGCCGTCCCGTGTCTACAGCAGCTGCGTAGAGGGCGAGCAGCTTTGGGCCTATCGACACCCTATACGCTTTATAGTACTCTGCCAGGAGTCCATCTGGTCCCGGAGTCTTCCCCGTGGCCAGGGACGATATCGCTTCCTCAACCTCCTCGAGCGTGATCGGCTCATCTAGCATGTCGCTGCACGCCAACTCTACCTCGGGCAGGTGTATGCGGTCTAAAAAAGCTGTCAGAGCATGCGGCTCACAGCTGCAGTGGGATTGATACAGTTGGCTGTAATGCTGCGTCAGAGCCTCATGGATGTTGCGCTGTGTGTGTACTAGTGTGCCCGTGCTGGTTTGCAGCGCTTCGTTGGGTTTGCGGGGTGTTATTGGCGAGTTAGCCAAGCTAAAAGCCGCCCTGTCCGGTCGGCCGTGGCGTGGGTGCGAGCTGTGTGCGCTGTATAGTTGTGGCAGCGAAGGCGTTCTAGTAGCTCCGCATGTTGTGTGCGCAGTGTTTCCAGGTGTTGCTTGTCCCTGCCTTCACCTTCCCCGTCCACCTCATACCGCAGTAGCTGTTTTTCTATTTTGCTCAAGTCTGAAGAAATTTGCCTACGTATGTTCCAGGTCATACCCATACAGTGCCCTCTTGTTGTGACCTTGAAGGCCTCCCACTCCACCAACGCATTCTCTGCTGTGTTTTCATTGATCTCAAAATATGCGAGCAGGGCAGTGCCCAGCGAGGAACGGAATGCTGAGTCCTCCAATGCCGCAGGTTGGAGTTTTCACGTAGAGGCAGTAGGGCGCTCAATATCCCACGTTAGTTGTAGTATTTGTGGATTGCGGTCGGAGTGTGTCTGGCCTAAATATTCTACCTGATGTACCAAAGGAAGGAGTGCCGGGGATTCCACCATTCTATCCAGGCGTACATGTAGGCTGTGCACCGCTGAGTAGTAGGAGTAGACCCGAGTGTTTGGGTTGATAGCGCGCCATATATCTGAGTGCCCAGTGTGTCAGCCAGTTTGTGAGGGCCTGTGCATTGGACACCACTGTAGTCTTGGAAAGGGGCGGAAACGATCTATCTAGGTCTGTGTTAAGTACAGTGTTGAAGTCTCCCCCCTCCCCCCCCCCCTCCAAGGAGCCAGGGCACTCCGCTCCATCCAGCTAATGTCTTCGTGAGATTCTCCAAAAAGTTCGACTGGCCTACGTTCGGGGCGTAGATGGAACCAAGGAGTATCGGTTGGCCATTAAGCCTTCCACTGACTAATGTGTACCTGCCCTCAGGGTCAATTAGTGCGCGCTCACTTGTGAAGGGAATCCCAGCCCTTACCTAGATAAGAAGGCCTCGCGCATGAGCCGAATAACTCGTGCCATGTATTTGGCCTCTCCATTTATTACGCAAGCGCCCTAGCTCCACCTGGAACATGTGCGTTTCTTGGAGTAGCGCAATACCAGCGGATCTACGCTGCAAGTATGAGTAAATCGAGTACCTACGCGCCGGGCAATGTATACCACGCACGTTCCACTTTACTACGTTGACTTGCACCATAGTTCTTTCTTGGGATGATCAAGTTGGGAACTGGAGGGTAAGGCATCATAGATTCTAATTGGTGTGAGTGTGCTCAAACTCAGTGTTTTCAATAACAATCCGTGTCTGTAAACTGAACCATGCATAACTACCTAGGGCGAATTCCAATCGGGTATTCGTCCAAACTGGAGTGCCTAACTTGAGGCTGTAACTGGGTCACTAGTATTTACGTGGCGGACAAGTGTGACTTATGCCTGGCGCGGGTTATGCAAACCTCGATATTGTGCTTGCGACTAAGCGCCCTCACAGCCAATCCGTGTCGTCAGATGTGCTTTCGCGCTGCGCGCATCTTATTGTGTCTCGCTGGGTGAGCGCTGACTGTGGCTATGCATAAGGAAACGCCTTCGCCCAGGTAGGATGAGCACAAATAGAGAATGGGGAGAGCAATGACAGTATCGAGCACAACATATTTGTTTAGGAGACAGATACTTGCATGGGCTTGTTCCCGACGCTGTGCGACATATTGTCCAAAGTCATATAATGTCGTCCGCCGTCTGCGGCGTGACATCTGGTAGTGGATATTCTTCTGGATCACCTAGTCTGGAGGGTGTGGAGGAGCCAGCATCAGAAGACCTGGATGGACTCCGTTGGCATTCAGGGTTTTGCGGCGTACTCCCCAGCGTAGCGGCAACATGGATCGCCTCTTGCCTTTCCATTCTTCTTTGCTCCACATTGGGAGCAGTGGCGGTGGCCGAGGTAGCGGATCGGAGCCCGCCGCGCCCTCCTCGAGTTCGTCGCCTTCTGCTGGGCTTACGTAATTCTGTCTCCGCGGAAGGTCTGACCCCTGTCCATGTCCCTGATTCCTCCCACCAGTCCCAGACTTCGGCGGGCGAGTCAAAGAATCGTGTCGTCCCCTTCGCCACTACCCGCAGCCGCGCAGGGAACATCAAGGAGTATTTTAGATCGAGTTTACGGAGCTGCTTCTTCACCGCTGTGTATGCGCTCCTGCGCCGTTGCACTTGCGCCGTGTAATCCGGGAAAAACATAATCTGGTTACTTCCCAGTTTTATGTCTGACATCTTGCGGGTCTCGCACAATATCAAATCTCTGTCCCTGTAGTTGAGAACTTTGAACAAGAATGGACGCGGACGGGCCCCCGGTGGGGGTCTCTGTGCGGGGACCCTGTGTGCTCTTTCAACCACGAACTGGGAAGACAGGATGTCGGCAGGCAGTAGGTCTCTGATCCAGCGCTCGGCACATTCTTCTGGGTGCCGTCCTTCACCCTCTGGGATTCCCACTACGCGGACATTATTCCTGCATGAGCGTCCCTCAGCATCCTCCACCCTGTCCTCCAGCTCATGCACTCGATCGATGAGATCCTGCAGGGCCGCAGTGTGACTTTGCGTGACGGGCTTTAATTCTGTGAGCGTTAGTTCTTGCTGTCGCACTTTATCTCCTAATTTATGATGATCAGCTCGCAAAAGAGTGAAGTCTAAAGTCACCTTGTCAATTTTTGACTCAAGCGATGAGCGGGTCTGATCAAGAGCAGATCCGATCTTCTCAACTGCTGCTAGTACTGAGTCCAGTTTGGCAGCAAGCGTTGTGTGCGGCGTCTGCGAGGCTGTACCACCTTCTGCTGTCTCCGGTTCCGATGCACCAGAGCGTGCATTAAGTTGTTGGGTGCTGGTGCGCAGGCGGCCCATGACGAGTTGTTGTGCTGACTGCATTCGATTCCCGATTGACAGGGCCAGTCACCCGCACCGTGACCTCTCCGATGCAGCGGGCCCCCCCCCCCCCCCGCGCGGGCCGGCAAGCACCCAGGCAGGTGGTGTTGGTGCAGGCGCTTCCGGTCTCGTAGCTGTTAGGACGTCGAGTGATTTAGTGACGGGGAGCCCCGTCTGCCGGACCTATCTGCACCCTCTCCACAAGACCGCAGGGGTCCGTGTTGTGCCCTGTGATGATCTTCTGCGTGCATCCGGAAGAGGGGATCAATTCCGCCCCCGCCATGCCGCTATGCCCTGGGCTCAGTCTGCTGTCACGTCTGAGTGGAAACAGGGGGAGAAGGCTGCGCGCCGTTCACCCTACCTGGTCCACCGTGTATGATGTCGAATCGCAGGGTCAGCAGCAAGTGCCCGCCTCTTGTAGTGTATCTCCACCGCCTAGGCCCGATCCGACCCCCGGGCGCCTTGCAGGGCGAGTGTCCGTCTGGTCTATCTGCCCCAAGGCCCTGTACCGGTGTTATCACGGCCTGGACCAACCCCAGCAAGCGGGACAGAGGAGAAGTAGGGGCAGGACAGGCCACCCGAACCCTGCAGTGCGCCCCAATCACTCAAACCAGTAGGCTGCCAGTGGGCGGACACCATGCGTCGAACTCCGGTGATGCAGAGGATGTATGGCGAGTGCCGCCTTTCAGGTGGCTTCGTGGCGCTGTCTGGGCCTCACTGCACCATGCAGTTTCTGCCGGCGCTCTCTGGTTGCAGGTGTCCGCCTTTCCTCACAATGGCGGCGTCACTGCCCGGGGGGGGGGTGGGAAAGGAGCAATGGGCCTCCAGTCGTCCCTGAGGCCACACCGCGGTACTTCCCCGGTCGCGGCCCGGTCTGGTCACGGCCAAGTTAGTTCAGGGGGGAAATGCGGCGTTTTCTTTTCTCCACCCGGTTCAACGCATGTCCTGCCAGGCCCCTGGGTCCTTGGGAGACGCCCGCTGCAGCCGATGTGTCCCTGATGCCTGGGCCCGATCCGACCCCCGAGCTGTGCGTAGGGCGAGCGTCCGCCCAAATGGCCTTCTCTCTCAAGACCCTGCACCGGTGTCGCTGCGGCCCGGGTCAGCCTCAGTAAACCGTTCAGGACAGAGGCGGGGGCGGAAAACACCGCCCAGCCCCCGCGGTGCACTGCAATCTCCCACTCAGTGATCCCGTCAGCAAGCAGGGTACCCAGATCTAGCTCTGTGGGCATAGAGGGCAAGCAGCTGGTGCAGTCTGACAGGGGGCTTCCTTCCCCCCACAAAGACGTCCGGGCCCCATGGTGGCGCGCAGCTCCCACCTGTGCGCTCTGATCGTGGGCGGCCGCCTTTCACCACAATGGCAGCGCGGCTGTTCCGAAGGGAGGGGGAATGAGAACAAAGACCCCAGTCCTCGACTCGGTGTGGGGCCCCCCCGTGTAGCCGGGTACTCCTACGGCCTCGTCCGCCTCGAATGGTCCACCCCCACCGCCTGGGCCCGATCCGACCGCCGGGCGCAGTGCAGGACGAGTGTCCGTCTGGACAGGCACTTCCCCCAAGGTCGCGCACCGATATTTTCACAGCCTGGGCCAGCCGCAGCGAGCGGGGCAGGGCCGTAGCAGGGGGCGGGAAAGATCGTCTGACCCCCGCGGCGCACCCCACTCACCGGTCCGGAGTTCTTGTCAGCGGGTGGGGGTCACGGGACTGGCTCCGTTGGCGCAGAGGGCGGACGACTGTCCACTAGGCGTCTTCACAGTGTGGCCTGGGCCTCACAATGGCGCGCAGTTGCCCCATGCGCGTACTGGTAACGCTGATATCAAGGGCGACACGGCTACTCTTGAGGGGGGGGAGTGTGAACAGAGCCCCCAGTCGCCTCCAATATCCTCCGCTCAGCAAAGGGGCCCTCGTACTCCCGTGGAGCGGTCGGCGTAAGCGCACGCTTTCAGGGTACCTCTGCAGCCAACGGCGCCTCACCGCCCACGAGCACCTCGCCGCCAGGACCGGGGGAGGGGGGTTGCTTAAGGCGTCCATACTGCTCTCTCCGCATTCATCTTGACTCACTCGTGTAACACCGCAGTGCAGGCGTTCTCTTGCTTCCTCACTGCATTTGGATGGCTGTGGATGACATGTTTATCAGGATAAACGAGGGTTACAGGATGGAGCTCTAACGGCTCACGTCCGCCATGTTCGGCTGGTTAGCCACGCCCCGTGTTTGTAACCTCCCATAACGACTGGACTTTTTACTTGTGTTGTTACACGGTCTGCGTTATTTAGTCGGTGAGCACTATTTTTTTTAATAATCTTCCCCAATTCCACCCACGACTTCGCAGCACGCCACCACCTTTTATGTTGTTATTAGTAATGTATTTATTTAAATTACAGCGTGGTCCGCTTCAACTATAGCGGCCACGCTTATTTATTTATTTAATTAACAGCACGGGCC
This sequence comes from Calotriton arnoldi, assembly GCA_963921515.1. Classification (NCBI taxonomy): domain Eukaryota; kingdom Metazoa; phylum Chordata; class Amphibia; order Caudata; family Salamandridae; genus Calotriton; species Calotriton arnoldi. The sequence continues at coordinate 1,252,597 of CAWUFW010004948.1, read as the reverse complement.
GCTTTCACTTTAGCGGCCACGCTTATTTATTTATTTAATTAACAGCACGGGCCGCTTTCACTTTAGCGGCCGCTCTACAGAAGCTTTCTTAGTTTGTCTTCTGCTTTGGGTGAAAGCGCCCGGTACGTGCTTTCACTTTAATGTTGGCCGCGCCCCTTTCTTTAGACGCTGCTCACTGCAACCTTAATACGGCGAGCAGCATCTAAAGAAAGGGGTGAGGCCATCATTAAAGTGGTCTCGCATTTGCGAGAGATGGAGCTATTGGCATTAGAAATAACAATGCCTTTTATATATGTTTTGCTTTTTAAAACACATAAGTTAAAGGCATTGTCATTTGCTTAAACGCTCGCAAATACGAGACCTATTGCATTGAAAATAGTTGTTGAAATTCTTAGAGGACGATGTCATTTAGAGCTGTAAAGATCTCAGATAAGAGTTTCCCACAGTGCGGTAATCAGCAGTACAACCGCAACGCTTAATAGGGGTTGATAATTGCACTGTATCCATGGCGAGGAATTCCAAACGTCAATCTTTTTGAAAGACACCAGAAGTGACAGGCGATCAAAGTGCACAGGCAGCTTTTTGTTAATTTCACTATAAGCACTCCATTTTTTTAATATAAAAATAATAAACTGCCTATTTTCACTTTTTTCCCAACTACCGAGGTGGTTTGAGACAAAGAACTGACAGTAGCGTGCAGTGGTGTGCTGGGCAGCAAGGGGTGGCTGTGGAAGAGATATGGATGCCATCATTTCTGCAAACGCGCGACCAAATTATTTAACCTGTCAGCCCAGGGCCCCAAAACTGAAACAGCTGACCATCCACTGGGCTTGTGCAAAGTTAAAAAGCAAAACGTTCCTGGTATCACTGCTTTCACCCTCCTTTCCCTGTCTGCCCGCTGCCATCTTGCTCCTTTCCCTGTCTGCCCGCTGCCATCTTGCTCCTTTCCCTGTCTGCCCGCTGCCATCTTGCTCCTTTCCCTGTCTGCCCGCTGCCATCTTGCTCCTTTCCCTGTCTGCCCGCTGCCATCTTGCTCCTTTCCCTGTCTGCCCGCTGCCATCTTGCTCCTTTCCCTGTCTGCCCGCTGCCATCTTGCTCCTTTCCCTGTCTGCCCGCTGCCATCTTGCTCCTTTCCCTGTCTGCCCGCTGCCATCTTGCTCCTTTCCCTGTCTGCCCGCTGCCATCTTGCTCCTTTCCCTGTCTCCCGCTGCCATCTTGCTCCTTTCCCTGTCTGCCTGCTGCCATCTTGCTCCTTTCCCTGTCTGCCCGCTGCCATCTTGCTCCTTTCCCTGTCTGCCGGCTGCCATTTTGCTCCTTTCCCTGTCTGCCGGCTGCCATCTTGCTCCTTTCCCTGTCTGCCGGCTGCCGTCTTGCTCCTTTTCCTGTCTGCCCGCTGCCGTCTTGCTCTTTTCCCTGTCTGCCCGCTGCCGTCTTGCTCTTTTCCCTGTCTGCCCGCTGCCGTCTTGCTCTTTTCCCTGTCTGCCTGCTGCCGTCTTGCTCTTTTCCCTGTCTGCCCGCTGCCGTCTTGCTCTTTTCCCTGTCTGCCCGCTGCCGTCTTGCTCCTTTCCCTGTCTGCCCGCTGCCACCTCTCTCCTTTCCCTGTCTGCCCGCTGCCACCTCTCTCCTTTCCCTGTCTGCCCGCTGCCACCTCGCTCCTTTCCCTGTCTGCCCGCTGCCACCTCGCTCCTTACTCTGCTCACTGCCTGTGAACATCTCACCCTTGTTTGCAATATGTAGAGTATTTGTGTTGCAGCTGCACCCATCACCCTAGCCTCTATCACTTTTGTTCCAGAGGTACCCTTTGGGACTACAAAAGAGGAACACTGCGCTTTCCCCCTTTTTGTATGGTTTCAACGCGCTGTCATGCAATAAAAAACTCAGGAGGAACTCAAGCCTCTCACTCTCTCAGCTCACCGAGTCTAAGGCGCCCTAAGCCCTTCACATTTCTAATATAGTTAATGGCGTTTTGAACTTTGTACCCATAAGCTGCTGTATTCTTCAGGCATTTACAAAATAAACTGCTCCCACATCTTCTTATGTGCATCCTTTGTTTATACTGGTAGACTTGAAACGTTGTCATCAGCGTTGCTGTTGCCCATTTTCTAAGTCAGCAAGCATTACACGAACACATTGTTCGTCGGGTTATTCTTTTTGAGGCACATTGTGGGTTATTCTTTATCAAGCACATTGTTTGTGGGTTATTCTTTATCAAGCACATTGTTTGTGGGTTATTCTTTATCAAGCCTATTGTTTGTGGGTTATTCTTTATCAAGCCTATTGTTTGTGGGTTATTCTTTATCAAGCACATTGTTTGTGGGTTATTCTTTATCAAGCACATTGTTTGTGGGTTATTCTTTATCAAGCACATTGTTTGTGGGTTATTCTTTATCAAGCACATTGTTTGTGGGTTATTCTTTATCAAGCACATTGTTTGTGGGTTATTCTTTATCAAGCCTATTGTTTGTGGGTTATTCTTTATCAAGCCTATTGTTTGTGGGTTATTCTTTATCAAGCACATTGTTTGTGGGTTATTCTTTATCAAGCACATTGTTTGTGGGTTATTCTTTATCAAGTCTATTGTTTGTGGGTTATTCTTTATCAAGCCTATTGTTTGTGGGTTATTCTTTATCAAGCACATTGTTTGTGGGTTATTCTTTATCAAGCCTATTGTTTGTGGGTTATTCTTTATCAAGCCTATTGTTTGTGGGTTATTCTTTATCAAGCACATTGTTTGTAGGTTATTCTTTATCAAGCACATTGTTTGTGGGTTATTCTTTATCAAGCACATTGTTTGTGGGTTATTCTTTATCAAGCACATTGTTTGTGGGTTATTCTTTATCAAGCACATTGTTTGTGGGTTATTCTTTATCAAGCCTATTGTTTGTGGGTTATTCTTTATCAAGCACATTGTTTGTGGGTTATTCTTTATCAAGCACATTGTTTGTGGGTTATTCTTTATCAAGTCTATTGTTTGTGGGTTATTCTTTATCAAGCCTATTGTTTGTGGGTTATTCTTTATCAAGCACATTGTTTGTGGGTTATTCTTTATCAAGCCTATTGTTTGTGGGTTATTCTTTATCAAGCCTATTGTTTGTGGGTTATTCTTTATCAAGCCTATTGTTTGTGGGTTATTCTTTATCAAGCACATTGTTTGTGGGTTATTCTTTATCAAGCACATTGTTTGTGGGTTATTCTTTATCAAGTCTATTGTTTGTGGGTTATTCTTTATCAAGCCTATTGTTTGTGGGTTATTCTTTATCAAGTCTATTGTTTGTGGGTTATTCTTTATCAAGCCTATTGTTTGTGGGTTATTCTTTATCAAGCCTATTGTTTGTGGGTTATTCTTTATCAAGCACATTGTTTGTGGGTTATTCTTTATCAAGCACATTGTTTGTGGGTTATTCTTTATCAAGCCTATTGTTTGTGGGTTATTCTTTATCAAGCCTATTGTTTGTGGGTTATTTATCAAGCACATTGTTTGTGGGTTATTCTTTATCAAGCACATTGTTTGTGGGTTATTCTTTATCAAGCACATTGTTTGTGGGTTATTCTTTATCAAGTCTATTGTTTGTGGGTTATTCTTTATCAAGCCTATTGTTTGTGGGTTATTCTTTATCAAGCACATTGTTTGTGGGTTATTCTTTATCAAGCCTATTGTTTGTGGGTTATTCTTTATCAAGCACATTGTTTGTGGGGTTATTCTTGATCAGTATATGTAAAGAAGGGTGGGGACCAGGAGCTGTATTTAAACAGGTCCTGCACACTAGCTCCAGTGTAGGACTGTATAACAGAAGGGTGTGCAGTTCCTAGAGGGGGATGGGAGGTCTCTTCTTCGTGATGCCCTCCCACACCCCGAAGGATGTCATGCTTCATCATTGGGCCAAGCTCCTCGTCGGGCCGGCGCTGCAATGTCCGACGGGCTCCTGTAAACGGGGCTCTTTGGCGCAGATCTTTTGAAGAAGCCGTAGGGTGAGTGCGGGTGTGAGGGCAGGGTAGTGCACAGGGTAGTGGGTTAAAATAACAGCTCTAGACTTATCTCTTGAGCTTCAAGTGCAACACTGCTCACCATTCAGATTCCATGTCATTTACCACCCGCCTGGTGGCTGCTCTCCTTCTTTCTTAGAGGAACTCACCGACTTCATCGGCGACCAATACTTGCAAAGTGACAGTGTTAGACCTGTCAGCCCTAGGGTGGTCTTGCCCTGTTTTTTTTCCCTTTTGCGCCTCATTTTTGCCACCATATTTTTACTGGACCTAGGTCTCCGGGCGCCTTGCCACTGCTGGTCAGTGCTGAGGTGCAGGTGCTCTCTCACTAAAGATGGCTGCCACAGGCCCCTGCTACTGCAGAAGGGCCTTACACACATACACGCTAGTAGCCAGGGTCAGGCTGGGACATAGGGATACAGTATCCATCCCGTCCCCGCCTCTGGGCCACATAGCTAGATAGGTGGAAGGTTCCAGAACCTTCCGGGCTGTGGGAGGAGTTATGTTTTGCCGCCTTTAGGAGGGTCACCTGACCTAGGGGTATAAGAGGCTTGGAGGGAAAACCTTTTAGTCAGTTAGGTTGGAGCACCGCTGAACCTGGGAGAACCTGCGCCGGAGTATAGGCTTTAGGGCCTAGGGGGAGACCTACACTACTGCTGCTGACAGGGCTGAGGCCCTGCTGAAGTAAGATAGCTGAGGAACGCCCACCACCCACTGACCTTGCCCAGTGTGAGGGGACCCAGGGAACCACCTTCAGCGTGCTGGGAGGAACATCAAGCAACCCCAGAACCACCAACTCACAAACCCCCCCCTCATAAGAAGAAGAACTTTCTGACAAGAAACGTTTGTCACGGACATTATACTAAGCCACTTCTCAGAAGAAGCTCATGACAAGATTCTGAAACCAAGTGTAACTGGAACCCATAACCTGACAGCCAGTCAACCCAGGCTGAATCTTCAACTGGGGATCACGAGGTAAAGCGCCGTGCCCTAAGCGCTAGACCTTCACCCCCTATCCATCCCTGCCTGCAGCTGGACTGTCCCCACGAACCCTTCCCACGCAGCCCTGCTCATAGGCTGCCAGCGCGCTCCGCGCTGTATCTTTCCTGACAGGAAGTTGCCCCAAGCCACTCACCTCGTGGCTACTCTCTGCTGCTGCTGCGGCCGTCGCCGCGTGAGGAGCGCTGTGAGGACAGCCGAGGTACCGCCGAGTTTGGGGTGGTGAGGTGCGCCGTCCGCGCCCTCACCGAAGCTTCCCAAATCGCCCCTGAGATCACCGCCGGGCCCGAGAGCCCTACCGCCGAAGTCGCGGCCGAAAAGGACGCCGCCGCAGCCCAGGAGGGCTGCGTGAAGAGAACTGCTGCCTTCCTAGGCCTCGAGGCCCGCTAGCGCCGTTGCCGTGGGACCGGGGACGCCGACCGCGTCATAGGTCGCGCCCCGAGAAGGCCGCGACGTGATTGGCCCCTGCCGGAGCCAGCAGAAGAACGACGCCGGAGGGGCTCCACTGCCAGCGGGAGCCCCGGGAAGATATCCCAGGCCGCGCAGGGATTGGGCGGCGTACTCGGCCGCGCCCCCCCAGCGCGTACGGAGGTAGGAGGGACTCCGTGTGCAGCCGAGGGAAGCGGGAAGCCGTCCGAGAAGGACTGCCGGCTCCCGCTCCTTTCCCCTCTGATACCGCTGACTCCACGGGGGCCGGAGGAGAGCAATACCGGCCCCCCAACGTCCTGCAACGCCGGCCGGAGGGCCGTGGAACTCGCTCCGGGCCCCGCCCCGCCAATCAAAGGGCTGGCCCGGGAGGGAGTCAGTCGCGTGGAAGAGCGACCAGCCACATCACAGCAGGTGAGCCCGGGAGGCCCCTAGGGCTCCACATCAAGCCCCTGGGGGCCGGGGGCCAGCATTCCCTGGGGGACTAACGAGGGAAGAGCCCTCCTTAACATTTGTGTGTAAGGCGAGGCCCCAGTGAGGAGAGGGCCCAGCCTGATTTAACCCTGACCTCCCTTGGAGACCCAGGGGTCCTCCACTATAGGGAAGCCCCAGTATAACGGACATGTTGAGGGGTCCCCCTAGTATTTCCCTTAACATATTGTTACGCCTGCTTTACTAATTGTCTAGGCCTGATGAATATGCATATAATGAAATGTCCTTACCTGAAGGGAAGGTAATTCATGGAAGTGAACTCACGTGTACCCTGCCCAAAGTTGAAGTGTTTTTATGTTGCGGGTGTACCGGATTGGCGACGCCCTGTGTAATGCCTATGGGGGTGCCTAGACAACTGCAGGCCCTGTTGAGAATGTAACGTAAAGTGCCTAGTTACTCCTCATTTAATATTCATGAAGTGAATTGTATGTTTTAGGCCATATTTTATTACTGCACCCTGGGATCGTTATAGGGGCTGTGATTAGGAGATGATTCTACACTGTTGATGGTATTTTTAATAAGGATGTGCACCAGTTGAATAACGTAATGATTTGCAATGTAAAGGAAGTAATATGCCTCATCTGATGCAACCTTGAGTTACATAAAAGAACTTGATTTTAATTACGCAAGCCTGGTGTGGTGTCCTATTATTGCTTCGCATTTCTGAGTCAAGGTAAGAGTGTGCTGCACAACTGCCTTACACATTGCCTTCGCGTGCCTTCCCCGCTTTGCGCCATGCTACCGTAACGGACTCGGTAACCCCGTTTCCAACATTGGTGTTCAGCGGTGGGATAAGGACTGGTGTTTGTGCAGCACCCTACAGTGACTCAGTGTGCGCCGCAATTAGACACCTGGTGAAATGCAAGTACTAGGAACTCTTTTGTGATTGCCGATTGTGTTAGTCCTGCGTAAGACCTGCTACCTACAATTTAGAACCCCTTCCTTAAATTGTCTGGGACCCCACCTAGGAGGATGGAGTTTGAGTTAGCCGACCTAGAGAGGTATACGGTGACACAGCTCAAGGAGTTCTGCCTAGAGAGGGGGTGGCCGTCAAGCGAGGCGCCAGGAAGGAGGTGCTTCAGAAAGCTTTGAGGGCATGGGTAATGGCCCACCCGGGGGAAGAGGGGAGGAGGAGCAGAGGGAGGCAGACGACCCAGGAGAACTGAGCCTACTGAACATTGACGTCAGCGAGAATGTGTTGCCAGGAAGACGTTCCAGGGCAGGCAGTAGTGCGTCAGGGGGAGTTTGTCAGCAGAGGAATTCGAGGACAGGAGGGAGCAAAGGCAATTGACATTAGAGTTGGCTAGGATGGAAAGGGAGCGAGAGCAGGCAAGGCTAGCCATGGAGGAAAGGAGGCTTGCACATGAGCTTAGCCTGAAAGAACTAGAGCTCCGAGCCTTGCAGATGGAGATGGAAGGCAAAGGAAATGGTGGCAGCGTACCTGCTGGGGTTCCACAGGAGCCCAAATTTTATCTACCCAGGGAGGTGATAGCCAGCTTTAGTGTGGGTGATGACATCGACAAGTGGTTGGCGGCGTACGAGGTAGCTTTGGTGGCCCATAGAGTTCCTGAGAGCTACTGGGGGGAGGTCTCTACAGGTACATACCTCCACCAGTAAGGGACACACTTTTAACTTTGGATAAGGGGGAGCAGACCAACTACCCTATCATGAAGGAGGCCCTGCTCAGGAAGTTTGGCCTCACCCCAGAGAAGTACCGCCAAAAGTTCCGCAACAGCCACAAGCTCAACACACAAAACTGGGTGGATTTTTATGATTATGCCCGGAAGGCATTGGAGGGTTGGGTGCGTGGCAGCAACATTGACAATTACACTGGGCTGTACGACCTGTTCTTGAGAGAGCACCTCCTCGAGAAATGTTTTCCGGAGCTGCGCCAGTACTTGGTGGACCGCAAGCTGACCAACCCAAGGGAGCTTGCAGAGGAGGCAGACACGTGGGTCAGCACTCGGGTGTCCCACAAGGGAGCCGGGGCAGACCCCCCGAAAGGTGGACAGGGGTTCCCCCAGAAGAAAGAGGGGGAGATAAAAAGAGGGAGTTCTTTAAAGGTCCCCAAAATAGACCGCCTGGGAGAGGGGTAGGTTCCCCATCCCAATCTGGATTCCAGAAACCCACTTACCCTGACAGGAGTCAGCAGCCCAGAACTGTCCGGTGCTACGAGTGCGGGGAGGTTGGACACTACAAGGGGGATCCCCAGTGTCGCAAGAGAACCCCAGCCCCCACAGGAGGTAAGAGCCCCGGGGTGGCCAGTGTAGCGCTTGGGGAGGAGTTGTCCCTAGGTAGGGGAGGTGAGTGGACAGGCTTGACCTTAGTTTCCCTGGGGGATAGAGAGATCATCCCACGGGTTCAGGTACCCGCGAACACTGCCAAGTATCGGCAGAGGGTCCTGGTGAACGGGGAGGAGGTGGAGGCTCTGAGGGACACAGGTGCCAGCATGACGATGGTGAGACGTCAGCTGGTGTCCCCAGAGCAGGTGATTCCTGAGGAGTTCCACCCGGTTGTGATGGCTGATAATAGCCTGGGTCATTACCCCGTGGCCCAAGTTCCCTTTGAGTGGGGAGGAGTGTCAGGTCTGATGAAGGTTGCGGTGAGCCCTGCCATGCCAGTTGACTGTCTGCTGGGCAACGACTTGGAACATACTGCCTGGAGGGAGGTAGAGTTCAATGCCCATGCTGAGATGTTGGGGTTACCAGGATGGACTTGCGTTATCACGCGGTCCATGGCTGCCCGACAAGGAACTCAGCCAGGGTTGGAGCCTGAAATAATGGCCCAGCCCACTGCTGGACGAGGAGATGTCCGGGAGGAGACACCCGGTGAGATGGATGGGGAGCCCGCGGAGGTGACCCCGGAGTCCGCTGAGGTGGTTGGTTTTCCCGTGGGGGACCTGCCGACCCCTGCAGAGTGGCAGGTGGAAGGAGGGCCTACCCGGGAAGAATTTTGCCGGGCACAGAGGGAGTGCCCTACGCTTGAAGGCATACGGCAACAGGCCGAAGCCCAAGCAGCTGGAACAGAGACTGGTAACTACCATGTCTACTGGGAGGATGGTCTCCTCTACAGTGAGCCTAAGGCTCCGGTGCATGGGTCCTCAAGGGCCGTGGTGGTCCCCCAATGCTACCGAGCCTTTCTGCTAGAGTTGGCACATGAGATACCACTAGCAGGACACCTGGGCCAGGACAAGACGTTTGCACGTTTGGTCCCACATTTTTACTGGCCCAGGATGCGCGTCACTTCTGACACGTTTTGCAAGACCTGCACCACTTGCCAAGCGAGCGGCAAGACAGGGACTAAGGTGAAGGTCCCTCTAGAACCTCTCCCAGTGGTCAATACCCCTTTTGAGCGAGTAGGGATTGACATTGTCGGGCCGTTGGATCCGCCGACTTCTGCTGGGCATAGGTTCATTTTGGTGCTAGTAGACCACGCCACCCGGTACCCAGAGGCAATCCCTCTGAGGACCATCACAGCACCGGTGGTGGCGCGGGCCCTCATGGGGATTTTTACCCGAGTGGGATTCCCCAAGGTCGTGGTGTCAGATAGGGGCACGAATTTCATGTCGGCCTACATGCAGGCCATGTGGAAGGAGTGTGGAGTGACCTACCGGTTCTCCACTCCTTACCACCCCCAGACGAACGGGCTCGTGGAGCGTTTTAACAAAACCTTGAAGGGGATGATCAGGAGCCTACCCGAGGACTTGAGAAGAAAGTGGGACGTCCTCTTACCCTGTCTGCTCTTCTCCTACCGAGAGGTGCCGCAGAAGGGGGTCGGTTTCAGCCCCTTTGAGCTGCTCTATGGCCACCCCGTTCGGGGGCCCCTCAGTCTTGTCAAGGAGGGGTGGGAGAAGTCTTCCTCGAAGCTTCCCCGTGATGTGGTCAGCTATATGCTGGCGTTCCGCAGCCAAGTGGCCAAGCTGTGGAAGGAGGCCTCGGACAACTTAGAGGCGAGTCAGGCCGTCATGAAGCAATGGTATGACCGGAACGCGCGGACGGTAGAGTTAGACGCTGGACAGAAGGTGTGGGTCATGGAGCCAGGAGAGCTTAGCGCCCTCCAGGACCGGTGGACTGGGCCGTTTGAGATCTTGGAAAGGAAAGGCCAGACCACGTATGTCGTCGATGTGAAGACCCCCCGTCAACCCCACAGGGTGTTCCACGTCAACCGCCTGAAGCCACACCAGGAGCGTTCCGAGCTCACTCTCTTGATGATAACAGATGGAAGTGAGGAGGAGGAGAGTGAGCCTCTGCCAGACCTTCTGGCGGCCCATGAGAAGGATGGTTCGGTAGAGGGAGTGGTCCTCGCCCCATCCTTGACCCCCGAGCAACAGAGGGACTGCCGCCAGGTCTTGGGGCAGTATGCCTCGTTGTTCTCCCTCACGCCTGGAATCACGCACCTGTGTACCCATGATGTGGACACAGGGGACAGTCCGCCAGTGAAAAACAAGTCTTACCGGCTGTCCGATAAGGTCAGGGCGAGTATCCAGGGTGAGGTTACCAAGATGCTAGAACTGGGGGTGATTGAGCCTTCCAGTAGCCCTTGGGCTAGTCCGGTGGTGTTGGTGCCGAAAGCGGCCCCCCGGGCACCACACCAGAACTTCGGTTCTGTGTGGATTATCGTGGACTCAACTCAGTCACCAAGACCGACGCTCACCCGATCCCTCGGGCGGATGAGCTCATTGACCGGCTGGGAGCAGCCCGGTATCTGAGTACCATTGATTTAACGTCAGGCTATTGGCAGATCGCCATGGCGGAAGGAGCAAGGGAGAAGACTGCGTTCTCCACCCCCGAGGGCCACTTTCAATTTCGTGTGATGCCCTTCGGGTTGAAAAATGCTCCAGCCACTTTCCAGCGGTTGGTGAACCAGGTGCTGTCTGGCCTAGAGGCCTTCTCTGCTGCCTACCTGGATGACATAGCTGTCTTCAGTAGCAGCTGGGAGGACCATCTGCAGCATCTCCAGGAGGTGCTACAGGCTTTGCAACGGGCTGGTCTAACCATCAAGGCCAGCAAGTGCCAGATTGGACAGGGATCTGTCGTGTACCTGGGACATCTGGTGGGCGGAGGTAAGGTGCAACCCCTCCAAGCCAAGATTGAGACCATCATGGCCTGGGAGCCCCCAAGACCCAAACAGAGGTCCGAGCTTTTCTCGGCCTCACGGGATACTACCGCCGGTTCGTCAAGGGATATGGAACCATCGTGGGCCCATTGACGGAATTGACTTCGAAGAAGCAGCCACGCAGAGTCATCTGGACGGCTGCCTGCCAGGATGCCTTTGAGACCCTTAAACGTGCCATGTGCACCGCGCCGGTGCTCAGGACTCCAGATTTTGGACGGGAGTTTATCGTGCAGACAGACGCTTCTGAGCATGGCATAGGAGCTGTGCTCTCGCAGCTGAATGACGATGGCCAAGACCAGCCAGTGGCCTTCATCTCCCGAAGACTACTCCCCCGGGAACAGCGGTGGAGTACCATCGAGCGGGAAGCCTTTGCCGTGGTTTGGGCTGTGAAGAAGTTGAGGCCATACCTTTTTGGTTGTCACTTCTTGATCCAGACCGACCACAGACCCCTTCGCTGGCTCATGCAAATGAGAGGCGAAAACCCCAAATTGTTGAGGTGGTCCATTTCCCTCCAGGGGATGGACTTTCGGGTGGAACATCGACCCGGTGTAGACCACGCCAACGCTGACGGTCTCTCCCGGTTTTTCCGCCTTAGCGAAGAGAACTCCCTAGAGGTTGGGAAGCTCTCCCCTCTTTCGGCTGGGGGGACGCGTGTTAGACCTGTCAGCCCTAGGGTGGTCTTGCCCTGTTTTTTTTCCCTTTTGCGCCTCATTTTTGCCACCATATTTTTACTGGACCTAGGTCTCCGGGCGCCTTGCCACTGCTGGTCAGTGCTGAGGTGCAGGTGCTCTCTCACTAAAGATGGCTGCCACAGGCCCCTGCTACTGCAGAAGGGCCTTACACACATACACGCTAGTAGCCAGGGTCAGGCTGGGACATAGGGATACAGTATCCATCCCGTCCCCGCCTCTGGGCCACATAGCTAGATAGGTGGAAGGTTCCAGAACCTTCCGGGCTGTGGGAGGAGTTATGTTTTGCCGCCTTTAGGAGGGTCACCTGACCTAGGGGTATAAGAGGCTTGGAGGGAAAACCTTTTAGTCAGTTAGGTTGGAGCACCGCTGAACCTGGGAGAACCTGCGCCGGAGTATAGGCTTTAGGGCCTAGGGGGAGACCTACACTACTGCTGCTGACAGGGCTGAGGCCCTGCTGAAGTAAGATAGCTGAGGAACGCCCACCACCCACTGACCTTGCCCAGTGTGAGGGGACCCAGGGAACCACCTTCAGCGTGCTGGGAGGAACATCAAGCAACCCCAGAACCACCAACTCACAAAACCCCCCCCTCATAAGAAGAAGAACTTTCTGACAAGAAACGTTTGTCACGGACATTATACTAAGCCACTTCTCAGAAGAAGCTCATGACAAGATTCTGAAACCAAGTGTAACTGGAACCCATAACCTGACAGCCAGTCAACCCAGGCTGAATCTTCAACTGGGGATCACGAGGTAAAGCGCCGTGCCCTAAGCGCTAGACCTTCACCCCCTATCCATCCCTGCCTGCAGCTGGACTGTCCCCACGAACCCTTCCCACGCAGCCCTGCTCATAGGCTGCCAGCGCGCTCCGCGCTGTATCTTTCCTGACAGGAAGTTGCCCCAAGCCACTCACCTCGTGGCTACTCTCTGCTGCTGCTGCGGCCGTCGCCGCGTGAGGAGCGCTGTGAGGACAGCCGAGGTACCGCCGAGTTTGGGGTGGTGAGGTGCGCCGTCCGCGCCCTCACCGAAGCTTCCCAAATCGCCCCTGAGATCACCGCCGGGCCCGAGAGCCCTACCGCCGAAGTCGCGGCCGAAAAGGACGCCGCCGCAGCCCAGGAGGGCTGCGTGAAGAGAACTGCTGCCTTCCTAGGCCTCGAGGCCCGCTAGCGCCGTTGCCGTGGGACCGGGGACGCCGACCGCGTCATAGGTCGCGCCCCGAGAAGGCCGCGACGTGATTGGCCCCTGCCGGAGCCAGCAGAAGAACGACGCCGGAGGGGCTCCACTGCCAGCGGGAGCCCCTGGAAGATATCCCAGGCCGCGCAGGGATTGGGCGGCGTACTCGGCCCGCCCCCCCCAGCGCGTACGGAGGTAGGAGGGACTCCGTGTGCAGCCGAGGGAAGCGGGAAGCCGTCCGAGAAGGACTGCCGGCTCCCGCTCCCTTTCCCCTCTGATACCGCTGACTCCACGGGGGCCGGAGGAGAGCAATACCGGCCCCCCCCCAACGTCCTGCAACGCCGGCCGGAGGGCCGTGGAACTCGCTCCGGGCCCCGCCCCGCCAATCAAAGGGCTGGCCCGGGAGGGAGTCAGTCGCGTGGAAGAGCGACCAGCCACATCACAGCAGGTGAGCCCGGGAGGCCCCTAGGGCTCCACATCAAGCCCCTGGGGGCCGGGGGCCAGCATTCCCTGGGGGACTAACGAGGGAAGAGCCCTCCTTAACATTTGGTGTAAGGCGAGGCCCCAGTGAGGAGAGGGCCCAGCCTGATTTAACCCTGACCTCCCCTTGGAGACCCAGGGGTCCTCCACTATAGGGAAGCCCCAGTATAACGGACATGTTGAGGGGTCCCCCCTAGTATTTCCCTTAACATATTGTTACGCCTGCTTTACTAATTGTCTAGGCCTGATGAATATGCATATAATGAAATGTCCTTACCTGAAGGGAAGGTAATTCATGGAAGTGAACTCACGTGTACCCTGCCCAAAGTTGAAGTGTTTTTATGTTGCGGGTGTACCGGATTGGCGACACCCTGTGTAATGCCTATGGGGGTGCCTAGACAACTGCAGGCCCTGTTGAGAATGTAACGTAAAGTGCCTAGTTACTCCTCATTTAATATTCATGAAGTGAATTGTATGTTTTAGGCCATATTTTATTACTGCACCCTGGGATCGTTATAGGGGCTGTGATTAGGAGATGATTCTACACTGTTGATGGTATTTTTAATAAGGATGTGCACCAGTTGAATAACGTAATGATTTGCAATGTAAAGGAAGTAATATGCCTCATCTGATGCAACCTTGAGTTACATAAAAGAACTTGATTTTAATTACGCAAGCCTGGTGTGGTGTCCTATTATTGCTTCGCATTTCTGAGTCAAGGTAAGAGTGTGCTGCACAACTGCCTTACACATTGCCTTCGCGTGCCTTCCCCGCTTTGCGCCATGCTACCGTAACGGACTCGGTAACCCCGTTTCCAACAGACGGACAGATCTTCCTGGGAAACTTCAATCTTCACTGGGGCTCGTTGGAAGATTCCTCTGCTAATATGCTGGCCACCTTTCTCTCAGCAAACGATCTTATCCAACACTGCACTGAAACAACACACTCTAAGGGCTCAATTCTGGACCTTGTTATATCTAAAGCAGACATGCTTACTATTGCTATCCCTATTCATGTAGACTGGTCTGACCACTTCCTCATCCCCTTCTCTCTTCACCTATCACACTCTATTACTGTTGGCCAACCTAAAAGGACTACTACCTGGTTCCGTAACACTAAAAACATTGACCTCGATACTCTCTGTTGTAGTGTAGTTCCTATTTCCCTAATAGGCTCTGCGCATTGGAATAATATACCCTATAGATTTGACATAGGACTGAGGTCAGTATGTCCCTATCGAGTATATTAAACTTAATTACTTTGTGCCAGCTAACTCGGAGGCCACTAGAAACTCCTTGTAAACAAGATGGGAGTAGTTTCTGGCAATCGCATAAACATGACAACTTTGTTTCCCTTTAGAATCGGAACACTCTCGGAATCGTGGAAACAATAGATAAGTTTCACTCAGCTAATCGTGCATGCTTAGTTTCTTCAGAGTTACACAGAAAGAATAGACGGGCGTTTCAATAAAAGGATTTATTGAACAGTCTTGTTTCTCGTGTAAGAGATATGAGCTGTTATGATCACAAGACAGTATGCGAGATATATAATGTACAGCGTAAGCAGTAGAAAGAAATAATACTGCGCTAGCATTATCTTTTAGCTATGACACATATATTCATGTACATAAATAACATAAGCTAAAAATGCGAGTACTCATAAGATGCTTCTCTAACTAGTTCTACCCAGTGTACCTAACCTAAGTGTAGTGCAAGGTAAGAAGTAGGTGAAGTATTCTATAGTATGGTATGCTATAGTCTAGTATGCCAAGTCTAGTATGCCAAGAGTCCCTCTAGGTTCTAGTCAGCTCCATACCTTGAGAATGAGAGAGGTGGGAATCTCCTTCCGGGTTTCGAACTCTAACACCCCGCGAAGGGAGTCAGAACACTGGAAGCTGGATTCTCTGCGAGCAGGGATGACAGCGTCTCTTGTCAGTGCGTCAGGCCGGGACACGGGCTCCTCTAAAGTCGAGGTCTCCTCCTACTTGCTTGGGCAAGGGAAGGTATATTTATACCTGGTAGGTGCCTTGGAATGTTAGCATTGACGTAAAGTCGGGCAGAGGAAGACGTCAGGAATGAACCCTTAAGGAATAGCGGTTCATGCATAATAAATGAGTTCTTGGAGAAATCAATAATCCTGTGCTAGGGGAACTCCCAAGAGCTTATGGGTCTGGTTTCTAAGAACTCGTTGTGACGTTGGGGTGGACGGATGTAGGTGACCATGCCTGTATTTGGATTGCATGGCTAATGCCTAAATAAGGACTGGGATCTTATGCCTATATAAGGGCAATGCGAATTGTGCCTATATAAGGACATGTTTCTGGAAAACCTATATACGGACACCTAAAGCGGAATACAACACTATGATTCCGCTTTGCTATCACTTCCAAGGCTAGACCCGAACTTGGATGTCAACGATCTCACCTCCCAATGCCTCTGTCCTTGCAGTCGAAATTGATAGTGTTGCTCCTCTCCAAAGCAAAAGGCCTATTCCCTCAGCACCTTGGTTCAACAAATCCCTTTATGAAGAAAGGAAGAACCTGAGAATCCTGGAGAAACAATGGAGACAAGCTCCATCCACCACTAATCTTGCTACGTTACGGTCAGCAAGATCCCAATACCACAAACACATCTTCCTTGAAAAAGCATCACACTTCAGAACCCTCCTCGACTCAGCCACAAACAGACCCAAAAAACTTTTCGACCTCATCAAAAATCCAAACTGTTCTCCTCCAACCTCCAAGCCGGAGGATTCTCCAAAGAAAGCAGCAAAATTCGCTATATTCTTTGACGAAAAAGTGAAATCATTGGGGAATCAGGTCATTCATCCTACCCCTCTAGAGGAGCGTAAATCCTTAGTCATTTGGGAGAACTTTGACGCCATCTCTGAAGATGCCCTCCTCAAATGCATCCTCGAAACAAAGCCCTCCAACCATTCTCTTGACCCCATCCCTAGTAACATTGCCATTGACTTCTACACCCATACTCTTTCTTATTGGACCAGTCTGATTAACCTCTCCTCAGTCAAGGCTCCCTTCCTGTTACCTTTAAAACAGGACAGGTTACCCCTCTTTTTAAAAACCCACCGCTGATGCGAACGACCTCAACAACTTCCGCCCCATCACCAACCTCCCTTTTCTTGCGAAAATCACAGAAAGATGTGTAGCGAAACAACTTTCCCGCCATATCAAGGACAATGATCTTCTTGACAATTTCCAGTCTGGTTTCATTCAAAACTGCAGCACTGAAACAGCCCTGCTGCAAGTGATCGATGATGCGCTGCGATATACTCGATACAGGGGAGTCTTGTCTTCTGATTCTTCTTGATCTTTCTGCAGCCTTTGACACTGTCAATCACAACACTCTCCTTAACACTCTTCAACAGAGAATGGGTTTGGAAGGCACAGTGCTTAAATGGTTTGCCTCTTTCCTTTCGGACAGTTCCCAAATGGTCAAAATAGCAAACAGTCTTTCATCTTCGTTGGCGGTAGGTCAAGGTGTCCCTCAAGGCTCTATCCTTGCACCCACATTGTTCAATCTCTATTTGGAACCATTGGGAAATCTCCTAAATAAATCTGGGATCCTCTACCATCTCTATGCGGATGACACCCAAATCTACCTTAAGGTGTCCTCCACACACGATCTCTCAATCCTCAACTCTACTCTCTACTCTATTCAAAACTGGATGTTAACTCATCAACTCATTCTGAATCCCTCCAAAACAGAATGCTCCTCCTCTCAACCTCTCTCTCTCTCTCCTCCTCCTGTTCAATCTTGGATGGATCAGCTGAATCTACTTAACAATAAACCTATCGTTGTCGACCGCGCAAAATCCCTTGGTGTCTTACTCGACAAAAGGCTCAATCTACTCTCCCACATCAACTCCATTGCAAAGAATGCTCGATACCAACTGCGCCTTCTTTGGGGGATTAAACGCTTCTTCCCGGAGCAAGACCTTAAAACCCTGTTCCAATCGCTGGTTCTCTCTAGATTGGACTACTGCAATTCTCTTCTTACTGGCCTCCCCAAATCCCACCTTTCCCCTCTTAAATCCGTTCTCCATTCAGCGGCTCGTTTTATAATTTGGGCCAAAAGAAGTGATCATCACACCCATTTTGTCTTCCCTCCGTTGGCTTCCCATCGAGGCAAGATCAATCTACAAGACGGCTTGTATCACCCACAAAGCCTTGCACACTTCCTCCCCTCGCTACCTGGCGAATAAACTGAAAATCTCTGGAGGCTCTAGACCGTCTCGTAATGCGGAAAAATTACTGCTTGAGCCTCCCACTTTCAAAAGGGAAAGATCGATGGCTCAATCCTTCTCAGGCAATGCGGTGAGAATCTGGAACTCGCTTCCGCCACAGCTCCGCACCACCACCTCTACCTGGACTTTCAAAACTGACCTCAAATCTCTTCTCTTCCAAAGACACTTCCAGAACTAATACACGCCCTTTCAAGTCCCTCAAGGAAGTTCTTTCACTACTGTAAATTTTGTATTCTATGCCTGTACAAGTGTCATCCCAGTGTGTTTTTGTGTTTTTATGGTTAACTTTGTTTTATTGACTTTCAAGCAGATGAGAAAATACATGGCATACATCGGGCATTCCCGTATCTCGTTTTCAAAACATCCCCCCTCCCTCCACTCTGGCCAAGCCAATGTAAGCGGGTAGGAGCACCGGAATGTCCCTGTGGTGCGATCGAGGGGGCAGTCGCTATCGAGGCGGATACGGAGCAGGCCCCATCGAGCGGTACAAAAAGTCTAACTACCCCCAAACACCCCACCCTCCCCTGAACCGGTGTGCTAGGAATATGCCCCATGAGGGCCCTATTAAAGGAGTCATCGTTGGACAGCAGATCAGGTAGCCTCAGTCGTTGACTGTGTCTCCGTAAATCGGAGAAGGCGAAGGTATTTCGGGCAGGTCACTTCGTTCATTTCCATTGCCAACAGGGACACTAGGGGACGCCAGATAACCCCAAATGAGTCTGCTGAGTTCGTGAGAGAAGCTTGAATTCGTTCCATGCCTAAGATGTACCATAATTTATGCAACCAACGTGTGTGTCGGTCGGGTCCGTGTGCCCCAGAGGGAGAGAATGTGTTGGACAGCTGCTCCTAGCGTTAGACCCATCTGTTTCCCCCGGATGGACTTCAGTGGGTATACGATTGTTTTTGTGTTTTTGAGTGACTGTCTTCTATTGCTGTATTATGCCTCTTCTTGTATTTCATTTGCTTCTGTAACATGTACTTTTGTAACATTCTCCTCATGTAACGTAACTGGTCCTATTGTGAAGCGCTCTGACACCGTTGGGTAAAGTCCGCGCTATATAAAAATGCATAAATAAATAAATAAATTAGTCTGTTCAGTTGTCATTCACATTTTGCTTCTGCCCACCACATGATACAACATGGGGTCAAGGGTCAGTCCATTTCATTCATTGCCTGTCTTGCATTTTCACAGATCACTAACACACTCACGTTGCATGGTGTGGTAAGCCAATATTTTATTTTGCCAATTAATTTTTCTTTCCATTATGTTCTTTTTTTTTAAAATTGTATTTAGTTGTTTGTCAGGTCTTCAGATTATAGTAACTGAAAACCTATAGCTCTTTTTTTATTTATGCAGTAGGAATCATGTTTCACTGAGAAGCGAATTAAAACTAAATAGTTTTACTGTGCCTGTTCTAAGTACACGCGCCTGCTAGGCAGCACCCAGGCTGTCACATTAAAACAAAATACGATGAGTGTTTTTTTAAATAAAAATAATATATATCGCAAGGATATGTTGGCATGTTTAGGTCTCGCCTAGCGCTCGGCGAGATTTATTGTAAATGAGGAGGTTGAGAAAAGGGCTTGAAGCCCCGCCCCTTATTTCCATTGGCTTGCATCACCGTTTATGGTAAACGGTGGACTGCCATTGGAAATAAGCTTTCTGGGGTGCCTCCTTTTCGCTTTTTTGTCCGGCCCACCCGGACTGGCTCGCCTGCTTTGCTGCTGTCGCAAAGCACTTTCTTATCTTTATGGGGACATGTGTTTCTAATTAGAAACACATGGCCCCATAAAGACAAGAGATCGATGCTTGTTTTAAGAGCCTCAGCGCGGTGGCCCCTTCATGGACGCCACGCTTTATCGTTTATAGAAAGCAGCTCCTTACTCGCACGCGCCCCCCCCAATCAATACCCTTTGTGTTGCTTGGCCACATTATTTTATTTATTTATTAATCCTCCCTCAATGGCAGACTGATCGCTCGCACTTAAAAATACAGAATACATTTGGTTTACTCCTTTCCCTAGTACGAATGCAGCAAAAATAGAGCAAACCAGTTTGCTCTCCATTTTTACCAGAGTGCAAAATGTTTAAGTCAAACGGCCCTGGTTTTGTTTCGGAGCAAAGCCTGTTTGCTGCTTCTCGCTTTACAAAAGCAGAAGCAATAATGCACAATTGATTTGCTTTATTTCTATGTTGCAAAACATTTTTTGTTTTTTTACATATTAGAGCCCCTGCGTCTATGCCGGAAATACTGCGTGGAGAGGCCCTGGCGGTGCGCCGTAGGTGAAGAGCAGGAGAAGGGACTTGCTGCAGTTTCCTCCTCTATGAAGGACTGTCTCCGCGCACTCGGCAGCTGCGCATAACACAAGACTCCCCCTGATCCGCTGGCACCAGTCAAAGGTCTCGGCGCTCATTAACCCAGTACACCTAACAATGCCCTGGGCATCACGATAAAGGTGGCAGTCATCTTCTCAAAAGCAGGTCTGCAAATCCAACCACAACCCTTCAGCACCCCCCGACCCCATCAATTCTGCATCTCCAGCGCCCAACCCGTCTACATGGATTGGTAAAACGTCATTATGTTATATATAGCTTCACAGAAGCCTCTATTGTGAATACCCAGATTGAAATCTGTTAATTCGTTTGAGTGACGTCACAACAGTGTGAAACCAAAGGGATTATCCACTGCTGTGACGTCACACGAGGAAGCGCTCGCTCCTCCTTTGTTTAACCGGGTCACCCGGCTCTATAGAGACCCGGGCGTGGCGGGGGAATGGCAGGCAGATGCCTCTGCAACGAGCCGAGGGGCGGGAGAAAAGCAGGCAGTGTGGTGTGCCTGCTTCAGTCACCTACACCCCTAACAGAAACAGTCCCCATACTTGTTGCCTCGCTCCCAGATTCGAGGACCCCACCCCGATGGCACTCATCATAGTTCCCATACTTTTTATGCACGTCAACTCTGCAGAACTGCGCTGCAAGGACAAAACCCTCCGTGCTGACAGGCTGCTCTCACAGCTGCTGTGAGCGCGCTTCCGACTACAGCAGAGGCACGGAAAAGGGCTGGGATGAGCCGGGGTGTGGAGAAGGGTGGTCCGCAGGGCACAAGATGTGACCCGGCTCTATAGAGACCCGGGCGTGGCTGGGGAATGGCAGGCAAATGCCTGATTCAGTCACCTACTCCCCTAACAGAAACAGTCCCCATACGTGTTGCCTCGCATCCAGATTCGAGGACCCCACCCCGATGGCACTCATCATAGTTCCCATACTTTTTATGCACGTCAACTCTGCAGTTTTGGTTTTTAAAACATAAATAAAAGGCATTGTCATTTACAATGCCAGTAGCTTAAACTCGTGTAAATGCGAGACCTATTACATTGCAAATGCTTGTTTTCTTTTTGTGGCATATACTTGCAATGAAAAATGTACAAATGTGTCCATCGCACCAGTTGGACAAGGCCAGAGCTGTTGGTTTTCCAGCTCTTGTTTGTTTGTTTGTTTTTACTTCTAGGGGGCATTGTTTTCTACAGGGGAAGGTGTTGGATGGGACTAGACTGGTTGGTGGAATGGATGTGCCTGGAGCACTTGTAGTTTTCTGATAAATTGATGGATTTGGTGCTAGTTGGCGGACGGTCTTCTGCAGGACCGGCCCCTGCGTATTTTCACGTCATATAATGGGCTCTGTTCTGAGATATTTGGCAGCAGGAAATAGACGTCCTTGGGGATGAGGTTAATGGTTCTCGATGGACAGTGGTTTATAATTGCCGAGTGGCACTTGGAGAACGTTATTCCGAGATGTGCGATGCTGCATCTTTACTTAGTGTAGATTTACTACAGATGGATTTCCTCAATTATGCGATGTTTTGACCGGGTTTAACGCTTCCATGAACTATCGAAGGATACATTTACTGAATATCATTTGGTTTTCTTTCCAGTTCTCAGTTAAGTTTTAACAGTTTCCTACAGAAATCCTGTGTTTCTCTGGTTTAAATGGAAGACCATGAGGTAAATTGAGCTAGGTGGCAGCAACACTACTGACTTCAAATGTGACCCTGATTTCTAAGGCAATCAGGACCTGGGCCTTTGGCGGCTGTCCCGTTCGCACAGGTAGACGTTGCATTTAGTGACAACTCTTGTACTCTACTGAGGGATGTTTCTTCTTCCTGTAAGGCTTGTTTCTGTATTTAATAAACAGGTGTGTGGTCCGTACGATCTGTAAACTCACCCACATTCCTCATTTGTTTCATAGGTCAAAACACGGGACCAGCCAGCGATGATGGAGATGGTGGAGGCTACTACAACCTGGATTTGGAGGTTGACGAAGATGACTATGACCACACATCGGAGCCGGCCAACAATCCGCTGGAAGATCCAGGTGAGTGCTCGCGGCCTATTAGCCTGCTTGCTGGACTGTTGTCAGGTGCACGCCTTCTAGTCGCTCCGTTGCACCATGAGTTTCTTTTCACAGTGATGTTATTGAAGGATACGGGTGTGTGGTAGCTGCGTACAGTGTATGCAAAGGGGCATTATTCATTGCCCAGCTGTCCCGTGATCCTGTTTTATATAAAATGGCATGAGCAGGAAATCCTATTTTGCTTATTTCTATTTTTATTTCTTCTTTTCCTTTGATTTAGTTCTGCTTCTTTTTTTTTTTTTTTGTTACCACATTTTAGGTTTTGAAATGCACAGGTGATGACATTACCTTACATATTGCTTGAGTATCTTGTTGAAGCATAAAAAGGATAGGAAAGCATAAAACAGAAGTCATTTTCATGGACAATATTGTATATTTGATCGACCTCAAGAAAGCAACCATCTGCATCAACAACAGATCGAGTAACAGCTGGTGGCGCATAGTCTGGCATGGTGTCTATTCTTGGGAATCTGAGGCACTTCCATCATCTTTTTTAGGGAAGGACATATCACAGAATCCAAAATGACGGAGGGTTGCAGGGAGAATTGCGGGATTGCCTTTTAGCATCTGGTATGTTTTCACATGAGTACCAGGCGATAGCCAAACCTTCATAAAATTTGCCTTTCATATCCGAGATGGTCTAAACCTTTCCCCACCACATGTTGATCTGAGGAGCTGTTGGCAGTTTCCACATTTGGGCTATGCATAGCCTTGCCAAAAGCAGTAGGTGGGAATTTAGTTTCCTCGTTGGACCGCTCAAAGGGGATAATGGTATTCTCGCCTGTGCGTTCTACTTGTTCTAAGGTATTTTCAAAGATTTCAGTTTTCATTGCAACAGTGTACAAGGGGCCACTCTTGGATGCAACCATCTGCTCTGCCTTCCCATTTGAGACATTGCAAATTGATTTGGATGTAGCTGGTAGACTTTGTTAGCTGTGAAACCTGTGTATACCTCTCCTCTGAAGAAGTGTTAGCTGTGAAACCTTCGTATACCTGTCTTCTGAAGACGTGTTGGCTGTGAATCCTTTGTATACCTCTCCACTAAGATGTGTTAGGTGTGAAACCTTTGTATACCTCTCCTCTGAAGACGTGTTCGCTACAGAATGTGGTACTGAGACTGCTCCATCTTCTTATTACACTTTGAAGCAGCTGGTCAGAGACTCACAGCCATGCAGGCAATCTTCTGGTTTGTTGATGAGTCCTAACGTTTAAACAGCCTTTCACTGGTACCAATCTAGACAGCCCCTTGACAGAAGTGGTAAAAGATTTCACATATATATATTTCTCTTTCCAGCGTGGTGGCTATCTAAAACCACCTTGCCGATGGATGAACACCAGTCAGACTAGTGATGTGGTTATTAGTAATGATCCAAATACAATACTATGTTCCATGAAGAGGTGCCTCATTGAGATGTGTAAGGTGTAGTGTTTTTGGCAAAATTACATCTTGAATCACCCAAAAACCATTCTTGCCTGTTACTTCTTCTGGCCTCCAGAAAATAACCACCTCTGCATGTGCCTCCGAAGGGTCATCAAAACATGGTTTGTGACTCCTTCATGTTGGCTAGTCCTGCCTTTCAGCCTTGTGAGGACCTTAGATCCCCAAAACACCATTATTACTCTGCTGCCCACCCCCATTTGTATGTGCAAGGTATTTCTATTGAGCGAACCTAACCAGAAGGCAGTGGAGCGCTGTACATGGCAAAGAAGAGCATAAAGTCAACAAGTAAGAGGAGAGGGAGGTTAGTTAAGGCCATTTAGTGATTGTGATGTAGTGTTCTCTGAAGAGTTGAGTCTTGAACTCTTTGCTAAATTGGAGCAGCATGGGAATGGTACTGATGAATACAGGGGTTTTGTTTCAGGTCCTGGGTGCATAGATTAAAAAAGGCTTGCGGTCTTGTTTTTTCATTTTACACTTCTAGTCTGCAGTCTGATGGTGTCCTGACTGCGGGTGTGCTGAGATCCACCAGTGATGGTGAGTTTGTGTGCAAGATGAGCGAGGGTGCTGTTAGCGATCGCTTTGTAAATGATGCAGCTGGTTTTGAAGATGCTCTGGTCCGGCAAGGAGAGCCAGAGGAGTTTCTTCTAGATGGGGAGTGGTGTGATGACGTTTCTTCAGGCCCTAGATGAGACATGCGGAGGTTCGTAATGTGCCCTAGAAGGGCACTATTGTTGATTCTGGGATGCTGGAAAGTAATGCATTACCATGATTGAAATTTGAGTGTTTGAGGGCTTGAACAGCAGTTTTAAAGACACTTTCTGGGAGAAATGGGTTGACTTACTTCAGAAGAGACTGCTGGCACCAGGCGTTCTTAGTTTCTTTGGCAACGGGGTCCTTGAAGGTGAGGTTGGTGTCAAGGGTGAATCCAAATTACTTGGCAGTCAGTAAAAGTTGGTGTTAGAAGCTGCCAAGATTCATGTCATTGAGCCAGGTTTGACCTGCAACTTGTTTATTTTACCTGCAAATTACAAGAATTCTGTTGCGGTTGCATTGCGCTTCAGGCTGGTGATCCAGGTCTGGATGATGTGCAAGCAGGGTTTGAGGAGTCTGATTTCTGAAATGGAGGAGAGTTTCAAGTGGAGTTGTGTATCATTGGCATATTGGTGAATCTTGATGCGGTTATCTATGAGTAAAGCACTCAGCGGCTCTGTGTAAAGATTGACTATGACAGGAGATAGCGTGGAGCCCAGGGGAGCTCCACAGGCGATTGGGATCTTTTGTGGCCTGGAGGTGCCCATGTAAAGTCACTGGTGCTGGTTGGAAATGTAGGGCGTTGCCAATGAATCCCATTACTGGTTGCACATAAGGGTGGGATGGTCAACTATGTTGAAAGCAGCTGAGAGGTCCATCAATATCAAGAGGCTCCTGTCATCATCATCTGTGGTCAAGAGGGCATTGTTTATGATGTGTAAAGTGGCGGCTTCTACGCTGCAGCAGGATCTGAAGCCAGACTGGTAGTCGTGCAGGAAATGTTCGCATTGATGTGGTCTTGAAGTTGAACATGCACTGCTTTTTTCATGGAATTGCTGATTAATGGCAGATGAGTGACGGGCCAGTAGTTGGTGAGGTCATCAGGGTCTAGTGTAGGTTTCTTTAGGGCTGACAGGATCTGGTCTATCTTGAGAGGTTCTGTGAAGATTCCTTGAGCGAGGGAGGCATTGACAATGGTGAGTATCGGAGAGAGAGCGCCCTCGAAGAGAACTTTGATGAGGGACAATGGTAAGACATCATCATCATAAGATATGGCTTTGAGTGAGTCAGTATATCGGCGAGATCTGGGAGAGATAGGGCTTTGAAGCTGACTTTTGTTAGATTCTACGGGAAGGAAGGGTGTGAGAATTGAAGCAGGATGGTGTTGTCAATGTGCTGTTGGATCTTCTGTATTTTGTTTCTTACTGAAAAAGACGTGATGGCATTGCACTTTTCTGTGGATTGAACAATAGGTGGGTGTGGCAGGAGTTGATGCAGTGCTAGACTGTCTTGAACAGCGTTCTGCTTCTGTTGGTCGCTTCATTGATGGTGTTGGTGTAATGCTTTGCTTTGATGTGATGAGCAGTCTGTGTGCTAAGCAGAGGGACCTTATTATCAAGAGGTCCTCAGGAGTTCTGTTTTTCTTCTTTCCTGTCTGCGGATGGATTGTTTATTGTCTGCAAGGCTGACAAGCTGAATGCTTAACTTGCACTTGTGTGTTGCAGTTGCGACATGGATGTTCACAAAGATTTCCAAAAAATTGTTGAATACATTTTAAAGGGTGTTGGCATCTGAGGTGGAGTTGATGGGGTGAGAGATGAGTTCAGGCATTAGGTTGTGTGGCCCTAAAGTCTTTGAAGACTCTGAAGGTTTGGTCTTCTCTTTAGGATTGACCTTAGTATGTTGGTCGTTGGTGTGAGAAGTTGGCCTGGCATATGCTGTCCTAATTAAAGTGGGCACCTTGCACCAGTCGAAACTAGTCGAAACATTAGGTTAAAGACAACCTTTATAGAAAGCTATCCTAGTGGTAGCTGTGGAGAGCAGCCTTCAGGCTAGGTCTTGAAGGAGTGTAAAGCAGCTTGGTTTACCAGATTATAACCTCTTGAATGACCAAATGAAAGGAGAACCACACAAGGTATATTTAAAATATATGTATTTATTACTAAACACTCTCTACTAACCTCTTTATGAGATTAGAGAACAAGGCACACAATATTACAGTACTAGAACGACAGTAAATAGCACAATACACAGTGGGCTCCAGGGGGAGACCAAACCATATATTAAGAAAGTGGTATAACAACCACGACGTGACTAGACACAGTGCCTAGAGCACGTAGAATCGCTGGGACCCCAAGGAACCACCCAAGGTAGTGACACAGGGGACCCACGGAGGACGGGTGCAGTGTGGGAACACAGACGCGAGCTCCGTACAACTCTATGGAGAAAGTCGCGGTTGGAATTTTAGAGTTTAAGGACACTTCGGAGAGGACTTCAAGCAAACCCAGTTAAACTTAGAAGGTTCTAAGGCCAGCACCCTTGTGAGTACCGAGGTACTCCGTGTTACCCTAGCCCAGGAAGCCGGGTGCATAGGGGTCAAGTGGTGTCGGAAACCCTCGTCGTTTTCAATGGCGTGATGCGAAGAGAGTGCTGCTGCCGTGGAGAAGAAAAGTGTCCGGTGTGACCCAAGCCTGGATCGGAGATGAGAAGAACCTGAAAGCAGAGGGGACAACGTCTGGGTCACTTCACGTGACCAGGAGCAGAGCAATCGAATGCCCACCGATGTCGGGTGCTTCAGGTGAGAAGAGGTGAAGCTTGACTCTGCAGCCACGGGGACCAGGAGACGTCGACGACTACCAGGATCCGCAGGCGAGCTGTCCCTCAAAGGATGTCGAGTGCTGAGGGGTCAGTTTCCGGATTGGAGACCAACAAGCCTTGGCAACTGCAACCCACGCGGTCAGAGTAATGATGCTTCTGTGTGGACCAGCAAGGTCCTGGGGACTCCCCAAGCGATGGAGAGTCAGGGCACGTCTGGAGCAACCAGGGAAGCCCACAGAAAGTTAAAGTTGCCTTCTCAGGGATCCACAGGTCAACGGACCAGGGATCGCGAAGGGACCTCGAGAGGAATCACACAATACCAGCTCCACGGGACACTCTGTGAGTGTAGGCCAGTAATCTTCGGTGGAAACACTGCTCGGGCTTGGACTACAAGTAGCCCAAAGCACAGCCTCTGGGATCGCCTAGAAGCATATGCTGCTGCAAATGTGCACGGTGTCCAGGGGTTCGGGTTGCACGGTCCCCACGAAGGCTGCGGGTCTCAGGTTTGCTGAGAGCACTAGTCGGCCTCGGGAAGCTTGAAACCCACCTCCTGTGTTGCAAAATCTTCGGAGTCCGTCGGGAGCTGCGTAGATGCAAACCGGTCAGATGCGTTGAGGTGCCTGCCTTGCAGGGGAGTAACTCCTTTACTCCAAGGGAGATTCTTCAGTCGTCCAGCAAAGCGTAGATCGTCGAAGGTTACTTGGTTTCTGTAGCAGAGTTTAGTCCAGGTAAAATCTAAAGTCCTGTAGTCAGGGTTCCTACTTTATACCCAAGGAAGGGGTGGGACAAACTCTGGGGACCCACTCTATGGGAGTGGTCAGGACAGAGGGGTGGCTACACCCATGTCCTTTGTCCAGTTTCGCGCCAGAGCAGGGGCTGAGTGCCCCTGCAACTGGTTTGAGCTGGACTATGCACAGGGACACCAAATGTGCCCCCAATGCAGACATCAAAGCACTCTTGAGTGCACCCACCCAGCCCCAATACACTAAAGACTGTCTGGGAGGTGGTCACACCTCCCTGTGACAGGAAACCTATTGTCAGGCCTTCCCCTGCCGGAGTTTCGTCCAGCAGCAGGAGGGCAGACTCGTGTCTGTGGCTGGCAGCATCCATTTTGGGATGCCAGGGCTCTGTGAAGCTGGTACCGGGTGTACCGGTGCTGTCATATTTCTCCCTCTAGGAGGGAGGAATCATACCACCTCCCACACCAGTTACTGGTGTGGAGGTATGATTCCAAGGTGTTTGACACCAAACACGACATTCCTTGCAGCCATTTTAAAGTTAGCATTTACCGCGAGGGTATGATGCACTTAAGTATATATGGTTGGCTGCATCACAAACCACCCCAGAGAATAGGTTCCGAAGGCTGCAGAGGGGCTCTGCTCATGCATGGACACCCTCTCACATAAAACCCAGCACCCTGCCTTCAGGATTGATAAGGGCTGCCATAGGGGTGACTGATAGGTGTATATGTGCAGTGATCAGGATAGATATAGTGAACTCCATATCTAAGTAAGGGTGCATGCACCACCTTACACAGGCTGCAGTAGCAGACCTGTGGTGGCAGTTTGAATGGCCTCTCGGGGTGGCATAATACATGCTGCAGCCCCTGGGAGGCCTCTGGGGTACCTATGCCCTGGGTACATAGTATACCATATACTAGGGACTTATAAGGGCAACCCCAGAATCCAATCTGGAGTGTACCTAAAGTACATGCAATCAATTTAGAGGAGAAAGCAGATAGGCTGGGGTCCTGGAATAGCAGGATCCCAGTCAGACTAAGCTCGAAAACAGTGAAACATCAGCAAAAAGTGGGGGTAACTATAAGAAGCAGATCCTACTCTCCTACAGTTGGCCTCCAGGGATGTGGGTGGTTTGCATTGTATTGTTTGTGATGTTGAGAAGACCAGGTCAGGGATGTAGCCTTTGGACTGTGTGGTTGTGTGACATGCTGTACCATATTGCATGTATCAATGAGGTTGTATTTTTTTTTTAGCTTGTGCTCTCTGGGAGGCTGAAGCCACCAAAGAGGGTTGTGTAGGCATGTTGGATGGACGAGGTGGTGAGATCTCAAAATAAATCAAGTAAGTGCTTGTTCTGCCCGGGAGGCATGTAAATGAGATGGAAGGTGGATACTGAGTTGCAGAGAATGGGAAATGGCAAGTCAGCAGCTCCACTTAGAATTTTGAAAATGTTCTTAGATGTGGCTTAATGACTTCTAAGCGTACTTATTTTACCTTGTCTAGTGCACGTACATCACCCTATACTCCAGAGCATTCTATAGTTAATTCATTAAAGCTATCCAGTCTGGTATAGGAATGTCCTCTGTGTGGTAACACAATTGTGTAACCACTGCCCTGAGTAACAAGCTATATGATATCTGGTATCCTGACATTTTACTTTTGGTCTTATATTCTCGACAATCATGCCTGCCGTGGCCTGGGCAATTCAATCAATCAATCGGGTTTGTTAAAGCGCGACTACTCACCCGTAAGGGTCTCAAGGCGCTAGGCGTGTGGGGGGGTTGGGGGTGCAGTGCAGGTTCCATTCCATCAAGGAGGGGGTCTGTCGAAGAGCCAGGTTTTGAGGTTTCTTGCGAAGATGGGGAGCGATGTCTGTCTGAGGTGGAGCGGAAGGGCAATTCCGCAAGTTGTGAGACCCAGAGTCTGGCTCTGTGATCTGGCGGGGTGCACCAAGTACTCTTTAGCTGATACAAGACTGTCAGGGTCCCAGGGCATATACATTAAGCAGTGATGGCAGATTACCACATGTTTTCGAAAAGATAGTCATTAACAGGCCTTTTTAGGTCGAGCATAGAGTAGCGCGCAAGCGCTGCTCTGGCGAAGACTTTATGTAGGGGGTTTGAAAAAGCTGACCAGACGCTCGTGCGTCATGGCCTTTTCCCTGCGGTTACCCGCACGGGCGCCATGTGGTTTCAATTATCGTGCCCTGACACAGGCGCGATAATTAAAACCAGATGTCTCGCTGTGGCGCGCGCGCACCACTCGCGTCGCCCCCCCATCCTCCTCCCCGCTCGTGCCTTCAAATGCTTGTTCATGTTTCCTGTCACTTTCCCGTATGTGTGCGCGTTTCGTTTTCCTTGCTTTCCCGGTGCTCGGATGAAGCCAAAAATGTTTGCTACATTGCCTGACCCTGGGCAATTTACATAAACTGTTGCGTGTTATTTTAACGGCGAGGGACGCCGTTCCTGTGGTGCTCTCACTGCGAGGGAGGGGTGTCATCTCGAGCGCTGGGAGAGGCCGTGGCGCACAGGCGGTGTTTGTGAGCGCACCTTGCCCACACCCGCCCGTCCCGGTGCAGGTTGCGACATGTTGGGTGGTTGCTTCGAACAGCGAGGTCAGCCGGGAGCGTCGGCAGGGCGGCGATGAAGGCCTCGGGCCGCATCGTGTCTCCCCGCCGCTCATCTGGATACAAATCTCCCCGAACTCACCACAGACGCAGGCTCTGACAGAAATCGCACCAGCTCAAGAAACGTTTATACGCCTTTGTTTCACCTACTTAGGAAGATGTTTTGTAGTAATCCAACAACTTAAAGCGCCATGAAGCATCAGAACGTGCGTGTGCTTCGCCTACTTCGCCTGCATGGCCAGCTACCTCCTGTGGGCCACTTTTTTTTTGCGTGCTCTGGCCGATTTTGAATCGCAATCCAACCCTGTGAGAGATCTCAGTAGTGTGGGAGCATGCATTTCAGGGCAGAAGCGGGCGGATTCTGCACACACCCCTGGCCCTTAATTTGTCTCTGCGGGAAAGCTGCTGGGCTTTTTGTAAATAAATAAGAGGCGGACACCAACCACTGAGCCCAGAAGCTGCTCTGCTGCAACAATGGCACATCCCGGGACTGAAACAAGCACTGTGCTCCCATCCCGTACTTTGTTTTAATTTAGGGTCTAGGCGTGAAGGTCTCTCTTTAGGTTTTTGCTTTGAAGTTTGAGAACATGCAAATGAGAAACAATAAAAGTTCCACTCCTGATGGATATTGCACTAGACAAATTGTAAATTCCTTATGTTGGTTCGCTTTGCAAGAAATGGCCTTTTGTGGGTTACCAAGGAGTGCTGACGTGAGTGGCCCGTAGTCCTCACTGTAGCATCGCGATCAATCGGCCAGCAGGTGCAGTGGCTTCGGGGCGCAAGGCGGAACAATAGCCTTAAAATCCAAATATATTGCCTTCTGGTTAAAAAAATCAAGAGTGGCATTTCACATGCCTTGCTCGAGATATAAAAGTATGCGTGTGATTCATTTGTGAATTTACTCTAGAATGATTCCGTTTTTTGTTCTGTGTATTCCCAATGTGCTTCGTCTGCACATTTACTTCACACTGCAGCAAGGGTTGATTACAGACCATTAAATAATGTTTACACCCCGATAGACCGTGCATGTTTATGTTTAATGACATGCTGATGGTAAGGAGTTAAATGCTTTGCATATCAGAATCTTTTTAATCAGTTTATTTGCAAGAGTGATGCTGTATTTTAAAACGTGTGCTGTTTTATGTGAAAATTCCCTCTGCATGCACCTTGAAAGATGCTTCGTTATAAAGACAGTGTGGTTTAGACCGAGGAGTTGTTGCTCACCGAGTGGTTCCTTACAACCACTTATTGACGGCGCCTAGAAGTGGCAAAAAGCACTTCGAAACAGAAAGAAGAACCCGAAAGGTGTGCTTGGCTTATACTTATAGCGCCGTTTCATGCAGTGCGTTAAATATAAGCAAACAGAAATTGTAAATATTGTAAACAGTGCATTTAGTAGAGCTGGTAAAATGTGAAATGTGTTATCCCTGAGACCCAAATAAAACCTCTGTTTGGGCGAGAGAAGCGGTAATCACATCTAGAGAGAGAATGTATCGCCGCAGGTCCTTGAAATGTGATCAGGAAGACAAATCGTCCTGCAGCCAAAGCAATTTTACTTGAATGATACACTCGTTCACAGAGAATGAAGTCTAAACATATGTTCGAATACATAATCTAAAAGCTGGCGCAGAGATAACCAAATGTTCTTTTAGAATAAATTGCAAATTTCATGGACAGAAGCTCTCCGGATGCAGCTCTTAATAAATGGAAGCCTTGTGTGGCGCTATTTCCTGGGAAGACACAGGATGCTGTTGAGATCGGAAAGCCGCATGCCTTGAATTCAATGATTGGCATCATGTAGGACAGCAGATATCGGCATCCCGGAAGGACCACAGGCGCCATGTACAGAGTCCACTGTGTCACCTAGACTCTCTGACACTCTCACATCTTTTACTGCCCTTCTTCATCACAGTTGTCGTTGAGAAACTGCTGTCACCTGCCCATGGCTCTTACGTGTACTGCATACATCCCCTCAGAACCTGAGGATTCCACCTTCTGCTCTGCATCAAAGCAGAGGGCAAAAGAGAGCGAGGCCTTTCCCCCTTACTGGCCCCGACTGCGCCCAAGTGCCTCTCTTTTGAAGCTTACCTATGGCCATGCTCCAAGTGAGTGCCAGCCTCCTGGTGGCAGCGAGGTTAAAGGGAATTCATATGCCCCCTTTGCTTTAGGAACAGACTGGCGAGGTAAGTTGCTGCCCAGCACGGAGTCCCTCCAATCTCCTTACTCACCTTGCAATGGAGGTGACTAGGAATGGGGGTGGCATGGGTGGTGGGCATCCTGCCCGCCCCCCCTCCCCCTTCCACGCTGCCCTGCCAGTGTCGCTTCTGGACATAGGGTGGTATTTATTCATGGCAGCTCATGCTGTGTTTAGTTAGCTTTGATCAGTGTCCGGGGGTGGGGGCTCTTTAGCTCCTGCTGCTCCTGGGTGGGTACCTACGCAGCATGACGTAAAAGGCCTGGGGGAACTTTATACTTTTTCTCTTTCAACATAAGCCCTTGTGCTGCATAATTAAATACTTATAAGGTCCCAAAGGCGAGACCTATTGGCTATGCCAATGCTTGTTCCTGTTTAGCGAGTGCGCTAGCCCCAAACAAGTAAAGTTCTGCTCGAGGCTAGTATTCAGACACTGTGTTTATGTCCAGAGTGAATGTGCGCATGCACTGAGTGTGGGAGGTTCTCTTAGCAGGGCTCCATGTTAAATGCGAGTCTGTGATTAACCAGGCCACTGGGATCTATTTTGGATGGCTCCTGATGGAACACAGCACACAATGGAGGTTGTAGCTTAGCGTCCCCAAGCAAGAAGATGTTGTTCCTGAGCTGAAGAGAGAAGTTACAGTCCACTGAGGTGTGGGACGATGAAGACCAGATTGCTTTAGTAATGCAGTAGTGACCAATTGCTGGAGGCCCTGCAGACTGTCACAAGAGCACTGCCATCAGAGGCGATACCTGGCAGAGGGTGTTGAGTCTGCAGATTTTCAGGTGCAAAGGAAATCTTTTGGGCAGGGCCTGCTGTTTCGTCAACACCCCCTCCGCCACAGTGCAGCTTCTTAAAAGGCTAACAGCCTGGTGGAGATCCTTCCTTTTTTTATGCTGCTGTTGTGGGTGCTTTCGTTGGAGACTCCCTTAATCACTGCCTAGTGAGGAGTACCTCATAAGCTACAAAGACCGTCTATTCTACAAAAAGAATAGAAACTGTCCCAAGCCAGTTCCAGGCCTTTGAAAGTGGGATCCACACCCCCTGTCTGGAGAATGTCTATAAAATTGAGACCCAAACGTTCCCATGTGGTTCCAGTTCCTCCTTTGACCAAGGAAAGGCCATACTTCCCATAGTACTTAAAGAAATCCTGAGATCCAGGGCTGATGTCTTGCACAGCCAGCCTCCCAGAGGTGATGAGACATAACCTGAAGCTTGCTAGATTGCTGAGACGAGCAGAGGGTGTGCCTGTGGCCTTGGAGCTGATAACCTGCTATGTGCTTTTTGCCCCTGCAGGGAAACAACGGCCAAGAATCGTAATCCCTGCTGCTGTGCCCATGAGTGTTGGAGCAGCCTCTGACATTGCAAACTGCCATGGGGAGTGTAACCGGTGCCAAACGGAGTTTAGAGGAGGTCTTGTGGACACCTGCCTAACCTTTTCACCTTTTCATCATGCAATAAATGCTATTGCTGTGGCCGTCTGAAAGGCTGCTAGCTACTGCTTGGCGGGATTTATGCCCCCCAGCTCAGCAGGTAGCGTTCTGGCATAGTTTAACTGGGGTGCTCTCGCACTGGGATGGCCTCCCTCAGGTGATCAGTGATTTTAACAGTGTCCTTAATGCGGAGCTGGATAGGTCCTTCCCACCCCTCCCCTGCATGACCGCCACTTCAAATGCGCATGCACTAACCACATACCTACAGCACTGCCTCCTGGTTGACGCCTGGCGTACGCGCAACAGACACATGAGTCTACTCATTTTATTTGCATGTTCACGACCTGCACATCCATATAGACTGTCTCCTTACCCCAGCGGACATATTACCCCACATCACACATGTAGACTATTTGGACAGAATACACTCTGACTATAACCCAGAACACATGAGTTTGTTGGGACAATGACTCCCCCCTCCCCCACCCGCTCATGGCGCCTTTAAACATCAGTGCTTGAGGATTTGCCTTCAGGGGCTCAATTAACGACTGTATCACAGAATACTTTAATTTGAACACTGACGCCTCTTCTTGCCTCATTGAATGGGACGCCTTTAAAGTAACGATGAGGGTTCACTATCTGGGGAATGCTCTAAATTTGAGAAGGCAATTGAACAAAGAGGTCACAGAAATAGAACATAAGCTGCTCATCTCGAGGGGCAGGCACAGCTGTACTTACCTGGAAGGGAACAACTGAGACGGGCACGTAACATGATCGCAGACCTCTTAGAAAGACTGTGCTGTCTCAATTACGTGGCACGCACTACCAAAACGCATTCTGACTCTGAAAAGGACGGAGCTTCACTCGCCGGGCTGATACGACAAGAACAACCGTGCCTTCCTATACTCACCATATGCCTGGAGTCAGACATCCGCATACACACCCAGAGGGACGTTCACAAGGCATTTACGCATTCACACGTCGTCTTTCCTGGCCCCAGTGGCACTCCCCAGCATCACATCAGAACAACAGGAAGAACTTAACAGGGAAATTACAACACACAAGATCGAAGAGTCATCCGTGTACTTGCTTAGAGTAAATCCCCTGGCCCTGACAGATTACCACCTAATTTTTACATAACTTACGCCACACAAATATTTAAGAAAAGAGGTTACATACGGCTGAATCACAATTCAAGAAATATTCCAAACAATAACTGTGTAAATAGACGAGCCGAGTTTTCAGGTGTAGTGCTGTGCAATGGCATTAAGTGCATGTGGTGTGGCGAAAAGATTTGATATACACTATAATATGAACGACCAGCGGCGTTGCCGTTAGTGGGGGGGTGCGAGGGGCAGGTTTTGAAAGACTGCAGGACAGCGCACTGGTTTTAAACGGTCTGAGATAACTGCCCGTTACCACTGCCATGAGAGCCTCATAGTATATTGTCATTTATGTAGTAGTGCCCATTAATCTAGCCTCGATTCTAGCAAGGTAAGTTCTTCCAGTCAGAGGGATTAGGTGTGACCGAGCGATTTGGCATGGTTCTGTGGAAAATCTCAAGTTCGGCTACAAAGATGCTGCGCAAGTCAGTGAGCCACAAGTGTATGGAAGGGGCAGCTTGTGACTTCCAGCACATGGCTATCCTTTGTTTAGCTACCACAAGTGATAAATCTAAGAGTTTGTTAAGGGCCTTGCGTGCTGCTGTGCCTTAAGTGATCCCCAAAAGAAAATGTGGGCCATCTATTGGTATAATGTGACCCACAGCTTCTGACAATACCTCGGCTATTGGGTCCAATAGGCCACCAAACGTGGACAAGTCCGCACCGTATGGGTAAAGGTAGCCCCTGTATGATGTCAGCGGGGGCATAAGTCCGGAGAACCAAGATACATCCATGCAAGTCTCTGAGGCGCCAGGTATGTGTGGTATAGGTAATTAAATTGAGTGTATTTAAGCCTGGCATTCGTAGAAATGCATTTTGGCATCCCCAGAAATTGCGTCCATTGTCAGTAAGCGTTGTCGAGAGTTCACACTCCCAATATGTCGTAAGTGTAGTGCTGGGGATCGCCCTGCCTTGGTGGATAGAATTATATAGTACTGTGATAGCAAGTCGGCCAGTACCATGTACGAGTGTTAAAGCTATGCGACCCATTGGGGAAAGCGGTAATTCAGTCCAAAAAGCTAGAGTGGACCTGGCGATGGCCATCGCCTTGCCCAGGTTCCCATCCAATAAATCTTCAGGTAAATGGTACACCTGGATCCCCAGATATTTGAAAGAGTCGTTGGACCATGGGAGTGGCGTAGTTGGGAGTGCACTGTTTTGTCCGGGAGTTAGTGAGGTCATATGGAATAGGAGGGATTTTTTCCAGTTCTCTCTTAGGCCTGATACACGCCCGAACCGCTCCAGTAGTTTCATATGTTCTGGGAGAATTGCTGCGTCTCCGTGCAAATATATCAGTGCGTCATCCGCATACAATGATATGATATGCCAGTGATTATATGCCCTTAGCTCCCACCTCATGGCCCGCTGTTGAAGTGCGCAAGCTAGTTGTTCCATTGCCAGCGCGAAAGTGATTGGGGACAAGGGGCATCCTTGTCGAGTGCCCTTTTCAATAACAAAGGGATCGGAAATTATAGACCCAGTTTTCACCTGCGCCACTGGTGAGTTGTACAATAAGGAAATCCATTTAAGGAACTTAAGGCCACCCGAAGGGTGGAGTGAGTGTCTCCCATTTTATCTGCGACTGTCTTCCCGCCCAGGCCAAGCATATCAGTTGTGTTCCAAGTATTTTAAAGAAATGCTGCCTTGGTGAGTAAGGGATATTAAGGAACAGATACAAGAACCTTGGTAATATGACAATTTCATTAGGGAGTCTCAATCAGCAAGAGATCGAGGTAGTGCTATCCAGCGAGTAATACTATCTTTCACATTAGCAAGAACCTTACCATAATTTACCCATATAAATTTGTCTCGGTGTCTGGATATCTCTACGCCCAGATATTTAAAATTATCGTCGCACCACACTAGAAGGAAATCCAGCTGGAATTTTTGGGTTGAATCGGTTAGGGAAAGATATTTGATTTTGCCCAGTTGATTTGGGTACCAGACAAACCCCCCAAAGCAAATAAATTCACGGAGTACAGTGTTCAGGCTATCCTGAGGGTCGCAGAGGTATAGGGTGATATTGTCTGCATACAGTGAATCCAAGATATGTCTAGTGGGATATCTGATGGCATATTGGCTGTGATGTTGTCGAAGCTTTGCAGCCAGTGGTTCCACTGCCAACGCAAATAACAATGCCAACAGAGGGTAGGCCTGTCTCAACGCACGAGTGATAGAGAGGCTCTGAGCAGGACCCATTTATCTGGACCTTGTCAGTTGGCTGGGAGTAGAGGAGAGCAATCCATGTCAGAAAAGCTAGGGGGAATCCCATGCGAC
Organism: Calotriton arnoldi; assembly: GCA_963921515.1. NCBI lineage: Eukaryota > Metazoa > Chordata > Amphibia > Caudata > Salamandridae > Calotriton > Calotriton arnoldi. The sequence goes on along the minus strand of CAWUFW010004948.1, from coordinate 1,215,341 downwards.
TAAGCACAGCTAGTAGATAATCCCTTTCCAGCGCATCAAACACGGTGGCGTCAAGGAACATCTCGACTGCAGACAAGTCTGGGTCAATATCCTGCATCAGCGCGAACAAGGTGCGCAAATTGTGGGAGGTGGACCATCCCGGTATGAATCCAGATTGGTCCGATCGGACCTAGAGTGTCATGAGAAGACAGAGGTGGTTAGCCAGGACCTTGGCCAGTATCTTGGCGTCGCAGTTGATGAGCGACAGGGGCCTGTAAGTGTCACATACAGTAGCATTCTTGCCTGGCTTAAGTAAGACAGTGATCATAGCTTCTCTCATAGACGGTGTAAGCAAACCAGCCTCTTTCACCTGATAGTAAACTGCCCACACCAGCGGAGTAAGAGTGCCGGCATAGGTTTTTATAAAATTCAGTGGGGAAGTAGTCAGTTCCAGGGGCCCTCCCGGCCTGTAATTGCATTATGGCCTCTTGTATTTCACCCTCTTCAATATCCGCCGCCAGGAATTCCCTATGCGTGCCACTCAACCACCCCAGCGCAACATCTTCTAAATAAGTATCTACATCTGCCTCCCGATTCCCAGTCGAGGTGTACAGAGTACTATATTTAGGCGGTGAACATGCTCAATATGTCCGGAGTATCCCAAACCAAGACTCCGTCTGTGATCTCAAGCACAGTATTTGCAGACCGGTCCCGACATGTCATAGAGGCCAGCGCATGGCCCGGATGTGCCTCCTCGCCATATATCCTTGCCTTGGTATAAACATTCGCATTCAGCAGTTTCATGAAAGTCACATTGGGCTACCCTAATTTTACTGGTCACCTCAGATGCTCCAGGCGTGCCTAACTGGGACTCTAGATTCTTAATGTCAGCTTCAATGCTGTTAAGTGTGGCTCTAAGGGCTCGCAAAACACCACCACTCTTAGCTCTGCAGGTTCCTCGAATTGTAACTTTAAAGGCTTCCCAAATAGTACTCAGTTTGGGCACTGATTCCTCGTTTCTCTCAAAAAAGTTTGATTTCTTGCCCTAGCTCCACTCTGAATGGGGTTTCCATGACTATCTGTGGAGAAAGATGCCACAACAGGTATGGCGGGAGAGATCTCGGGAAGCCCAGTTCCAGTAGGACAGGGGAATGGTCTGAGTAGGTGCGCGTCAAATGGGTAGTATCCCTGATCCAGGACCTCATCCTCGTAATAAGAGCCAGTAGTTCAGCCTGGACCAACGAGAATGCACGCCTCAGTAAAAGGTTCCCTCCCTCGCTCCTCAATTGACGTCACCTCCCCCCAGAAGGGATGTTGAGCCACTATCTGACCCCAGAGTCTGTCAAAGAAAGAGGGATCATCAATGTTGGGGCCGTAGCAATTTGCAATAGTGAGTGAGTAGGTTGCCTGCCCCATATCACTGTGTAGAAGCCCTGGGGATCATTACACACTCCTTGTGGAACATATGGTGTGCCCTTGCGTACCAATGTTGCTGTTCCCCATGAATACGAAGAATATGTAGCAAATTGTAGGATGCCCAACATGCGGCAAATATAATGTGAGCAGTGTCAACAAAATGTGTTTCTTGTAATAGGGCAATGTGTATATTGTGCCTATCTAGATACGCAAGTACATGACTACGCTTATGTGGCTGTCCCAAACCCCAAACGTTCCATGTGAGCGAGTTTATACAGGAGCGAGCATTATCTCTTATAGGTCGGCTGTCAGCCATGTCTAGAGACATATCAAAGATTGAGCGGGGCAGGCCAATCCAGGCAGTGCTGTGTCGGTGTCATCTCTTCGTGTCAGCCATCGTACAGGTAGAAGTGCACAAGATAACAAATATAGTCCCTGTCCCGCCCACACTGGCGGCCCAATCTCGCCGGGAATATCAGTCCCGCCCAGACCCTAAAAGTTAATAACAGGTAAAAGAGTAGTCTGGCGGCATTCAAATGTGATGTAGGAACGTGACACATGATTACGTGTTACTAGTGGCAGCTCAGAATACGAGATAATAGCACTGGGGAGAAAGGGAGAAGACGAATGTAGGGAGAAGAGAAAAGGAAGAGAGCTTTACGAGAACGGAGAGGGATGATTAGATAGGATCGAGCCAGAGATAAAGGAGGTTTCTCAGGTCGGAAGGGAACAGAAGAGGCAGAGATTGCTAGGGGTGTTCTGTAGGGAGGTCAACCAAAGAGCCGGGCGGGTTCCTCTCGCCGTGATGAGGGTGTTCGGGACTGACCATCATGTGCCCCGTGCCCCTCACATGACGTCAGTAGAACTAAGAATAATGTGTTGTATGAGAACAGCCACTACATGTGTAGTCATCGCCAGGGCAGTGGCATAACAGAAAGACAAGTTACTTCTGAACAACAGGGTCTTATGTTTTCCGCATGCTGATTTAGTCAGAATGGGCAGCTAATTCCAAGGTGCCCCCAAGTTGGATGACTCTTACCAGTGAGCATCAACTCAGTCTTGTTCCGATAGTGGAGAGCAGGTTCTGGGAGAGGGCGCTTCCCGACCCAGTGTTGAGGACTGTGTCCCATGACGCTTCACGAAGTCTCCTGCTTGCTGGGGGGAGGTGAAAATGTGATCGTTTCCCAAATGCAAGATACAAAGTCTTAACGGATACAGCATTCATACAGGATATTGGCATGCCTCAATTTTTGCTTGAGTGGGAGAAATTTGCTGCGGGCTTCTTGTACTGCCAGCATAAAATCGGGATAGATGGCCACTGTGTTGCCCTCAGAATGTAGTGTACGTTTTCCGCGAGCTAGGCGCAAGGCAATATCTGTCGCGATAAGTCTAGTGATGACGGCGTGGGCGGCTCCCGGAGGAGGCCTGGTCATCAGCACTCTGTGGACCCTCTCCACTATTAGGAGCTTGGAAAATACCTCTGTACCAAATATTGTGGTGAGGAGACGTTCCACGAATTCTTCCTTTCAACCAGTGTTTGTGGACTCGGGAATCCCAGTAATATGAAGATTTTCTACATGATCTTGCCTCTAAATCCTCGTTTTTGTCTGATATCAGTTTAAGTACTTTCTCAATGTTGTTGCTGCTCCCCCTGACTTGATATGGTATCTTCCACTTCAAACAGTCTGTGTTCTTCCTCCGTTATGCGACTATCATGATTTTCTAATTTTTGAGTGATAGCATCCATTCTGGTGCACATACTGTCCATGGATGTGAGGCTTTGTTGCATTGCCTCTAGTAACGAGCTCATATCTGCTGGTTTTGTAGGTTCTTCAGTGGGGGAATCTTCTGGCCCCATGTGGTCAGTGTTTCCACCCATCATCCGGGCAGACTTACGGGCATCAAACTGGAGTTTGGTCTGGCAGCCGTCAGTCTTTCCCATCGTTGTGAACCTAGAGTACTTTCAGCCCTAGAACGCCCAGACGTAGAGTGCGTTTCCTCCAGGCCTCTGGGAGACTGGTTCACTGCACTTTGTGCCCCGCTGCCACCCGAACCCTCCAGCGGCCCAGGAGTAAGCGCCGTCACACGCGTAGCCGCAAGGCTCTGCCACCTTTGTTGCTGCGCCAGCAGAGAGGTGCAATCTAATCTGGGCAACGTGCACTTTGTGCCCCGCTGCCACCCGAACCCTCCAGCGGGCCAGGAGTAAGCGCCGTCACACGCGTAGCCGCAAGGCTCTGCCACCTCTGTTGCTGCGCCAGCAAAGAGGTGCAATCTAATCTGGGCAACGTCCCGCGGTGGCACAGGGCTTGCAGCAATCTGAACTGTGGAGCAGAGGTGCTGCTCTTTGCCCCCGAGCTTCGTGTACTCCCCAACTACAATAACCCTGCGGTCTGTGCGTGGTATGAGCAGGTGGCAGATAGGTGCGTGCAATTCGCCAGGCAACGGCGCACAATAAAGGAGAAGGGGGCGGCAAGGTTATTGTGGGATTTCGTGAGGCTGGAAGGGGCAGTGTATTCAATAAACAAAGAGCAGCACATTATTTCTGGCCACACTTCCTAGCGTCCGTGTGTGCTCACTGTTCAGCTCTGGTATTCGGGGGCCCATGCAGTGGCCCGCACCACGTCCTCTCTGCTGTGCTCTGTTAGAAAGGGGATCCTCCCCGAAGTGTGTACTTGCCGCCTCCGCCCCTCCCCAAGTGTCGGGGCTGCAGAGTCCAGTCCAAGGGTGCCACGATCCCTCTCCGGGCCGTAAGCCCCCTCATGCAACTCGGGTGAGCCGTGCCCTTCTGTCATCCAGCCCGGGGGCCTCACATGCTGGCATTCTCTCCAAGATAGCAGTACGGGGATCAGAAGGAGGCGGAGGAGCCACACAGCAGGACTGCGCTGCACCAACCGACCATCCGGGAGAGCCAGTCTATGCCGGGGCCTCCGCCGCAAGCAGGACGCCCCCGCCAGCGCGCACCTTCGTCAGATATGGCCACCGCTGGGTCGCACAAACACAGGTATCTGCTCAAGCTGTTTTGTCGCTGCATAGAGTTTTCTCGCCAGATGCCAGCAGTCAGTCCACCATCACTTGCCGCGGTAGGCCAAGAAGGCCGCTCTCGTAACTCCGCATGTTAATCTGCATCATTTCTACCTGAGAGTCGGACAATGTATCTTCTACAGTGTTGAGCACTTATTTTAAGTAGTTGTTAGGGCTGATGCGGGCTCACAGGGTTGGATATTGGCGGATATAGGCCCTGACCTGCAGGAGCCTCATGGACATGCGGCCATCTTGTACGCCGGCTCTCTAGCACCGCCCATTTTCTTAGTTTGAAGAGAAACCTGTCCATTTTCTCCTTGGGACTTTTATCTCTATGTAATCCAATCTAAAAAAAAGTGTATCTTACTATGCTTGGGTTTTCACTGCTGAAGCTCAAAGTTTAATTCCAAGGCTTCATTCATACCCATTGTTAGCAAACAAGTGACCAAAGAGCATTCAGCTCTGCAGCACTTAGTACTGGTTTTCCTAAAATGTATCATTCTCCCCATAAAATAGCACACAAAGACTTCCATACTCAGGACCATTACAAATTCCTCGTGAGCCTTGCCTGCTGAGAAATCCTTCAGAAGAATATAGTAGGCCACAGGATCCACCGGCCTTTGGATATTTTACTAGTCCCTAAATAGTTAGTTTGGACTGAGGCCGAAACAGGGAATGCTGTAGTTTGAATAAAAGTGATCTCAGAATGCTGTTTATAGGAGCTTATAGGAGCTTCTGCATACAAATGTTCAAATCAAGGAGTATGTCGGATGTGTGTGTGCAAACATTTGATCACTTAACTAGTGCTCAGAAATTTTGTCAGAGACTTGGACATTTACAGGGTCTCAGAAGAAGCTATGAAATGAGTTGACTATGTCAAGAGGTTGCAAAAGGAATCAACTTCAACAACGACTTGGAAAACATTACTAAATTATCTGAAAAGAGATTAGAAAATGTGATCTGAAACCCAAGGTTACTAAAAAAATCCTACAAACCTGCAGAGGCCTCAAAATTATGCGTAAGAACCCAATTCCAAGAAGGGCTTTGAAAACGTTACCAAAGAAGCAAATCTAGACATGAACTCGGAAAAAGTTACTAGAAAATCCCACCCTCCTAGAGCTTTGAAATTAAAACGGCATCAACAAGGTCTTGAAAAATATTCAGAGAAAGCTAGACCTTCAGAACAGATGATAAAGCAGTACTAAACAGTCTGACGTTCTGATCTTCCAACCTCGCACTGGCCGAAACCCCGTGCATCCACAGAGCCCGAGCAGGCGGAAGATCCTTCTCTCACATTGCAGCCAAGACCTGGAACGAGTTACCGGCAGACATCAGACGCGCCCCCTCCCTGAACACCTTCAGGAAGACCCTCAAGACCTGGCTCTTCGGCTAAACAGATCTGCGGACCCCCCCTCAGCGCCTTGAGACCCTCACGGGTGATTTGCGCGCTTACAATTCCCTCATTGATTGACGTTGGTAAGGGTTGAGACGTTGTCCCCTCATTAGCTGACCCCAGCAAGGTCCTGGGCAATAAGACCTGAAAACCCTGCTTTGACAATAAATTAAATGTTGCAAGATACTGCAGACCTTGGAAAAGGTTATTTAAAAAAATCATTCTCGCTGAGGCCTTAGAATACTTAAAAACCTGGACCTTGGCAAGTGCTTGGAAAATGTTACTTCATGAACTGACTTTGACAAACACGTGGAAGCTTTTCCCAGAAATCCGACTTCATCAAGTCCAGGACACCAGAACGACCCAATAACCCGCAGGGAGCCTGGTATGAGCCTGACAGAGGGAATCATGTCCGCTCTCAAAATGACATCTGTGCAGCATTCAGTTAATGATGAAGAGCTCTAAATGGACTGTATTGCTGCCTAGTTCATTTATTCCAGAATGATTTAAGAGATGTCGCAGCGTGAGCATTTACCTAGTAAATAATGTTGGCAGATTGTAAGACTAATCAGTGCAGAGGCCTCTCTGAGAAGCAAGTAAGTGCAGAAAAATAATTTGATGTACAATTAAAGATGCAAGTGATATATATATATATTTCAAAATAACAGTTCCATCTATACACGTCAAAGATTGAGAGTCAAAAGAATCAGCCAGGTTTTTAAGTTTGTTGATGCTTCAACCTCAAATGTTGCAAATTAGACGAGGTCTACAATTGGATGTTTGTTTGAGGAATGTTCAAAAAGTTGCCACCTTAGGGTTAGCAGCAAGGTCCTCAAAGGAAAAAGGTAAATCGAGACCAGAAAGGCTTTTTAATTGGACGTAATGTGGAGTACTCTCTGCACATATCTTATCTCATGTTTGTCATAAATTGATAGTTTAGTTTTATGTGAGAAGCGTGTTGTGCTGGTGCCAAAGTGACAGTCCGACACGCTCCCTATGATTCTGGCAGCCAGAAATTATAAGACCTCCCCTCACAGAATATTGTTTCTTCTGTTATGAACTCATCAAGGGCATCAAATATTTCCTAGTAAACCATCATGTAACAGTTTTTGGACATTATTACCAGAACGCTGCATAATGACATGCTATATAGAATAGCTTGGAAAATGTTTCCAAAAGAGCGGACTTAGAAGAATCCTTGATTTTTTTCCAAGCCATTAGTGAGCATGTCTCTTTAACGAAAATATAGGCACTACAATAACAAAGGCTCAAACACTTTTATTTAATAAATCCTTATTCAGTTTGAAAATACTGGTGCCTGATACTTCTTAAGGGATACACTTATCATTTAACCACAACGCGGCGATGAAAAATAGGTTTGTGAATTCTGACTTGTATGAAAGTAACAATAGGTTCATAAAACTTGACCTTGAAAAGATAGAATTGACAGAACCATCTGATGCCCCATTTGAAAGGGGGCAGTGACGAAGTCCAACTTAGATGAAACCTGAAACAGAAGTCGGATAGAGTTGTGAGAGACACCAGTTCACGGATGCAAAAAAAAAACAACTAAAAAAGGGCTCAAACTTGGGGGCCAAAAACGCATCACTGTAAGTTGAGACAAAAAATTGTCACAGTCCTCTCACCATCAAGAGCAGATGTACCAAGCTTAGCAACAGGTAAATGACCCTCCTTTACTTGTTCCTCAAGTCATTGCAGTAGTTCAGAGTATCTGTCCCCAGGATTCAAAGACACTCATTACCAGAGTAAAAGGTTACAGAGCCAGGCTGCCAGATTGTAGTTTAACCCTCCCTTGTGCGACCTGATCAGTCCCATTAATTAGCTTCCTCTTGAGACCACAATTACATTTTCTATTCCTCAGATAAGTCCATGAAGCTTACTGGGGAAACAACTCCTTACTGGAGAGTATGTGCAGACCCTGCCACCTCATTACCACCCACCAGAAACCTCCTCTCAGTGCCACGCATCTGATCAATCAATCAATGAACCCTCAAGCGGGCGAGACATGGTGAGGAGACTTATAGGAATTCAGGGCTCAAGACCGGGGGTTGTCCTCGGTCAGTGACTGAGATCTGAACCCAGGCCGTGTGAGTCGGGAAGCGTTTGAAATCTGAAAGATTTCGACTCGCCTTCAGTTGAACACTACAAACTTTAGGAACAGCGATGTGTATCTCGCCAAACTGCCGCCCATGGGGTAGGCCCCTATTCTACTCTCCTGTTGTTTCCTTGTACTTCTCTGTGCCCGCGGAACCATGGGAACGATTCCAAAGGCAGGCAGTCTTTTCACAAAGGACCTTACTTCCTGTTTAGGATCTACTCCAGTCCAACACATTTGTGCAGAGGTGAGACTATTGAGTTGTGTTTGATGCCAGTGGATAGACTAATAACACACCCATCTTCTAAACGCACATTCCATATGTGAAGACATTTCGTCAACCGTTACAAAAACAGCTCACAACCACGAGAGGGCAGAATACAGCACAACCGGTATCGCCACACCAGAGATCAAGCTTTAAAACTTGGTCTATAGGTATGCATCTTTGTATTTTAACACATGCACAGTTCGGATGGTGCCTTTTTCAGTTGTCATTCTGACTCCTCTCGTTTCCCTGAAAGGTTAATAAAACAACACTGATCACTTCACCTTCGAGAATTTAAACTTATTCGATTATCAGCAAGCCCTACAAGGTCACCGCCCTCTAGCAGGTAACCCATTCCCCATTTTCATCGCAGCACACACTCTTCTGCTGTGCATGTTCAAAATACATTCAACGTGTAGGCCAGTGTCAGCTGGCTGATCACCTTGTAGAAAGTATGCGTGTACTTGCATGTTTCTGATTATTTCCCCAGTCTGCTCTCAATGGATTTGCTCAGTGTTTGTTATAAACTAATACAATTTCTGATTGACCACAGAGAAATCGGTTGATGAAGCCACGGTTGAAGTAGAAAGCTACTACACCCTGGAGGATTTGGGGGCAAATGAGGAGACTGTGGAGGAAGTTGGAGAGCCGCTTGGGGGGACTGGTAAGTGCTGACAGGATGCTAAAGGTGACAACTACTTACAGGCACATTCTGGATCGGCGTCTGGCACTCTTGGGTCCTGTGGTAAATTAGTCCTAGCAGAAGCCATTTTAGCACTTTTATTTGAGGGTTTTGTACGGCACCACAGGTCGCCTTTTGGTCGTTTCAAAGCGCCAATGAATGGTAGCGAGTGCAAAGGTAATATCTCGATCAACGAGCTCGGGTGGGCCGGTTGCAAGGCGAGTCCTACTGCCCAGCATTCCTCAGTCACCCTTCTTGGTGTGACGAAAGATTAGTTAAATGCCGATTACAGCTCGGTTTTTTAGTGGTGAATCTGGTGGGTGGATGGTGTTGGTGTCCTGGCACGTATGTAGCGGTGTTAACTTGTATCAAATGTTAATTATGTAATGGAAGTCATGCACTGTGAGAGGTTGTAAATCTACTCAAGCAAAATATGTGCAGTCCTAATCAGAGGTGCAACTAGAGGCAAATTGTTTTGGGGTGGGGGGCTAATAAAGTTTTGGGGGCTAATTCTTCCAGCAATAAGCAGAGTAGAGATGCAGGGGCTCTAAGAAGGGTTAAAAAAAAAACAAAGCCTCGTTAACAAGTAAATGGTCTTTTAAAGACCTGTGAAGTATTTGGGTGCGGCTGCAATAAAACGGACGCCAGACCAGCCAGCCCACAACAGCTCAAGACCTGTCTGTGTGTGTGCCCTGGAAGCCGTCTCAGCCCGGGCTGACACACGACGGGTGGGGGGCTGAAGCCCTTCGAGCCCTATGGGCGTTGCGCGCCTGGTCCTAATATCTCGGAGTGTAATGCCTGAAACCTTCTTGGATGAGTAGACCAACAAACTTCTGCTAGTTGTGTACAAGTGACCGCTTTTGAGAGCTAGATCCACATAGAGCGAGGGTAGGATTAAAGAGCGAATGTTTGGGGTCAGTCATTCTATACTAGTTACAGCTGGTGTATGTTAAACTAAATGTTCTGCCCTCTGTGCAGCACTCAGTGACCCGTAATGGGGGGCCCACAGTGAAGGTGATGGGGGTCATCACTGGTTTCTGAGTCCATTCCACACTAGAGTTCAGATGCAACAGTGTGTTTCAGAGCAAAGATGGACAAAAACGAACTCCTGTCAGCATGGAGTCTACGCTAGAGATTAAGCTCCTGTTCATCTACACAAATGTTTTCATGTTAATATCACTTGCAAGGAGTTGATGACATCAGAAAGAACTCAAAGTGGGCTGCTACCAAGCCTCCGGTTCAGGAGCAGGCAGCATACTATAGCAGTAGTCGGTGGGAAGCCATCAAGAGAGAAATAGTGGCATGATATAAATGTCAACCAGTTCCAAGGCTTGTAACCTTATCACAACATAATGGTGGCCTCGGAGTAAGGTAACGTCACAGGAAAAAAGGAAAGCAGCTGTGATTCTAAAATTATCTGGAAAATACTGTCCCTAGAAGCATAGTGTTATCAACTCAAGACTTCAGTGCGTTTTGAGGCTTAAACTTCGACTATTTAACTAACTTTTCTTTAGACGTTATCACTGCAAAATGATTTCTAACAGCAGAATGCTTTCCTGCAATGTCCAAGGAATGCTTCAGGTGCATCTTTTAAACAATAGCAAAATCACACAGCAATATTGTTCACCATAAAATTCACTGCCTTGTCAAAAGAAGACCGGCCCGGGAGATGGGGTCCCAGTGCCAAAATAGGCCTTGTTTTAAAAGAGTGGTCCTGGGGATAAGGCCCCCAGGGCTTAACAAGGCTTGGGGAGGGGGGTACATGGCCCTCCTTTCCTTTATTTAAAGAATTGGCCCTAGGATATGTGGTCCCTGGGGTCAATAATGGCTCGTGGAAGGGGGCTTCCCTCTCCCTAAAAAAATACATGGCCCCAGGGGATGGTGTTCCCAGAACCTAAAGAGACTTGGGTAGAGGGACCGCGCAGCCCCACCATCCCTTTATTTTTAGAAATTGCCTTGGGGGTGGGGTCTCCAGGGCCTACCAAGACTGCGGCTCCACTCCCCTTTAATAAAAACAGCTTGGGGGGGATGGGTTCCCCACGCCTAGGCCCTATGGCCTGCCCCGCACTGCCTTTGGCCATGTGCAGCATGGTATTGGCTGTATGGAAGGGGGGGTTGGCTGCAGGCCAGGCCCTTGCGCCAATCCCCTGCCACGCACGGCCAGAGGCCCTGCATGGCGGGGTGTTGCATTCAAGTATGGTAATTATGTGTTACTTTATGTAAAACTCTAGAAATTCACTGAGAAAACAATGTTTTGAACTAAAAAAACACAGAAATTCACTAGTTATAGTTAGCATGGCTTATGACCTCACATATGGCATCACTCATGACATGTTCTATAACATCATTTATGACATCACTCAGGACATTTAAAATGACATCATTGATGATATCACTGATGACATCCTCCAATGAGTGCAAACCTTCTCCATGCAGGGACCCTTTCTTCCAGTCAATGAGTCCTTCTTGGACCCTGTCTTGAATGCCTGGTAGAAGCCTTTTCGTGCCCAACAGTACACAGTCAATCAGATGCTATAGCTTTGCTTCATGTGACCCTCCACTATTTTGTCCTCTCATCCATCACCAAAAAGCCTGGTTTCCCAAACTTCCTCCGTGAACCAAAACAGAATACGTTCCCCACAGTATGTCCTGACAAAGAATTAACAAAGGGGACTGAACAGATTTTATTTCTGGCGGTTTCTACCTCTGCAATGCTAATGACATCAGTTTCCTGAACTGATCTGTTCATGCCTTGTGAGCTTCGGCGAAACTTCCACTGATCAGCTTACAAGACCGCATGAAAAATCCATTTACAGACCTGGTCAGTGACTAATTGGCTACATCCATACAGCTCTTTAAGTGCATCCTGGGCCCTATAGATGCTGTTTCTCTGTCCATGGGCATAGCTGTTACACTTGGATTTCTTCCGCTGACTTCTCCAGAAATGTCCGAGTCACTCTTATGGACATGCTCTGTAATAACTGTTTAGAGAGAAAGCCACTACTCCCTGGAGCTCTTTAAAAAAGAGACAATTTCACCAACGATATAGAACGTTTAGTGGTTATTCTAGGGCAATAGAATCTCAGCCGAGACAACCATAGCCTGTCCAGATACCCAAGCAACTATACGGCTCCTTTCGGAGAGCGGGTTGAAGGGACGCCATCTCCAGCTACAGATCCAGTCTTCACCATCTGCTGCCTCAAAGCTTCTGACTCCCCACCCCAATACCATCATCTTCCAGTGAGGAGAAAGCTCTCCCATTTCTCCAGGTGGAACCTGACTGAGCGCTGTTCAGCTTGTCTGCAAGAGCTTTGCCTTATATTTGTGTCCCATCTCAGGGCATGCTCTCCAGCCCATGCCTAAAATTTTGAGACAAATTCCCTGCTCTGCCAATCAAAGGGGCCAATAGAGGTGGTGCCTCTAGGAGAAGGAGCAAGGCATGCTAGTCTCTTTACTTCTTTGGTCCTAGAAGAACTTAGTTTTTAGAAAAAGATGTCCTTGAGCCAAGGCTTACTGGCTTTGAAAGCTAGAGATGTTAATGTTAACTGGGATTTATAAAGCGCATAATCACCGACAGGTCTCTTAGCGCTGCGAGAGAGTAGCTAAACCCCGCCAACGGTATATTGTACATACTCCAGATCAGAGCCTATGTTGTACCCAAGCCTCTGTAAATAGAAGAGTCTTGAGTTTTTTCCTGATTGGGAGACGGGTGGATTCCTTATGTAGGCTCTCTGGTAGCTTATTCCAGAGTTGAGGGATCAGTACAGAGAAAGCTCTGCCGCCTTTTGAAGTTGTATTGAAGTGCGGACAGGCCAGTAGGCCTCCCTCGGATGACCGGAGGGTACGTCCTGGCACATAGTTCCCTAGGTGCTCCTTAATGTATACTGGTGCCTGACCATGGAGGGCTTTGTGGGCGATGCAGAGGCCCTTGAACCTGGCTCACTGTTTAATGGGGAGCCAGTGCAACTGCTGCAGTAAAGGTGTTGCATGTGCGCGTCTTGGGAGCCTGAAGATCAGTCTAGCTGCGTCGTTCATGACTACTTGTAGTTTACTTAGCAGCTTCTCAGGAAGTCCAATATACAGGGCATTGCGGTAGTCCAGACGAGACATGATCATTGCCGACACCACCATCTGCAGCTTGGCAATTGAGAGGAGGGGTGCCAGTTTCCGCAGTTGTCTCAGTAAGCCCACGCAGGTCCCGACCACGGACACTTGGTTCGACATGGTGAGCTTTGCATCTATTTTGATGCCTAGGCTCTTTACGACAGGGACTGGTGTAGGTGTGGTACCCAGCTCTTGTGGCCAAAAGAGGTCAGTCCAGGGGTTACTTCCGGTGGTAATGGCTAAGACCTCTGTTTTGTCTGGATTGACTTTAAGCGAGTTGGCTGTCATCCAGTTGACTGTATACCTAAGTATATTTTGCACGCGTGCGTAGGCATGAGAGGAGCTGTCAATCTGGAGGATTAATTGTGTGTTCTTTGCATAGTTGAACACCTGTCAGTCCATACGGTCCAGAGCGGCCACAAGTGGCCGAAGATAGATGTTAAAGAGAAGGGGGGACAGCGCCAAACCTTGGGTAACTCCGCAGGTCAGTGCCCCGATGCTGGATACACGGTCTGCCAGTTGGATCCTTTGTGTATGATCTGTCAGGAAGGAAGCAATCTATTGATGTGCCAGCCCACAGATACCCATCTCGGAGATCCGGGACAGTAGTTGGTCATGATTGACCGTATCGAATGCCGCTGTAAGGTCTAGCAGGACTACGGCGCGTGGCTTCCTGCTGTCGGCCGTGAGCCTGAGCTCATCCAGCTGGTTGGCCTCTCTGTATTTCAGGATGCTTGTTTCCATATTCTAGTTCTACTTGTTCACAGTGGCACACTAACAATATTGGTTCATGGTTTACCGGTCAGACTGACCACTGCTCCATGTGTTTATAAAGGTGCTGCCAGTTGTGCCTGCTTCACTATGACGATCCAGTATCCATATATTTCCTTACTTGGCCGACCAGCTAGTGAAAGTGGAGTACCCAGCATTGGTCTGGGAACACCTACCGTTGATGATGACTCTTCTTCATAACTTTGGCTTCACCATCAACACCCAAAAGACTTACCTCCCTTCTACTCAGAAACTAACCTTAATAGGAGCTATACTGGAGCGTACATAATTGAAAGAGAATTATTTATGACTTTGACTCCATTCCGGATTTTCTTGCATCTCGTTCACATCATGGCCTCGGCATTCCTGTTGGTGTCTCACACCAGCTAGCTGATGCAAGCCCTTCTGTGGTCCCTGTTAATGTGGCTGCATCATCAGCAGAGCTTCATGGCTCTGGTACAGAGCTTTATTTCTGTTTATCCGACCCCCTATTGATAGATGACCCCCTCACCCCACCACAAGCTTTTTATGGGTCGCCCTATCAGCCCTCCGCATGCTCATGATATTATGGTCGCAGATGCCTTCTCTCTGAGCTGGAGTACCCATCTGGGCCTGTGGGCCACATCAGAGCTGCCTTGTACGTAAATGTGCAGCCCTTGCACGTAAAAGGGTTGTCCTTGAACATAAATATGCATGGCCTGCGGGTGGTTCAACTAACAATGTAGGCATTTCGCCCTTTGATCTCTTAGAACAACATATAGATTCTTTCGGACAACATCACTGTTGGCCATTATATCAACAGAAGAGGTGTGGGGCTATGGACCATATGTTTGGAGGTAAAACTCCAGGTGCACTGGGTGCAGCGACTGGAACTTTGGCCAGTTGTGGCTCATCTTGCAGCTCCCTCAGTGGAATGTCAGATGCTCTCCATCTCTCTCTGGTGTACTATGAAATGAGTGTGTGCTGCACCCTGAAGTGATGACACTTCATCAGATTGGAGTTTTCGTTCGTGGACCTCTTGGTGACCTTTTTGCCACAACTCAGAACTGGAAATTTGCTAGGTTTTGGGCCATGCTCTAAACGGTTCCCTGGTGAATGCCTTGAAGTTCAGCTGGTCTCAGGCCTTGCTCTTTATGTTTCCATGGTTCCACCAATCCCGCTTCTGCCATATGAACTGCAGAAGGTGCTGGAGGAATCAAGCACAGCTGATCACCTCAGAATGGACATCTAGGTTCTTGTACGCCAATGTAGTAGCACTTGGCACATAGGCACCTCTTCTTCTGAGAACTGACTTGTGCTTCCAGCAGGCTGGTCAGGCCTCCCACCTCCCTTCCCAGCCACTGCAGTTGCAGGCCAGAATATTGCGTTGTGCCGGCTACAATCTTTTTGCTTTTGAATTATGTAATTGACGTACTCATCGTGTACTACCACAAAATCCATCTACACAGGCGCTAGGATAAGTTTCTTCAGTGGTGCGAGTTAGAAGGCATCCATCCCTTTCAAGCTTGCCTTTCCAGTGTCTTGGATTTGCCTTGTTTCATGTATAGCAGGGTCTGGCAATGGCGGTAAGTAAGTGCTGTAGTGCTGCTCCATCTGCCTTAGTTTGTCTTCCCGATCATTAATGGTGCGTTTTCGAAAAGGTTTCATTACTTGTTTCTTCAGCGTGACTTCGTACTCTGAAGATAGTTTAGTTGGTGTGTGAGAGGCTGGCTTGGTATATGGTGTACACTTATGTAAGTGAGCACCCTGCACCAGTCCAGACAACCCTTATGGTGATTTAAGAGGTCTTAGACAACCTTAGAAAGCTCTCTGAGTGGTATCTGTGGAGAGCAGCCTTCAGGCTTAGTCCAGAAGGAGTGTAACGCTGCTTGTTTTACCAGAATGCAATCTTATAGTATAGATTAAATGAAAAAGAACCACACAAGATATTTATAAATATATGTATTTATTATATAATACTCTCTAACACGTTTAGATATCTCCTACCCGGAGATAAACACAATGCGCACAATACTTTGCAAAGAAACACAGTAAATAGCACAGAATACACAGTGGACCCCGGGGGGGGGAGTGGGGGGTGGGCAAACCATATACTAAGAAAGTGGTATAAGAACCACGACTCGTGTCAAGACAATGTAGAGAGGATGTAGAAATGCTGGGGACCCAAGGAACCACCCAAGGTGAGTGACTAGGAACCCCACAGAGAGCGTGTGCAGTGTGGAAACACAACCGCGTGCTCCGTACAAATCAACGTGTAAGTCGCGGTTGGAATTTTAAAGATTAAGGACCCTTCCCAGTGGACCCTGAAGAAACCCTGTGGAAGACAAAAGGTTGGAGAGCCACCCCACCCGTGGATACCCTAGTACCCACGTTACCCACACCAGGGAAGCCGGGTGCATCAGTGTGAAGTGGTGTCGGAAACCGCCGTCGAACCCAATGGAGGACTTCAGGAAAGAGCAGCTGCCGAAGAAGGAGAAAGTGTGTGGTGGAATCCAAAGGTGGATTCTAGTTGAGAGGTACCTGCAAGCAGAGGGGACAGAGTCTATGTCACTCAGGAGTGACTAGGAGATCTGGAAGACGAATGTCGGGAGTTGCAGGAGAGCTGACGGTGACCTTGACTCTGCAGCTGTGAGGACTAGGCGATGCTAAGGAAGACCAGGAGCCGTGCATGAGCTGTCCCACGTCGGATGTCTAGTGCTGAGGGGTCGGTGTCCGGCGGGAGCACCAACAAGCCATGGCAAATGCAACCCACGCAGAAGTCGAAGAAGGTGCAGTGTCGGGACCAGCAAAGACCAGGGGACTCACCACAAGCAAGGGAGTCAAGGCAGGCCCTGAGCAATCAGGAGAGCCCAACAGAAACAAAGGTGACCCTCAAGTGGACCCACAGACCGGAGGCACTGGAGTCGCGAGAGGACCTCAAGCAGCTCACCAAAAGATGCAGGCTACGATGCACAAAGATTCAGTGTGGCCGAAGCTTCTGGTCACTGGAGATGCTCGAGGTTGGGGCTACTTGGAGCCCGAAGATCTTCTTGGAAGGAAGCCAACAAGCCTTTGCAACTGCAAGTTGACGTGGTGCACAGGGGTTCGGTTATTGCAGCCCCCAAGAGGGATACTGGCCTCAAACTTGGTGAGAGGGCAGGGCAGGCCGCGAGAGCTGTGGAGAACCACCACCTGTGTTGCAGAACCTTTCGGAGTCCGGAGGAGCTCAGGATCAGCAGATCGGTCGACTTAGTTGCTGTGCCTGTGAATGCAAGGAAGTGACTCCTTCACTTCAAGGGAGATTCCTTCAGGTGTCTTTGATGCCCACAGGCCTTGGAAGGTTCCTGTATGGTGCACAGACGATGCAGCAGACTGGAAGGGGAACTAAGTGGAGCCCAAACGAAGTCCGGAGTGCCCAGACGGTAGAAGAAGTGGTGTCTGATCTGAATCTTATCCCTCGACAAATCTAGGGACCCACCCACAGGTAAGCCCTTAAGTACCCTTAGGAAAGGGTTGGGGCGATTCAGGGGACCCTCCCAGGGGAGGTTACTCCCATTTCCTTTGTCCAGTTTCGCGCCAGAGCGGGAGCCAATGGCTCGCAGGACTGATTTGAACTGGACTATGCACGGGGACACCAAATGTGCCCCTCATGCAGACTGAGTGGTGCTGGCAAGCGCACCCACCTGGCCCCAATACACTAAATCCTGTCTGGGAGGATGCCTATTGTTCTGCCTTCCCCTGCTCGAGCTTGGCTCAGCAGCAGGAGGGCAGAATCGTGTCTCTGGTCGGGAGCAACCATTTTGTGCTGTCCGGATCTAGAAGGCTGGTACCGGGAAGACTGAGAGCCTAACGGAGGGCTCTTCCAGTGCTTGGAAACATACCTCCCACACCGTTGACGGTGTGGGGGTACGATTCCAACATGTTCGATACCAAACATAATAGGATTTGTTGCAGCTGTTTTCAAGATGGTCATCGCGTAATTACATGTAGTACATGGCTGCTTCATTTACAACCTAGGAGAATGGGCTCTAGGCTGTAGGGGTGTCATGCTCATGCAGGGGCACCCTCACACTTGGAACCAAGCACCCTGCCTTCAGGATTGCAAAGGCCTGCTATAGGGGTGACTTATAGGTTTTAAGTGCAGTGACCCTAGATGTAGGAAACCTATATCTTTAGTAAGTGGTGCTAGCACCAGCTCACACAGGCTGCAATGGCAAGCCCGTAGTTCCATTTTGAATGGTCTCCCATGGGTGGCATAATCCATGCTTATGCCCATGGGGGACCTCTGGGGTACCTATTGCCCTGGGTACCTTAGTACCATATCCTAGGGACTTATAAGGGTACCCCAGTATCCAATCTGGGATGTACCTAAGTACTGAACATAACAATTTAAGAGAGAAAGCAGATAGACTGGGGTCCTGATTAGCAGGATCCCAGTCAGACTAGTCAGAAACAGCTTAGCACCAGGCAAAAAGTCGGGGTAACCATGCAGAAGGATCCTACCTTCCTACATGGTGGCAATACCTTTAGCTCGTAGAGTTGGTGACATTCAGGCTGTCTCAGTTCACATTTCTTTTCAGAGGTTTCTATCTGGATAAGTCAGTCCTCTGCTCCTTCCCAACCCTCTTGTCTAAGTTGCCGTCTGTATTTCATCTGGCCCAGTCTGTCACCCTTCATTCTTCCTCCACACCCAACAAATGAGGAGCAACAACAGCATCAACTTGACCCTGGGTAGTGTCCTCCTTCATCTCTTTGTGGGCGTTGTTGGGGCCAAGAAGGGCTAGATGGCGACTAGACGCACAGTCTCATGTTCACTCATCCTCAGTATTAAGATCTGTTAAATGCCTTGGCGAAGAGCGATCTTCCAGAGGGCATCTGTGCCCATTCCTGCAGAACCTTGGCCACCTCCATGGCTGTCAAGCGACGTCCTGGTTGCTGACATCTGCGGGGCAATACATGTTCCTTTTTGTGTACTTTTGCCAAGCACTACTGCCCGTTGTCTCAATCACATAGTGATGGCCATCTTCTGGACATGTTGCATGACTTCCTTGGTTAAGCTATATTACTTAATTCGACCGCCCAGGATTGTGCTGATTTGGGACTCATTCATAAAGTGTAGAATTTATGGGAATATGTATATGCATCAGAACAAGAAACGTTACCTGAGGTGGTAATGTGTTCAAAGCATGTGTGGCTGTACATACACATGCTTCACACACTCCTGCCTTCTAGTGTTGGGCTCGGACATTACAAGTTTTTCTTCATAGAAGCTTTGAGTCACTGGATGTTGTGACTTCTCCCTTAATGTTCCAATGTGCATGAGCACTGATTACACCATTATATTGTTTTTTCCGCCATCTGGTTTGGATGTGTTTTGTAACAGCTCAGAGATAGACTGGCTCCCTGGGCCTTTCTCATACATAGCCGTTGGTAACCTTCGACACCCCAGCCTAGAGAACAGTCCTCCTGGTTGTGTAATAAATGGGGAATGGTTTAAATTAACGGAGAAAAACCTTTGTTGCGCCACGGTACACAGATTCAAAATAAAAGCCTCAATCATGTTCTTTCCCCGGACGTAGAGACAGAGAATGTGGACAAATACAGGGGCATGGATGGAAGGCCCTTCTGCTTTTGCTCTCAGTGCAACACCAAGTTTCCTTGGACTGACCACCATGGCATATGCAATCTATGAGCCACCCCACCCAGCATACCAATGCCCAACATGAGTCCTACACTGCATTAAGGTGCAAAAAGGTACTACGCTATTGGAGAGAGACTCGTTGTGTGCATATTAGAATGCGTGAACAGTCCGCTGCCAAGAGTCCCAGTGCACCAGCCAACACCCAACCTACAGACTGTGTCTTTCAGCATCTCTGATGGGTAAGAGGTTGATGGAACACCTTTCCCGACACAAGTGAGGCCGAAAACTAAGTCCACTTCCAGGGTGGCCTTAAGTACAACCCCAGCACAGAGCGTGCCCTGAAGCCACACATACACAAATGTCATGTTATAAAGATAGAGCTCTGCTTCCAAGGGACCTGAATATCCAACACTCCAGGCAAAAGCCAACTGAATGCGAGGAAGAAGAGATATTTCAAACACTTCAACACTATGACGATCTCTTTAAAGCCCCAGTGGAAAATATCCACCACATTGCCAGCGATGCCCAGAAATTGAAGACTCGCCTTCGGGGAACCTCGGCACCTGTCGCCAAAGAGTCACAAAGGCAAGACCACAAGCCCTACACCATTGCCAATGTCGTCTAGGCATTTTCCACTACATCCTCTTGTACACTCCTATTCACCTTCTCCGCATTCTCCGGAGAGGTCAGTCCACTCTTATTCTGACACCAGCAACCACTATGGGGAGGGTGACCCAAATAACCAGCCTATGGATCAGGGAGGGGGATGACCCATGGGATGACTTTAATGCCGATCCACCAGATCACCCAGGCCTCAAGCCCTATCCCACAAAGCTTTCGCCACGATGACACTACTGCTGATTATGCAGTGTTTGGGGGGGCTCATCACCGTAAGGTGGAGATGCACTCAATAGAAGGGGAGGATAAGTTCTGTGTTGAAACCCTCTCATCGACTGAGCACACAGTCTAGTTTCTGCCAATGCTTATGGGGATGCTTAAAATAGCCCCTGAGAACTTCAAGGACTCAGCTAGGGCAAAGGTAGTTATGCCCAGTGTGGAGGGGAGATTTAAGGTGTTTCTGTGAACCACTGTACATTAGAGGGCAAGTCCCCCTTTACTTTCTAGTCCTTCACGCAGCATGGAAGAGAGCGCCTGTCCAGCTAACGTAATGTCCCCCACCAGATAAGGAAATCGAGCATCTTGACACTTTAGGGAAAAGAGTTGCAGTAGGGTAAACTACTCAGTGGTGAATAGCCAACTCAGTAGGTTTCTTGTCCCGCTATTCAAGATATCACTGGGAGGAAATGAAGGCCTTCATACAACACCTTCCAGAGGCTTATAAAAAGGAGGGGGGTGGAATTGGTAGCGGAACGGAAAACCATCTCCATCACCACCCTCAGGTGCACTCTGGGCGCAGATTCCCACAGTGTCAATTCTAGTATTCTCTTCCAACGACATGCATTGCTTCGCGTCTCAGATTTTAAGCCAGAGGTACAGCAACATCTTCTCAATGTCCTGTTCAATGGGGAACATTTCTTTGGACCCCAAGTTGAAGAGCAGATTAAGAAGACACTGAGATCATGGTGTGGATGGACAACAGTCCTCTGCTCGAAGTGAATCCTTTTGTAGGCATCAGGCGAGAGGGGCAACAAGACACCACAGCCAATCCCATCACAGTCATACTAATGACAGTAGCAGACCTTCCATGACTCCCATGCAAGTAGGGGTTACTCACCGGGTGGCTATAGGGAGAACAGTAGTAAGGGCAGAGGAATCTGTGCCTTCAGCAAGGGAGCTATCCGCTCCTAAACACTGACTCCCCATCTATCTATCTTGCGTCGAGGGTGGGAGAGGATGATATCAGATTTCCACCACCACTAAATGGAAATCACATCAGATCAGTATGTCATAGCAGTAGTCCAGTAGTGGGACTGCCTCAAATTCCACATTAACCCACCCAACATACCACCCAGATGCCACAGGCTCAGCCCAGACTGTTTCACCCTTTTATAAGAGGAGGTCTCAGCCGTGCTTCCGAAGGGCGTACACAACCATTGCCCCTACAACAGCAAGGAAAGGGTGCCTAATTACTATACTTTCTCTTTCTACAGGACGACGGTTCGCCCTGCCCCGCACCAGAGCTGAGGCCACTCAATCGATACATCCTGTTGGAACATTTCCATATGACCACTCTGCAGGATGTGATCCCATTACTTAGGGGAACTTCATGACTGCCCTAGATCTCAAAGATGGGGATTTCCACATTTCCATTCACCCTGCCTATCACAAGTACCTAGGGTTTGTTGTACGTAGGCAGAATTACTCATTCAGACTGCTATCCTTCAGGGTCACCACAGTCCTAAGGATCTTCACAAAGTGTTTGGCAATGCCTAGCACACACTCAGACACACAGCCCTGAATCTGCTATACAGCCTGAGCTTCACAGCCAGTGCCAAACATGCTCATCTTTAACCCTAGCAGAAGCAACCCTTCCAAGGATCAATTCTTAACGCTGTCACAAGGAGAGCATACCCCAGCCAGCAGAGGGAGATGGCATTTCAACAGCTGCTGCTTCTTTTTTTACACCATTCGTCCTATAATTGTAAGAATAGTAATGAAGCTACGTGGTATGATGGCATTGTGAATAGCAATTGTCCCACATGCCAGGCTGCACATGCTTGTGCTTCAGCACTCTCTTTCCAGTCAGTGGTCACAAGCGAAGGGTCTTTAGGAAGATGTATAACTGATAACGACCAGCACTCTGCGCACTCTGCAGTGGTAGAGAGCACAATCTGTAATGGGCAGGCTTTTGGTGGACCCTCTTCTGCAGGTGACTATTAAAACAGACCTATCACTTACTGGGAGGGGGGCTCATTTGGATAATATGAACATCCCAGGCACGTGAACCCTCCATTATCAGGGGAGGTGTATCAGTTACCTGGAACTGCTGGACATTTTCCTGGCATTCAAAGCATTTTGCTCCATGGTACGGCACAAGGTAGTACTGTATGAACAGACAACATGACAGTCATGTACTACATTCAGAACCAGGAGGAACACACACTCCTCCTTTTGCAGTTGGTACAAAAGCATTGGGCGACTCGCCATCAGAATTGTCTTGCGGCAGAGTATCTCCCCGGGGTGGACAACCACTTTGCAAACCTATGCAGGCTGCATCAAAAAAAGTCTTTGAGTAGAAATTCCACCCAGAAGTCCTCAGAAAGTACTTCGACCTGTGTAGGACCCCGCTCTTAATCCTATTTGCCACACCAAAAAACACAAATTGCCAAATGTTTGCCTTTATGTACCCACACCAACGTTCCATGGGCAGTGCACAATATTTGCTTACCCTTTTCCACCTCTCTCGCATCCCCTATGTAGCCAGGAAGATGAGGCAGGTATCAGCTACCCTCACTCTTGCAGCCACAACTTGAGCCACACAACCTTGGGATTCCGTGGTTCTAGAGAGGTCTATCAGCCCACAGGAGAAACTCCCAATCAGGCAAATCCTTCTCATTTAGCAACAGGGTCCGATCGGGCACCTGGACCACAGGCAGATCAACCTTGCAGCATGGCCCCAGAGGTCTCGGAATTTGGATTTTTTTATAGCTACCATAGGAGTGTATTTCCAGGGTACGCGAAGCCATTTAAGGTTTCTGTTCAGGATATAGTGTTATACCTTTTCCACCTTCGCAAGGCAGGTCTAGTCCACACCTCTGCAACCGGGTCCGATCGGGCACCTGGACCACAGGCAGATCAGCATGGCCCCTGACGTCTTGGAATTTGGATTTTTTATAGCTACCATAGGAGTGTATGTCCAGAGTACCCGAAGCCATTTAAGGTTTCTGTTCAGGATATAGTGTTATACCTTTTCCACCTTCGCAAGGCAGGTCTAGTTCACACCTCTATACGTCTTCACTTAGCGGCTATAGTTGCATACATGCAGAACAGGGAACATGTTTCTCTTTTTTGCATTCCTATAGTAAAGGACTCAAGAGGGTTATACTCCTGAGAACAAGACCTGCACCTGCCTGTAGCAAACTTATGGGGCCCACTATGGAACCACATCATGACGTTTTGAAGTTCCTTTCATGAAAATTTGTTTTTCTTGTAGCTATATCTTTACTTAGATTAGTGAACTGCAGGCTTTTACTATCGCAGAGTCATTTATACAGGTTCCCAGAGATAGTGATCCTTCGGTCAAACCCCAGGTTCTTACCTAGGGTGGTATCACCTTTTCATGCCAATTTGACCACTGAGCATCCTGTTTTCTTTTCCATAGCTAGATACAATTGTAGAGAGCCTTGTAATCTCTAGAGCTTTTGTGTATTACATTATCTGATAGAGACATCTAGACACAGATTCCTTACCTTAGAATCCTCCCCAGGCGCCAGACTGAATCCGGACATTTTTCACAGCAGTACCTCTGCGCGTTGGTAGAGGGCGTCGAGCGACTCCGTAGTGATGAAGTCCATATAAGCCCTCCCCTGACGTTATGACGTCAGTTTCTTCTTTTCCGTGCTTCAACGTGGATTCAGTAGTGGTACCTCTGGCCGTTTTTCGGCCTACTTCGACTTCTCTTAGAGGGAACAGTATCCCTTTTCTACCTGTGTCTTCAGGCTTCAAGCCTTGTGGGTCATGATGTCGGCCACAGACACTAACTCTGTGTGTGTGTGGCGCCATGGTGTCTACCACGACGCCAACAAATGTGACTCCTGCAGTCTACTTCGTCCGAAGGCGCTGAGGGAACATCGGATGAAGCTACTGGCGGCGCGGCTGTCAAAGCCTTACAAGTCCTCCCGTTGTTCTTGGTCTCCCTCACGGCCAGCTCGCTGAGCCTTTCCAGTGGACGTCATTCTCCATCGACGTCCTGAAGTAAGTCTGAGCACTGGCGGTCAAAATGGCGGCCTCTTTCGACTTCATCGCCAGAGGCCTCTTCTCCCACTCTGGTTGCGGAGTTGTCACTCAAGTCTACCCCGCGCCTCCCTACCTTCCCTGAATGCAGGGCGACTATGACTATTATCATTCTCCATCTTATCTTTGGGTCTTCACCTTCCCCTGGAGCACCTGTGGGCCCCAAGGAGGTGAGGAGTGCCTTGACTGTATCTACGCCGGTGGGTTTGCCCTCTGCTTCATTTAGGCATTCTGATTTCGATTATCGAATCTGTTCTGGCGTCAGTGCACAGCCCTTTGGGGTTCACACCTTCGGCGCCTGTGCACATTCAGCCAACGCCGCCATCCCCATCGACTCCATACCACTTTCTTTCCCCGACACTGCAACAGCACTGGTCTGAGTCGGTCACGGCGTCTGTAATGCTGTCTAACTTGGACACCCTCTCTCTGTGGTGCCCCCTCCAGTTTTTCCTTCGAAAGAACGTAGTATGAGAGATAATAGCGCACAGTTGGGGTCCCCGCACTCAATGGCTGACACTATCCAGCCTCCCTTGCAGGACAGCTGGCTATCTGTGTTGGGTGAAGCCAGTAACTTAGTTTCTGGCCTCCTTCCCCCACATCCACCCCTCCCTCCCATTAGCACCTCCCCCGGCCTTGCCTCAGAGGCGAGCTCCTCAGCGGACATGCTCAAGCGTGTTTCTGTGGTGTTGGATGTGAATCTCCCATCTGTGGCGTTGGTTGCTGAACCCCTCATTGAGGTCCTCCATCCGGGCCAAACGGGTGGAGCCGGCGCACCCTTGTTGTGACGCTCTGTATGATATCTTGTTTGGGGCTTGGGCTAAACCTGATACAGGGGCCCCTGTAGATCGGTGTATTTCACATAGATATCGTCCTGTCTCATCCGGGAACCCTCCTCCTCCTCTCAGTTTCGTGGTACAGGCAGTTTCCGCCTCCCAAGATCCTGAATCTCTTCCACATGTCCCTTCGGACAGAGATTCCAGGAGACTGGACACTCATAGCAGACATATTTTAAATCCACAGATTCTGCGCTGTGTTCTGTCAATACATCTTTGCGTTCTGGGGCACTTTACCCATGCATTGTGGGACTCCTTGACATGTCTTCTGCCCTAGTTTCCTGATGACTTCCGAGGCGACCTTGTCCAGGTAGTTCGAGATGGGCAACAAGCAGCCAATGGCTTACTCGTTGTTCTATGGATACCACTGATTCAGCGGGTCGGTCCATGGCCTCCTCTGTGGCGTTACGTCGCCGTGCCTGGCTTCATGCCTCTGGTTTTTCATAGGCTATTCATGTCACTTTGAATGATATGCCTTTTTGATGGTGGCCATCTTTTCGGTGCACAGGCTGGCTATGCGATGATATTGAGTAAGTCAGAGTGGAGCAGAATCTTAACACTACTGTTTGCTTCCATGGTCTTCCGTACTAGGGTTGTATGGGGGCTGTCCCATTTTTGTTCACGTGTGCCATTCCGGGGCAGGTGCCCATTGGCTTTCTTGTCAAGTCCCCTTTATATCTATGGGTCACACCCGGTGGGGTGTTCCTGCCCTCTGCCGGTACTTTTCTTATTATTATACTGTCAATGACAAAATGTGGATCCCACAATCTGGGACGCATATTGTTTTCTGGGCCTATGTATGCTTGTTCTTACAGGCTTCTTTCTGCAGGCTAGTTTTCTACCCCAGATCTTGTTCTCTAGTGGGTATTTTGCTTGCAATGTGCTGATGCACTGTGACCTTGCTCCCTGTTCTGTTCTGCAGGGACTATCTTCTGTATGACTTGTAGGCCTTTTTTAGATCTGTTCTAGTACTTAGTATCCCTTATAGGGACTTAGGTTGTGTTCCTCTGTAATTTAATGGTTGTGCATTTGACTTGCACCAGCTCCCAGCCATCAGAGAGGTTGTCTCTCATCCCCATAGCGCCCTCCTTTTCTATTGGGCTTATTGTCTTCCTTAGCGGGAGCAGTGCACCGAGTGGCATACTCCTTGACCTGGGTTCCTTTTCCACTTTAGCTTGCGACGACGTTTCCACTCCGGTTTTTTATTGGTGCGTTTGCACTTCTTATTTCTCCTCTCGTTATACATTGCCTGGATGACTTCCTGCCACTGATCCTTCTGGTTCCTTATTGGACTATAACTAGGCCTGTACCTCTAGCCTCACTAGTTTTTCTCTGCTTCACCCCTGAAGAGGGTGTTATTGCTGTCGCTTTCTGGAATACCTTGTACCCTTGTATTCCATGGGCATTATTAATTGTCAATTTTCCTTCTGGAACGTGGTCCCTTTGGCATTATGGTTCCACCTCTCGGAGGACTGGTTTCCTCTCACTCAGTACAATCATTCTGTGTCATAGAGCACGGCTGCTTCACCCATGAGGGTCTTGAGGCGCTGGGTGAGGTTCTTGAGGCAAGCGGACTTATGCCTCCTTTCGCACTGTTATTCCTGAATGTTCTCCTCTTTTTCATGGGATATGGTACTGATTCTCACCTCTACGTTTGGTATGCCACTTCCTCTTTTTTTTTTTTGCGAACTCCTTCTACTTTACTGACTTTTTCCTCTCTTCTCCAGCTCTTCCTTGACAGCTCTGGGTCTTATCCCCTTTTTGCCATGCGGTATACTGAAGCCTTGGCTATGTATGCCTCCTGTCTCCTATGGAGACATTCTTTGCCGGCCTTATATCTCTGTCTATTGGTTGAAACTGGTTATGTGTTGAGGCCTTCCATGTGTTGGCCTTTATTTCGACTACCTTTTTATAGTTCTCGGTGTGCTCTTCTTTCCCTTCATAGCAGAGTTTCACACCTGTTGTTTTCTGGTTATTTTCTGTCATCCGCCTGATAGTCTCCTCGTCTGTCAGTTGCATTGTTTTTTGGCTTTATTCAACTTCGGTCTATTGCCAATGTATGTCTTTCTGTTCTTTCATAGATGCCCCTATTGTATAGGTGTTCTTCATTCCTATTCTGGTCGCTAACCCCGCTTGCTGCGGGAGGCAGTGATTCTTTTCCCCTACAGGAAGGATATGCTTCTTGTGTATTTGTTTGTATTATATATATATATATGTGTGTGTGTGTATATATATATATATATATATATATATGTGTGTGTGTGTGTATATATATATATATATATATATATATATTCTGACAAACAATGAGCGCACTCATGCAAAGACTTTGAAATCACAGATTCCTTAAAGCTTTGCCCCTCTCTCGACCCAGCTATTCAGAGTGAGGCATTTCGGCTGTATCCCCACCCTTTATATATTTTGTGTCTGAATGTGTGTGTGTGTGTGTGTTTGTACTCTTTGATATCGTTTTTTCTACAGAAATATTATCTTTCTGGAAATCCGGCTGGGTTTCTGAGTATAGTTCAGTTTTGAACCTGGTCTCTTGACTTTATCATTTGGTTTTTATACATATTTTCTTAGATGTCGCATCACACACAATTGTCACATTATACTATGTTGCACCACTCATCACCAACTCACTCACCACCTTTAACGGTAACCTATGAGGCATTTTCTGGTTGTACAGATAGAACACATCTACATATATAGAGTTTTACTTTTCTCCTTGCGATGTGCTCCTCCAGATACCACACAGCAGTCCTGTGGCGATATTTATTTGGATTTACATTTTGTATTTAGAGTTTTGTACTACGGTCTTTTAGTCTTATGACTATCCGTGGCCGATGCCCTTCTGCTGTTTCATCTTTCAGTATTGTTTTCAGTATGTATCTATATACCCAGTAGGACGTGTTGCAATCATCATTTTGTTTCTGCCACTTTCCTTCATTTTTCATTCCTCTTACTGCATATATTATTTCTTGTCCCTCCGTGGGTTTAAGCATTGTTGTGATTAACGTCTATCACGTTATGACCTTGTATTATGCAGATAGTGGGGCACATGCCCTGTACTTCCTTGGGATGGCACTCGCATCTCACTTGGTCATTTCACGACATGTGGCATTAATAAAGCGAGGAATGCGTGTCTTATTCTTTTAAATTTCATAATCTTACTTCCTTCTATTTTCTTCTCTTTTCCCCTTCACGTCGTTTCTGAGAGTCTGACTTCATTTCTCCCGGTTTCCTCAATTTATGGGATTAATCCGACCAACTCTACCATTTCTAAGGGCATTGAAGCAGCCAGCATTGTTTTGCTGCACCTGGCATTACAGTAAACCAGTTTCTTACACAGTCACTGCCTCAAAACTGTCATAAATTACAGTAAAGTATATCTTTGCACGGTCACAAATTTCAATGTATTACCGTAAAGCACTTGCACCTTGTTTGTTTTACTACATATTGCAACATTAGCACTTACCTGCCTATTTAAGCTGCTACTTGCACTTAGCGCTGTTATGTGATCAAGGCCGCAGGTCGGCGGCCGAAGCGCGTTATGTGGACTATTCTTGGCTTGAAATAAACTCCTGATTTCACCTGCTGCTGTGGTCTGTGCCCGTGTGTTCCTTGCTGGTTGCAGTTACTACGGGACTTTGTGCTGATATATATCTATATATGTGTCTCTGTGTGTGTGTGTGTGTGTGTGTGTGTGTGTGTGTGTGTGTGTGTGTGTGTGTGTGTGTATATATATGTGTGTGTATGTGTGTGTATATATGTGCGTATATGTGTGTATGTATGTGTGTGTCTGTGTGTGTTTCCATGTATACAGATATATTGCAGGTACGCTTCCCACAGGGTGTACTTATCTGCTCTTGTAACTGCGCTTTTCCTGGTGTTCTAAGCAACCTTTGCTTGGTCATTGTCTCTACTTTCTTTTCCTTGCTTCTCTTTGCTTCTTAGTTTCTTAGCGCCAGAGGGTTACTGTCTCAATTGGAGCATTTCTGCCCGAGACTAGTCTTTCCTTTCGTTGTTGTTGCGCTTCTCGCAGTGTTTTGGGGCAGAGTTAATTAGTTTTCTCTCCCCTTTTTCCATTGTGATGTATTCTGAGACCCCCTCCTCCCTCTTTTCCCTGTATTTCTCAGGGTGAGGTTAGTTCACATGTTCGTCGTCTCTACGGTGCTCTGGCACAGTGGCATGTGCTGGTTTCCTTGGTCCTTCTTCCTTGTCCAGTCATGGTTTGGTTACTATCGGGAGAGCTGCATAGTTGTTTTTGTAGAAGTGTTTTCTCCAACACTTTCTTCTCTTCTCTGCTGTGGGTTTGTTCTCATACTTTCACGGTCTTGCGTACTTCTGCTCCCTACAGCCTTCCACAGTCGTCCTAATAGAGCTGCATTGTCTTCTTCTTTTCCTTTCCATATTCCCACAACAGCCTGGTCCCTCTCTCCCTTTTTGTGCCGGGTTCTCCTATTTGGGGCTCTTTCGTGGGTTCAGTTTGCAGACCCTCCTCCAGGGACGGTATTGCTTGGGTATCTATTCTACGGTAAGGAGTCTGTGGCTAGATGTCTCTGTCAGATGAACAAGTTACTTACTTTCGGTAACGCCTTATCTGGTAGAGACAGAATCTAGCCGTAGATTCCTTACCAACCCATCCATCCTACAGCTGTGTGAACTGCTGGTCCTGAAACCTACAAGATCTCTTTCCTTGGCATTCTGATGCCTTTGTTTAGGACTTTGTATTTGTTTGACACAAAAATGTCTCTTTCTGGCACACTGTTTCTGTAGACAGTTTCTATGTGTGACTCCACCTTTTGGCACGGAAGGTAGTCAGAGAAAGAAACTGGCGTCAGGGGAGGGCTTATATTTGGCTCCGTCCACATCACATCAGGTGGTCGACATTGCTACGGAGTCGCTCGACGTCCTCTACCAATGCGCAGAGGTACTACTGTGAAAAATCTGTGAAAAAGTTCCGGAACAGTCTAGCCCTTGGGAGAACTCGAAGGTAAGGAATCTGCAGCTAGAACCTGTCTCTACCAGATAAGGCGTTACCGAAGGTAAGTAACTTGTTCCTTAGGACTAGATCTTTTAAGAGGACTAATCAACTTTTTGTATCCTTTGCTAAACTTTGTAAAGGGCAGCCCATCGTAAAGGCAGGCATTGCAAGATGGATTGTTAAATGCATTAAGGCTGCTAATGCAAAGGCAAAACGTACTCCCCATACCACCTAGGGTTCATTCTTCATGTAAAAAGGGGAGCCATTATGGCAGACATCTGCAAAGCTGCAACTTGATCAACACCGCACACATTCACAAAGCATTAAAGTGCGGACATCTTGGCTAATCCACAAGCTATGGTTGACCAGGCTGTATTATGCACAGTGTTTTTAACATCTGCATCACCTGTCTTAGCCACTGCAAGGAGGAAAATTGTGTTACAGTCCGTTCAAAGCATGTGTAACTACAGCCACACATGCTAAGAACGGAAAATGGTACTTAGCCTCTAAGCCTGTGTTCGTAGGCTGAGACGCTGTAGATTCACATGCACCCGCACTCCTCCCCGGAAGTGGTTAGTGTATGTCGTCTTCAATACAGATCGCAGGGCACATACTTCCTGCTGTCAGCGCTCCCCTTTCACCTGTTGAGCGTCAAACAATTTAAGGGTGGAGTTGGTGCCCATGCGCATTGCAAGACTAAGGGGGGAGTCACACGAAGCTTCTTTGTAGAAAAACATGTGATGGTAGGAGTGTGCATAGCATGTGAATCTACATCACCGCAGGCTGTCAACAGATGCTTATGAGGTAAGTAACATTTTCCTTCTAATGGAGATGCGATCTTCCCACCCTGCCTCCTCCTCTGATGAGTTGGTGCCATGACTAATAAGGTTTCAAGGAATGCAAATATGTCTTGTGCTTTCGGTTCCTCTCTGCATACATCGATGTGACATTAGAGATGTGTCCGGAACTGACACCGGTTGGTTCCTAATAAACTCCGATATTGCCCCGAGGCAGAGTCATGGCCAAAGCTGAATGACGCCTCCGGTCACTCTTTGAAAAGTTACAATTCAGAAGGTAATGAATCTGTGGGAAGATCATTTGTACACAGGAAATATTGCCAAAAAGCTTTCTCTTCATGCGCAGTGTAATGTCGACAGTTTATTTGCTGTTCAGCATAATACATTATTACTTTAATGTTTGTTTCATGAGCCTCTTTATTTAGACTGCTGGTGGCTTCTAACTTTTATTTTTTAAGTTTATTTTTCAGTTGTCATTTAAAAATAAAAAATATAAATTAAAGAATTATTAAATGCATAGTGTTTGCATACATTAGCTACTAAAATTGATTGGCATAATTTAATTTTATTGTTTTCACTATTTAAAGAGATGCCGCAGCTCGTTAAAAATCTACCATAAAAAGTATTACTGTTTGCACGCTGATGTGGATTTTTATTTAATACTTTTCAGGGTATATCATTATTTTTGTTTTAGAAGTTTTGCTTTAGGCTTTGCAAACAGCCAAATAAATTGTGTCATTTACTGTTTTGCAGTTTTTGAATAAGGTCACTCAAGACATAATTACAAACAACTAATCGTTTAATTGCAAAATATATCAAATTCTGAAATTTTAGATGTTTACATAGACTTGTAAGTGTTTTTAACCAATCTGTGTTGAATGTATTAGCTTCTTGTCGGGCATCTGTTTGAGGGACGGGAAGTCTGCTTTGCAAGAGATTACTGGGTGTATTGTTGCGGATCACAACTTGTTTACTGATCTGAGTTGTGCTGGCGGTCTTTTTAAATGAAGAATTGTCCTGTCTAAAAAATACAAATACTCTAACTTCTAATTTACATTGAATTAACCGTAAAAAAACAGAGCAACTGCTACAATCCATTGGTTTGTGGATTCCAAGAGATGTGGTCATCAGACGGCATGGGTCACTGCTATGTCTGTGGGGCTCCAAACACTAATGCATTGAACTGCTGCTGCAGTTTAATTTCTCTTCGTCCAACAAAGCATAGCATAACCTGGAGTGTTAGAGGTGTGGACTGGGCCAGCACCTTTCTTTGCACACAGTAGAGTTCCACCAGATTAGGCTGGACAAGTTAGCCATGTGAGGGCTTATCATACATTCATACTTTTCAGTTCAGCACAATAAAGAGTGTGTTTACATCCGAATGGCACTGCAAGGTCGAGGGCTTCAGGATGCGTGCTGGGAGGAAGTTCAGAAGTAACTACATTCTGTATATCACACAGGGGGTGCGGAATGCATTAATGGGCATGCTGACATGGTGGTACCAGACCCCAAGACCGCCACAGTGGAGCAAGAGTGTCATTACAAAACAGAGGGAGGACCACTGTGTCTAGAGTAGGTTATCTGCAATAAAGCAATGCAGATTCATTGTGTCTGATCCACCAGGCGTTTGAGCAGGACTTTCATTTCCACATCATGGGCTATAGAGGAAAGCGGCTTCCAATCACTACTTTTTGGGAATGTCAGCAAATGGTTCACATCTTAATGCATCCGCATCTCTCACTCTTGCTGCTTTGCTGCTGAACTCATTCCTGCACCCATTAGGTAGGGGTTCTAGCTGACACTATCAACGTGCTGGAGTTGGACAACATTATTGCTTCTCAGTTCGGTTTGTGCTGTGTAAATATCTCTACAATCTGTTCATTATAATAGGGATATTTTAACCGTGCATTATTTCCACAGTTTCAGAAGAAGCACCCCCTGTTAGTGACTGCAGCGGCTGTCCGAAACCAGAACCAACCATCCAAAACGAACCGCCTGACCAACCAAACTCTTCATGTGACTCTGGAGTCGAAATACCAGCCTCCATCAAAGGTACACACTGAGCATGTTGGACAGTACCCCCGTGTGACAAAAGTCCTCCTTGTGCTCTCCAGGGTTGTTAATGCGGGAATCCTGCACAGCTGGGCATCTTATATTTTTTGTGAATTTTGCGTTAGGATTATCTCTCGGCCCACGCAAAAAACTGGATACAGGATAATTTTTGCAGGTATTTGGAAAAAATACAAGCGTGCAAACTTTTTGGATTGAGTACTCGAAATTATAGTTCTTAGAAACAACAGATAACATTTATTTAAAGTGTATAGGCGGACTTGTTCAAATAAATGTGCAAAATTGCACAAGAGCACAATGAGGAATCTGTTACTCTGATCACTTGTGGGTTTTATATCTGGGTGTTCTCAAGGGTTAAGTTTCAGTTTCTGGAATCTCTTAAATATTCTTTTTGACAGCTCGGTTACAGTTTGCATCTGAAAGGATACAGGAGGGTAAATATCCCAGTCTGGCTGTTGAGTAGTCTAGATTAAACCCTGTTCGTTCCCTTGTTTTTCTTTTCATCAGTACAAATTGTGCCTTCCATCTTTAAAGGTAGTAGTAGCATCCTGTAAATAAGTGAAGTAAATCTGAAAATGACAATTGATGAAATAGCAATCATCTTATGGATCTCTGTGGGCTAGATAAGGGCAAGTTATCTGTCAGCACTAGGAATTGTGTTCCCGATACACTCTACCTTAAGAAGAACTATTATTTGAGAGCTCTACTCCCTGATCTAGTCCTGGGACTATTTTGTAGTCTTTGTTTTGATTACATCCTTATTTAAAACATCAGCTGCCTTAGACCCTAATGCACTGTCAAATGAAAACATCATCTGGGCTTCAATGACTCCGTACCCCCACACCTGTTTGTTTTTAAGGGATGAAAACCAAAAATCTATATCTGCCCAAAACACTAAATGGCAGCACTTTTAATTGTTTACACTTTGTTTGCCTGCTTTGTGCTCAATTTTAGCAGTGTATGTAGGGTGCCCTTATGTTGTAGCAGTGGTTGACAATTCATTTTTGCCTTCGTCAATCATTTCCGAGATGCATATTCATAATTGTTCCTAGTTTTCATTGAAAATTTCTGCTTTATTTCGGTTTCACAGATTTTCTTGTTTGCGTTATTGAATATAGCTTTAGTGACTTAAATAAAGAAATATGTCCACTTCTTCTACAATCAAGCTTTGCTCGCGTGTCACTTAAACTTGGCATGTTATACAGATAAGACTGAAGAAAGATACTTCAGGGCCGAAACATACTTGTTGGTCCTTATGTTAAATATGTCTGTCTTGATGCTGAGCTCTGGGGCTGTTCCTCAAACCGATTTTAGGCTTCTTGTGCTGTGGATGCCAGGTTATGACACCGTACCGTCATGTATGTTGGGATCAGCGCTGCAGTTTGCCATTCATCCGTCATGTATGTTGGGATCAGCGCTGCAGTTTGCCATTCATCCGTCATGTATGTTGGGATCAGCGCTGCAGTTTGCCACTCATTGGCTACTGAAATCATGATTTTTCATGATTATTGAGAAGTAAAGAGTCCATGGCTCCGGTATTTTACATTAGTTTTTCATAATTTCTCTTGTGACACAATCCAGCAATGGGCAGATGGCGTATGTACATTAGCTCACTCTCCTTCACTGTTTTTTCTATTAAATGTATACAATGTTTAGAGTTGTCACATCTAATCTATTAATTAGTCACACCCCTTTGTAAATGCACAGAAAAACAAAAATGTACCACTTCTTTCACCCTTTATGCATTTTAGATCCTCATCCAGTTTTGGTCTGTGATTTATACCTGCTTACTCATTTCCGTTGCGTTGTCAGCCACTATCATGGGATGATTCATTGCTCTTTCCACCTGTGCTAAGCATTCTGCAGGGTGGGCAAGGGCTGGGCACGGCCTTTTCACTTTCTGCTACATAGTTGTAAAATAGCTAGCTGTATGAAGCTGGCTCTGTATATACTATACCAAAATGAGGTATAGTGTGTATAGAGTCCAGGTGACCCCAGAGGTAGGCAGAGGTAAAGTTAGATTGCACCTCACTCTCTATTTGTGGTAGTGTGGGCGAGCAGTAAGGCAGTATCAGAGGACAGTGTTAAGCATTTGTTGTACACACTCCGTCAGCAAATGAATTCACACACTCAGACTGAACTTCAGACCAATTGTTTTTGTATAAAAATATTCTTTTAGTTATTTTATTTTCTAGAACCAAGCAAGCCTGGCACAGGTAAGCAATAAGTACTTTACATAAGTAATGCAGTTTGTAAACAGTTTGAATGATAATTGTATATGCACTTTGGTTTGATTTACAGGATGGATGCAGAGAAATGCAATACTTAGTAAATGCAGTACATAGACTTGAATAGGCTTTTTGGTAAAATAGCAGGTAAGTAACTTTTGAGATTACTAGGTTTACACAGAGTAGTATACCTAGATACTACTCTGGGACATTTCCTGAAAACAAGTAAGTAAAATCGTTTTTGTTAGATTATGCAATTTTAAAGAATTTCTTTAGTTTCTCAAACTCCACACTTAGAAACTTTTCACAGAAAAACAGTCAATGTTATCCTATGGAGGAAAATAGTGTTATCGGTCTTGAGGTAAGTATTTTGTAGTGGGAGTTGAGGTTCTGGGGATAGACTCAGGGGTCCCCCAGGGTCAAGGATGCACTCTTGTTACATCCTCAGCGACACTAGGGCGGCTGTGTGCAGAGTGCTGAGGCCCAATGTTATCCAATGGGGGATAGGGGGCCTCCGGTTTGTGGCTGCTGGCAAGCAGGCCACTGGGTTGTGGGAGCAAAGCTCCTGGACTTTAGCTCAGGGCAAATGGGGAAACAAAGTAGCACCAAAGGTGCACCCTCAGCGGCACTAGGGCGGCCGGGTGCAGTGCTGTTTCGACGTCGGACGCCCTGTTGTTTTCAATGGAGAACCTCTAGTTTGGAAAAAGACCTCAGGCTCGGGGACGAAGGTCTTCTGGTTGCGACCACCACTTCGAGAGGTAAGTTGGAAAGTTAGGGGTCGGTTTGGGCGCACAAGGCTGTGGGGCGTCGGGTGCAGGGGTGCCTTTTGGGGTCGGATCGTCTTACCAGCTCCAGGTCGCGGTTAGGGGGGCCTTCTGGATTTCGGCTGCAGGCGTCGGCTGGAGGCTTGAGGCAAGTCAGGGGTCACCGGATCTCTGGTCCGGATCGCCGGGGTGACCTCCTCGTGATGTTTGCCCACTCGAGCTCGGGCCGTGGACGGCGGGTGCAGAGTGGGGCGTATTCGCGGTGTTCCGGCCGGAGCCAGAGGTTGCAGGTGAACAAATCCGGTGTTCACGGGAGACAAAGTCTTTGTGCTTGAAGACAGGCAGGCCCTCCGGGGTTTTCGAGGTTGCTGGCTGCAGGACACACCGGGATTTCGCAGGAGCAGGTTCGAGGTGGAGACAGGCCGGTAGGGCTGGGGCCAAGTCAGTGGGCGTCTTCCTCTTGTTAGCTTCGGCACGGCTGTTGGGGCCTTCTTCTTTTCTTGTTGCAGGTTCTTGTCTGAGGAAGCAAAGTTCAGGGGTGCCGCTAAATACTAGATTTAGGGGCGTTACAGGTAGGTACAAGGCAGGGACCAATGGGTCCCTTCCCTGGGGTGGGTACACCCCCTATTATGCCACCCTCCAGTGGGAGAGGAGCATGAGGCTGTCCCTGGTGGGCTGAGTCGCCCATCTTCAAGATGGCGTGGACTGAGAGTTGTGCTTCACCTCGCCTCCCCCACCTGAGGGGTGGAGTTGGCAGAGGTGGGCACACCTCTCTTCCTCACTTGTTTTTCCCGCCGGTTCTCCCGCCCAAGTGGGGGTCAGAATCAGTGGGGACCAGTTGCTGAGAGCAGCAAGTAGCCTGGGGAAGCTCACAACGGTGGCAAGCCTATGAAGCTTCCCCTTCGTGAACCCTGCCCATCCTGGGGGAGGAGGCTTGGCACCTCGTACCAGGATGTGCATTGTTTCAGGCTCCAGAGAGCAGCAGGCTCTTGACCTAGGGGTCCAGAAACATGTCTGGTGGTGGCAGCTGAAAGCAGTCACTCAGCCTGGACACTAGAGGTGGGTTAGTTTTCACGGGGCAGCTCTAAGATGCCCTCTGTGTGCATTTTTCATTAAATCCCACACTGGCATTAGTGTGGGTTTAATGTGCTGAGAAGTTTGATACCAAACTTCTCAGTTTTCAGTGTAGCCATTATGGTGCTGTGGAGTTCGTAATGACAAACTCCCAGCACCATATACTCTTAATGGCATCACTGCACTTACAATGTCTAAGAATGGACTTAGACACTTTAGGGGTACAGGACTCATGCACCTGTACCCTCACCACGGGTATAGTGCACCCAGCAAGAGGGGTGACTGACATATGCCAGGGCAGTGGGTTGTAGGCATGGCACACAGTGATGTGTGCCATGTCGACTCTTCACTTTGTTCTGCACCAAAACACGCAGCCTGCAAAGGCAGTTTGTGTGTGTAAGGGTACAGGGCCTCTAAGGGTGGCACAATAAGTGCTGCAGCCCTTGGAGGTCTTCCCTGGTCACAGTGCCCTGGGTACCTGTGGTACCATTTACCAGGGGCTGACCTGTGGCCAGAGATGCCAATTGGGTTAGTTTTGGGGAAAGAACACAGGCCCTGGGAACCTGATTGGCAGGGACCCAGGGCACATCAAGTAAAAGTGCATCAGTAGTCTGGCAAAAAGTAGGGGGGTCACTGCAACAGAAACCCACTTTCCTACACTAGCCTTTTAATGTAAGGAGCCAGATTTCACATTGAAAGTTATAGAAGGTTTTTTAAACGTGCCTCTACCAGAAAAAGCCAATGACGCCCTCTCAGTTTTTAGGATTTCTGTTTTGTTTATAGTTATTTCAAGACCAGGTCTGCAAAAACAAACCTAATGTCTTGGCCTTCATTTTGCAGCGATTACTGTCAGAACTGCTGTGCTATGTTTAAGTATTTTTCCTAGATTTGTGAATATAGGTCTTAGTTTTTAAGTGATCTTTAGAATATCCTTCCATTTTCTTTCCCAAATATCTATCCTTTTATCTCACATTTTACTCTTCTAATCACACTTAAGGAAGCATGTCAAATCTCCAGAATCTAAAGTCATTCCTAAGGGAATGATGCATGTTGTGAAGGGGAGGGGGTTAGTTAACTTATTCTGTATATATATGTATATATATATTTTTTTTTTAACAGAGTTTTATATAGCGCGAACTTGACCCGAAGGTTTCGGGTATCAGAGCGCTTACATAGCACCAGTTGCGTTACATGAGGACACATTCATTTTTGTTAGGCACGGGGAGATTAAGTGATTTGCCTAGAATCACAGGATGTTCAGCGTCCTTGCCGAGACTCGAACCCAGTTCCCCAGATTCGAGGTCGAGCACCCTAGCCGTTAGGCCAACTCCTCTCCCCTATTGACAGATTAAATGTCCCTCGTACCCAAGTCTCGATAGATTTCTAGTCTAATCGAATTTTTATGGGGCAGTGTCGCTTATTGTGCCTAGTTCTTGCTAAAATTCAGGATCCACTGTTATATGAATTCAATATATATGTTAATTTGTCAGGTTGTTCTAACTATCTTAGTGGTGAGCTTCCTAAATTTGATTTAATATTTTTCTAGGATCCCATCTAAATTTCTTTTTTCTAGGTTAAAACCGTTTTTCTTCCTATATAGTGATTGTTACCTTAATAGATAGTTTCCTTCTTGTTGATTACTTCTCATTAAATACTTGCTCTATCGGTAGCCTGTCTCCTTTTTGTCGCACTGCACAGTGCACTAATTCCAGTATCTAGACTTGGCCCTTTAGTCATGAAACAGTAAACTATATGAAATCGCCAGAAAAATCGCTGCACCCAGGTCCACTATTTAGAATTGTCTTGGGGACCAACAAGGGTACCCCTTCACCTCACAAAGCAATGCCTAGATGAGTTATTTCTTCCACGGCTTTCCATCTCTAGTTTGATGGAAGGCTGCTTTGTTTTCTATTGACCTGATCCTTTTTGATGAGTTTCAGGGTTGTCACGGATATCATGCAACATTTCCTTTATTATTTTTGCCATTCGCAGGTTGTCTTATCATGGGATGGCAATCCAAACTTTATCAGCAACATAGCCAGCCTTTAATAAAATCTGACCGTTGATGTCCGCGTTCTCTTGGAAGGGCTCTAACCCTCTGCATTTTTTGGCATAGCCCTGATCAGTAGGTCGTACTATCTCTGTGCCCGAGCACCCTTTGTTTCAGTGTAATCATCTCTGTACTCATTTAGAAGCTCTGTGAATTAAAAATCAATGACCTGTCTTTCTTCTAAGTCTCTTCCTCATTCTTTCCATAGATGTTTTTTTTTGCTGGAGATAATTGTATGCTTGTGACCTTTCGCCATCCAGTGTGGGCTCGGACATGTATAGCTTGTTTTTCTTTGAATGAAGTCTTTTTGAGTCACGGGATCTAGGGACTCCACCTATCAGTGGAATTGCGCATGGGCATCTGCTCCATTGTTAGTTTTTTCTCTGCCATCTAGTTCAGACGTGTTGTCGTGAGCTCTGGTTTGACACTGTGCGGTGTTCTCGCCGGGCCCTCGGACCCGTTCCCTCTTAGGTTCTAAAAAAAAAAATAGTGCTTTCGCCGGTTGTCAAGTCGTGTTCCGTTAGACTCCATGTTGGTTGCATACCTCTCGACTCCCACTGTCTTTGTGATGGAAAGTACTCCATTTCGATTCTGTCCTACTTGTCACGCCAATTACCTAAGCTCCAAACTTCACGAAGTTTGGAATCTCTGCTTGTCTCCCGACCACTGAGAAGACTCCTGTTCATTGTGTCTTGTGTTCTGTAACAAATAGACCCTAAGCAACTGACACGCTTGTCGCCTCACCTCAGCCACCATGGCACACAGACGAGAAGCAGAAGACACTCCGGACATATTTGGATAGCGTAAGGTGTCTGATATAGAACAATAAAGTGTTCTGGGCGTTGAAATGGAGCCGAACTTCTCAGCGGAAATTTCTCCCTGAGGGAGGTATTGAAGCCGAACAACCGCCACCTGTCTAGCAGCACCAAAAGACCGCAGTCAGTATTGAAGCTCCCCATACTCACCACCAAGAGGCGTCTGCCTTAAGTTCCTGTGCCCATGAGGCATCTGGTGCGCCACTGCTTTCCACCCATTGTAGACAGCTGCATTCTGAGACGGACCCGACGCCCGCTCCAAACGTCAAACTCCTCCTTGTAGCATAGAGCCTTGTTTGGTGCCTTGCTGCTGGATCCGAAGGTGCATCATCAAACACCCTCGGAGCTGAAAGGCATGGAACCAAGGATTTCAGACCCGAAACATCTTACATCGAAACATTCCGAACCAAAGTTGAGTTTGCTGCAGAGACCTGCAGAACATAACCATTAGGCACCAAGATCGAGCTCAGCGCCCTCCGGTGGATGACCATCCGTCCTTTCGAGGCCCTCTTGGAACTGCTGCCTCCTCTGCGGCTTCCAAAGACTTTGAGCAGCTGCTCCTAGAGCGGCTTGAATAATCAATCAATCAATCAATCAATCAATCATGTCACTTATAAAGCGCACTACATACCCGCGAGGGTCTCAAGGCGCTGGGGGAAGAGGGGGGTGGTGCTGCTACTGATCGAAGAGCCAGGTCTTGAGGAGTCTTCTGAAGGCCAGTAGATCTGGATGATCTGGATGATCGGCAACAGAGGATACATATTCAGCTGGCCACTGGGAGGATCTTGGCAAAGCCTCCGCAGGTGCCGAAGGACCCTGCTCCTCATAAGAGGAAGTTGACTTGAGGAGGCCATCAATCCACCGACGCCTCTCTCTCCCAAGAGGCCTAAAAAGTACAACAGGGCTACCTCTTGTATAATTCCTGCTCATCCTCCACCTTCTCCTCGTGTACCTCCTGTTTCCTTTAGAGTCCCCACAGCACTCAATTAAGGGTTTTCACACTCCGGGGGTGAAGTCAGTCCTAGACTTTTATTACCCGTATAACCCAAGTCATGAACTGCAAGGCTCAGACCCTTGGGATGATTACGATGTTGAACCCTCTGCAGGCACAGACAGATTTGTATCTTGCCAAGCGTTCCCCACCAGATGGCATTGCATAGCATGAGGTTTTACACAGGGCTGCCACGTTTCACAATGTCGAGCTCCATGTGCAGCAAGAAGAAGATGATATCCTTGTGGAAGCCCTCTCCTCCATTCACAGCTCCTTCCAGTTTCTCCCGATGCTAAAAGGGGTCCTCATACCGGCCATCAAGATTTGTAAGGAGCCTGTCATGGCAAGGATTATTACCCCTAGGGTAAGTAGGAAATATAAAGCATCCCCTAGTGACTCTCCATATGTTTGTGGCCAGTTACCCCCTGACTCCCTTGTGGCACATACCGCCAGAAAGTGTGCGAACTTCCAGAGCTCTAGTGATGCGCACCCACGATCTGGAAAGCAAGAAAATAGATACTAGGGGTAAAAGGTTGGCGGCACAGTCCGCTACTCGTTGGCGAAGAGCCAACTCCATTGGCTTGCTCTCCCAAGATGACCGTGCTCACTAGAACCAAATGACAAATTTGGTAGAGCATCTCCCAGAACAATATAGCAAAAAGGTCACCAATTAGTAGCTGAGGAAAATGTTATCTTGAATACTTATGTTGCTGTGCTTTAGACTCCGTGGATACAGCCACAAGCTGCATGAATTCCAGCATTTTTTGCTGTGCCAATCCTAGCTGAGTGTTTCTGGGTTTAAACCGGACATGCAACAACACTTACTAAATGTGCCCTTTGATGGTCAGCATCTCTTTGGCCCTCAGGTCGATGAGATGCTCGAAAAAAATAAAAAAAGATACAGCTAGAGCAAAAGAAACGGGGGCCCTCCAAACACCGCCCATTCGAGGCTCCTACGGTGCTCACAGTTTCATGGCGCATCCAAGACACCCACTCCAGAATTCTCTGCCACATTCACCAGGCCACCACATCAAATCCCCTCACGGGGTTACTACAGGGGTGGATATCGGGGGAAACAAGGGTAGAGGTAAAAGTGCAGCCCCAAAAGGACCTACCCCCTCAAAACAGTGACGCCCATTGACCTCCTCTTCCCATCACAAACACCTATCTGGGGAAGATTGCAGGGGTTTTGGCCCATCCCAGAAATAACAGACTATTTTGTTCTAGACATTATACGGGGGGGAGGCGGGGTGGTATTGTCTGGAACTTACACAACACCACCAAACATTCTCCCCTCGCCAGCACAGATGGTCAGATCCTTCACAAGGAGGTACAGGGCCTCCTGGCCAAAGGAGCCATACAACCTTTTTCGCATCAACACTGTAGAAAGGGTGTATACTGACTCTATTTTCTAATCCCAAAGAAAGACTGCTCCCTCAGGCCCATCCTCGATCTCGGGCATCTCAACAAATACATTCTGTCAGCACTTCCACATGGTGACTCTACAGGACGTTCTACCACTACTGCAGAGAGGTGACTTCATGACAGCTGTGGATCTGAAGAATACCTGCTTCCACATACCTATCCACCCAGGGCATTGAAAATAACATGGGCTTGTGGTAAGTAGATAACATTATCAATTTAAAGTGCTACCCGCCGGGGTTACTACTGCACCAAGAGTCTTCACCAAATGTCTGGCCGTGGTGACCGCTCATCTCGGGAGGAGGGGCATCCAGATGTTCCTTACCTAGACGACTGGCTGATTAAGAGCAGCACCCAGCAACTCTGTCTCTCCCACACCCAGATCACAATAGGCAGCTTGCACAGTCTGGGTTTCACCATCAATTTGACCAAATCCCATCTTCAACCCATACAGAT
Organism: Calotriton arnoldi; assembly: GCA_963921515.1. Classification (NCBI taxonomy): domain Eukaryota; kingdom Metazoa; phylum Chordata; class Amphibia; order Caudata; family Salamandridae; genus Calotriton; species Calotriton arnoldi. The sequence goes on along the minus strand of CAWUFW010004948.1, from coordinate 1,172,573 downwards.
AGTGCCCTTTCTTGGGGCCGTCTTGGATGCCTCAGTGGCCAGCCCAGCCAGGGTCCAATCACTCCAAAACATGCTGCCTCTTTTTTAGCCAGATCGGCAGGTAACAGTCAGAAATGTGGCACAGTGGTCTCAAGCGGAGGGTCAGCTAGAGGGTGTAGTGTTGGTGTGGGGCCGTGCACATCGTTCTCTGCAGCTACTTATTGAAGGGGCGGCCCTTCTTGAACCCAGTTCACTACACATGCATCGCTCACAGGTTGGGGAGCACACCTCAATCATCTCACTGTTCAGGGGCAGTAGACTCCTGCACAAGTGCTTCATATCAATCACCTGGAGCTAATAGCCATCCAGCTCGCACTCTGGACTTTTCACACACTCATTCAGAACAAGACAGTCCTGATATCCACTAACAACACGTCTGCCATGTTTTACTTACAGAAGCAAGGGGGCACACATTCACTGCAGTTGTCTAGTGTAGCCCGAAGCATCTGGATGTGGGCAATTCATCATAGAGTCCTTCTACTTGTCCAGCACATTCCCGGAGTGGACAAGGATCTAGCTGCCCTGCTCAGCAGGACGCATCAACAAGTCCACGAGTAGGAACTCCACCCCGAGTCCTAGATATGTACTTTCACCATTGGTGGTCCCCACTAATAGATCTGTTTGCCACTGCCCAAAATGCCCATCCACAGTCTCTGGGTAATGCGCTATGAATGAGTTGGTCCCGGACATTTGCTTACTGTTCCGCCTGTCCCACCATTTGTGGTAAGGAGGCTAAGACAGATGTCCCTCACGCTCATTTTGGTTGCACTAACCTGGGCATGCCAACTATGGTACTCCACATTACTAGAACCATTTCTAGTCCCACAAGAAAAGCTTCCCAACAGGTTCGATCTTCTAAAACAGAAAGCACTCATAGACATCCCAACCCTCAGCAGCTTAACCTTGCGATTTGTCTTCTGAGGTCTTAGAATTTAGTTACCTTAATCTACCAGAAGAGTGTACGTCTATTCTTAAGGAGGCTAGACGACCTACTACTATGGCATATTGCGCAGCCAAATGGAAGCGATTTGTACAGTCTTCCCAAAGACATCAATCCGCTCACAGCATCTGTGCAACACATATGTTACCTCCTTCACCTACAGAAGTCCGGTCTTGCGTAAACTTCTATTTGTTTACATGTGGCTGCTTTAGCAGCCTATTTACAGAATAGCCAAAAATGTTCTCTATTTAGAATTCCAGTCATTAAAGCGTTCATAGAAGGCCTCAAAAGGATTATTCCACCACGGACACCCCCTGCTCCATTCTGGAACCTTAACATAGTCCTCACAAGACTGAGGGGGCCCCCTTTTGACCATTTCACTCTTGTCCTCTTCAATCTTTATCCTGGAAGGTGGCCTTTCTTGTAGCCATCACCTCTCTCAGAAGAGTCGGTGAAATACATGCTCTCACCTTAGAAGACCAGAGTAGCCAAGTCCTGAAAGGCGACTTGGACAGGGTGTGCACCACTGTAATAAAATATTTTGCTACGCGATCAGCAATTTATAAACCCATGTATAACATGATCAACCAAATCATATCTATTCCGGTAGACTCGATCAGCATTTCATAGTATCAAATAACATAAATCAACAGAATATTGAAAAGTCACTACAACAAAATCAAAATTATTCAGCAGAAGAAATTGATCCACTTGAGATGACGAATGCCCAATGCATTTCGGGACTGTCGGTCGCTTCCTCAGGGGCCAATCTAGAAAAAACATATATATAAAAAAAACTCCAATGTACAGATGTGTATAATGGACCTTGTACAATAAAATGACATATACATGATAGTCATGCTTTTGATTGTGTGAGTAAGTGACTCAATATTGAAGCAATCTGCGTATATCCCCGTGGTATTAGTTGGGGGCGAATTGTATCACCTTATAACCACCTTCATCTTTATTCTACACAGTGCTAAAAGTAAATGACGAAAATTCCCAAAATGCCTCATGCAACTCTAATCACCGTGGTGTTAATACAGCGAACCATTCAGTGCTTCAAACTGTATCGAAGGCTAGTTGCTAGTGAGATTCCAAAAAGCCCTCCTGGTTCCTCATTGACACTCGTATCCCCGAATGAAAAAATTTCAATAAACGTGGATGATTAATTGACCGCAACGTGATATGTGAATTTGGTAGTCACAAAGTTAGTGCGACTAAAACTAAGACTAATGTCGCTCGGAGCATTTACCAACAACCTCCTATAACAGACTAACTTCAAGCCTCTAAATATCAAGAGCAGAGAATGCAAAGAGATAATGCGGGAATCCGCCAGGAGTAAAAGACCAACGTCTGAATATGGAAATCTGCCATAAACGTATCTCTTTAAACGGAGACATACCTCCGGAATCTTTAAGTGTTCAGAACATTCGTTTGTATTAAAGAATCCGGAGCTGCGTAGGCAGTTGGAGTCAAGAGCCACAAGTATTAAAACGGGCTGGGGAATAAATGGGAAAAAAACCTTTTTAAGCGTATCTGCCGATTGCGAGTTAACAAAAGAACTTAAAATTTAGAACTCAACAAACTAAAGAAACCCACAGCGTGTTAGCGTGCTTTCATCTTAAGGCACTCGGTATCGGGATTGAACCAGCTTCAGGACTGTCACCGGAAATACATACAGATTCACTAATAAAGACGACGGACTACTGCAATATAACGTCTCCTGGTTCCTACTGAATTAGCAGGCGCCATGTGTAAATGCAGCTGTTGCATAAGGTAAGACGTAAAAAATCAAGGAAGTGTACAGCCCCTCCGCCACATATATTTAGCACCAGACAGCCATGGATGTACACGACGTGCTGTCTTTCTGCCCTTGATATCAAGGTTGAACTGCTTCAGGACTGTCAGCGAGGGTACCCACAGACGCACTCTTTAAGACGTCAGACTATTACGCTATAACATCTTCTGGTTCCAGCTGAACTAACGGGCACCGTATGTAAACCGAGCTAGTGCATAGGACTGGATACTCTCAGTAGGCTGTTCGTGAATTACTTGGAATGTGAAACTTAGGGAGTCAAAGAAGTGATTTGCCCCTCCACCTCATATAATTCGCCCTCAACAAATACGGGGAATGGTGGATGTACACAAAGACTTAGAAAGATACATACAGTGGAATATGGTCATAAACTGACACATTGAAATACATAGTCATGGTGGTAACCCCTGAAACAATTTACCCACGCAAGTTCAACACGTCATGGAGATTTCTACAAAAACTTACAGTGGAATAAGGTTGTGACCTAATACATAGGAATACATTGTCATGGTGGTAACTCTATTTATTTATTTATGCGTTTTTATATAGCGCGGACTTTACCCGAAGTTGTCAGAGCACTTCACAATAGGAACAGTAACATTACATGAGGAGAAGGTTACAAGTGAGCATAATACAAAAGCAAGCGATACATTGCATGAGGAAAAAGTGACAATTGTGCAAATAACAAAAACAAGCAAGATACAAAAAGAGGTATACGTTACAAGAGGAAAAAGTGACAGGTGTGCATGATACATAAGATACAAAATACAAATGGAGGTATAATACTGCAATAAGTGGCAGTCACTCAGAACACACTGGGAAGGCACTTCAATAGGCATGGAGTACAGAATTTCCTATAGTGGAAGAACTTCCTTGAGGGAGTAGAGAGGGCGTGAATTAAACAGGAGTTTTAAAATAAATGGTACACAAACAAAAAATCCAACACAGCACGCAAGGGTGAGGAATGTACAGGAAAAAGTACAAATTTACAATGAAGAGCGAACTTCCTAGAGGGGCCTGAGACTGAAAGTATTAGTTCTGAAAGTGTCTTTGGAAGAGAAGAGATTTGAGGTCAGCTTTGTAGATCCGGGTAGAGGAGGTGGCCCGGAGCAATAGGGGAAGCGAGTTCCAGATTCTCACTGCATTGCCTGAGAAGGATTGAGCCATCGATCTTTCCCTTTTGAAGACGGGGGGGCTCAAGCAGAAGCTTTTCCGCATTGCGAGAAGGGCGAGAGCCACCGGACAATTTCAATTTATTCGCCAGCTAACGAGGGGAGGACGTGTGTAAGGCTTTGTGTGTGATGCTGGCAGTTTTGTAAATAGATCTTGCCTCGATCGGAAGCCATCGAAGAGAGGACAGGATAGGCGTGACGTGGTCGCTTCGTTTAGACTCTGAAATGAAGCGAGCTGCTGAATGGAGGATGGATTTGGGTAGGCCCGTCAGAAGAGAATTGCAATAATCCAGTCTTGAGAGAACCAGAGATTGTACCAAGGTTTTTAAGTCTTTCTCCGGGAAGAACCGACGGATCCCCCATAGAAGGCGCAACTGGTAACATGCGTTCTTAGCAATAGAGTTGATGTGGGAGATTAGGTTGAGTCTTTTGTCAAGAATGACACCTAGGGATTTAGCGCTGTCGACAATGATGGGTTTGTTGTTGAGTAGGTTCAGCTGATCCATCCAAGATTGAACAGGAGGAGGTGAGAGAGAGGTAGAGAGGAGGAGGAATTCAGTTTTGGCGGGATTAAGAATGAGTTGGTGAGCTAACATCCAGTTGTGAATAGAGTTGAGAGTAGAGTTGAGTAGTGAGAGATCGTGTGCGGAAGACACCTTAAGGTAGATTTGAGTGTCGTCCGCATAAAGATGGTAATGGATCCCAGATTTGCTTAGAAGGTTCCCTAATGGTTCCAGGTAGAGATTAAACAAAGTGGGTGCCAGGATAGAACCTTGAGGGGACGCCTTGACCTACAGCCAATGGAGATGAAAGACTGTTCGCTATCTTGATCATTTGGGATCTGTCCGAGAGGAAAGAGGCAAACCATTTGAGCACTGTGCCATCCAATCCCATTCTCTGTTGAAGAGTGTTGAGGAGGGTGCTATGATTAAGTGTCAAAGGCTGCAGAGAGGTCTAGCAGAATCAGAAGACACGATTCCCCAGAGTCGAGTATATGCAACGCATCATCAATCACTTGCAGCAGGGCTGTTTCAGTGCTGCAATTTTGGATGAAGCCAGACTGGAAGACGTCAAGGAGGTTATTGTCCATAATATGTAAGGAAAGTTGTTTCGCAACACATTTTTCGGTGATTTTCGAAAGAAAAGGGAGGTTGGTGATAGGGCGGAAGTTGTTGAGGTCGTTCGCATCGGCGGAGGGTTTTTTTTAGAAGAGGTGTGACCTGTCCTGATTTGAGGGCAACCGGGAGGGAGCCTTGACTGAGGAAGAGATTGACTAGCCTGGTCCAGTAAGAGAGAGTATAGGTGTAGAAATCAATGGCGATGTCGCTAGGGATGGGGTCTGAAGAATGGTTGGAAGGTTTAGTTTCGAGGATGCATTTGAGGAGGTCATCTTCCGAGATGACGTCAAAGTTCTGCCAGGTAACTAAGGATTTCCGCTCCTCAATGGGGGTGGGGTGGGCGACTTGATCCACCAGTGCTTTGACCTTTTCATCAAAGAATATAGCGAAATCTGCTGCTTTCTTTGTGGAATCCTCAGGCTTAATGGTTAGGGGAGAACAGTTTGGGTTTTTGATGAGGTCAAAAAGTTTTTTGGGTCTGTTTTTGGCTGAGTCAAGGAGGGATCTGAAATGTGATGCTTTTTCAAGGAAGATGTGGTTGTGATATTTGGATCTTGCTGAACGTAGAACAGAGAGATTGGAGGTGGAAGGAGATTTTCTCCAATGTTTCTCCAGGATTCTCAGGTTTTTCCTTTCATCGTAGAGAGCTTTATTGAACCAAGGTGCTGAGGGGGTGGGTCTTTTCCTTTTGCTTTGGAGTGGAGCGACATTGGCGATTTCGACTGCTAGTACTGAGAGGCACTGAGAAGTGAGAAAGTTGACATCCACGTTAGGGTCTAGTCTAGGAAGTGCCCGCATAGCAGAATCACAAAAAGTGTCAAGATCAATGTTCTTAGTGTTGCGGAACCAGGTAGTAGCTCTTTTAGGTTGGCCGATAGTTATAACGTGCGATAGGTGAAAACGGAAGGGATGGGGGGAGCAGTAGTCAGCAGGTCTGCTTTGGATATGACAAGGTCCAGAATTGAGCCATTGGAATGTGTGGTTTCCGAGCAATGTTGGAAGAGATCATTGGCTGAGAGAAAGGTGGCAAGCTTGTTGGCAGCCGAGTCTTCCAAAGGGCCCCAGTGGAGATTAAAGTCGCCCAGGAAGATCTGTCTGTCACTTTGAGAAAATTGGTCACTGATGAAGTCGGTCAGTTCCTCCACAAAGGAAGAGCAGTTACCGGGCGGGTGGTAGATGGCATGGAATCTCTACAACAGTAAACCCTGAAACAATTAACCCACGATGGTTCAACATGCTTGCAGATTGCTCTGGATCAAAATACAGCAATTATGGGAGATCATTCAGACTATTACCCTCTGTGGTGCTCACTCTAAAGAAAACACCCCATGTCTAGCTTATCGTTAAGCCCCTGAGGGTTCATGGTGTTTAATCTACTGATCCAGTAGATTTGCCTTTGTGATAAAAAATTTCAATTGTCCCTGCCAGTATGGTTTATCAATACCTCTATGACCTAGAACCTGACTTTTAGCAATAGAATGTCTATGTTCACCCCAGTGCGTTGCTAGGTAGGAGTTGACATTGTGAGTACAGATCCTGCACAGTCAACCTCTGTTCACCCCGGTGCGTTGCTAGGTAGGAGTTGACATTGTGAGTACGGATCCTGCTCTTCTGCTCAGTCAACCTCTGTTCACCCCGGTGCGTTGCTAGGTAGGAGTTGACATTGTGAGTACGGATCCTGCTCTTCTGCTCAGTCAACCTCTGTTCACCCCGGTGCGTTGCTAGGTAGGAGTTGACATTGTGAGTACGGATCCTGCTCTTCTGCTCAGTCAACCTCTGTTCACCCCGGTGCGTTGCTAGGTAGGAGTTGACATTGTGAGTACGGATCCTGCTCTTCTGCTCAGTCAACCTCTGTTCACCCCGGTGCTTTGCTAGGTAGGAGTTGACATTGTGAGTACGGATCCTGCTCTTGTGCTTAGTCAATCTCTGTTCACCCCGGTGCGTTGCTAGGTAGGAGTTGACATTGTGAGTACGGATCCTACTCTTCTGTTCAATCTCTGTTCACCCCGGTGCGTTGCTAGGTAGGAGTTGACATTGTGAGTACGGATCCTGCTCTTGTGCTCAGTCAATCTCTGTTCACCCCGCTGCGTTGCTAGGTAGGAGTTGACATTATGAGTACGAATCCTGCTCTTGTGCTCAGTCAATCTCTGTTCACCCCGGTGCATTGCTAGGTAGGAGTTGACGTGAGTACGGATCCTACTCTTCTGTTCTTGTGCTCAGTCAATCTCTGTTCACCCCGGTGCGTTGCTAGGTAGGAGTTGACGTGAGTACGGATCCTACTCTTCTGTTCAATCTCTGTTCACCCCGGTGCGTTGCTAGGTAGGAGTTGACATTGTGAGTACGGATCCTACTCTTCTGTTCAATCTCTGTTCACCCCGGTGCGTTGCTAGGTAGGAGTTGACATTGTGAGTATGGATCCTACTCTTCTGTTCAATTTCTGTTCACCCTGTTGCGTTGCTAGGTAGGAGTTGACATTGTGAGTACGGATCCTGCTCTTGTGCTCAGTCAATCTCTGTTCACCCCGGTGCGTTGCTAGGTAGGAGTTGACATTGTGAGTACAGCTCCTGCTCTTCTGCTCAATCTAATTTTTATTTTCCTCTCAGTTTTCCCAACGTAAAGTAAACTGCACGGGCATTTGATGGCTAGATGACATTGCTTGTGTTGCAATCTGCAGAGTGAGTCAGCAATATTTTTTCGCCTGTCTTGGGATGAACCAAGATATTCCCGGTCGTGACATTGTTGCAATGAATGCAGTTCAAGCATCTCTTAGTGCCCACCTCTCTCAGAAGAGTCAGTGAAATACGTGCTCTCACCTTAGAAGAGCCAATTTTTGAATACATAAGGACAGTGGTTCTCAGTACCAATCCAAAAATCTTGCCTACGGTGGTCTCCAGTTTTCACCTTACCCAAACAATTGAGCTGCGAGTCTTTTTTCCACTCCCGGAAACTGTAGCATAACACGCTTTACACACTCTTGATGTCAAAAGAGTGCGCTAATGTAATATATTGATAGGACAAAGCCCTTCTGTAAGATTCAGCTGCGATTTGTATCTTACTGCAAGCCCCATAAAGGACGTGCTGTTTCCAAAGCAGGGATTACATGATGGTTGGTCTAATGTATACAGACTTGTTATAGCAAAGCAAATAAAAGCCCTGTCCCACCCTCCTGACCACATTCCACTTGTAAGCAAGGGGCTTTGATGGCCTTCTTAGGTAAAATACCATTAGCTGACATCTGCAAGGCAGCTACTTGCTCTACCCCTCATGCCTTTACTAATCACTACTGTGTTGACGTCCTGGCTAGACAACAAGCTAGAGTTGGCCAGCCTGTCTTGGGCACACTCTTTCAGTCTACTGCAGTGTCCTCAGGCTAAGTAAGCCACCACTTTTGGGAGTACTGCTTTACAGTCTATGCACAGCATGTATATCTACAGCTACACATGTGACGAACTGAAAATGTTACTCAACTTGTAAGCATCTGTTCGTGTCTTGTCGAGTCCTCTGATTATCCCCTTGTAAACATCTGTGCCACTACTACATGGATCTGTTTGCCCATGTTTTTTCCACTATTGTGTGACTTGCTTTAACCGTCCACTTCCATGCATGACTTTATCTGCGGCAGGGCTATGTTTGGCCTGTATCTGATTCTCACAATTAAATGTAACTGTTTGTTCATACCTCTTCTGTCAATGGTGCTTTTTTTCTTGGGAAAACCTTACTTTGGTATTCTCTTGGTTTAGTGACTGGTGTGATGGAGAGTGGTCGTCGAGGTAATGACCGGATCACTGACTGGTTGCTGGAAATCCTAGTTGTTCTAGTTAACTGTTGCCCCCACCCTTCCTTGTACTCTTAGGAGGCTGGAACCCTTGACCTGGAACTGCTTTGGGGCATGCAATAGAGCACCAAGACATGGCTCGATGCTAATAAACTACATGAAAAGAGGTGTGTTACTTTAAAGGAGAAGGTTACACATCGATTCCTGAAGTAGTCCCATGGCAGTGACTGTGAGACATATTATTAAAGATTACCAGCCCATCAGTAAGTGGTCTAGTCATAAACACAAATGACTTTTCCCTAATCAGGCTTTTTATCTCTTTCATCAGATGACACATGTCACAGATTGCAAATGGAAGCAGGCAAGGAGGTACTCTTTCTTCCTCAGAGACAGATTAAGCTCGAAGGTGTCTGGACTGCATGGCGTGAGCCAAGTGCTGCAACAGCAGGTCAGTCGTAGATGTCCTCCATTTAAACCTCTCTTCCGTCATGCCATATGAAGCAGTTACAGCACCAATCCTCATTTAGAATTAGCAGCGATGAGTCAAGGTTAATAAACCTGAATTTTAGTTGCATAGGTTTCCTGCTTTCCTTTGATGTACTTCAGCTGGGGTTTAGCAGTAGAAGTTCCCACCCCCAGGGTGGGCTTGTGTTGCACCATACTGCATGTAGTAGTATACCTGATGTTTAAATATTCTTCTAGTCCTTTTTTCCCCTTCTCCAATCACAGTGCAGTCATTGTTGTCCCACAAGTTATTCCAGTTTCTCCTGAATTTCTGGATTGGTAATTTTTGGCACACTGGTTTGGCATCAGACTGCCAAATGCCAGTACCAGATTTGTCTCTTGCCAGGCCCTTTGAGCACGTTGTTGACTGTCATTTATTGGTGTGTAGTCGTCTCAACGAGAAGTACATTCATGATGTTACTGCTCTTGGTGACACACTAAAGTATACAAGAAAGTGACGGATGGAATGCTTGAATTAATCTAAGCCACAGATAATTCCTCGGGCTGCGTCCCAATCCATAGTTATTTTGCACACCATGTCACCTAATTTTGGATCCAACCTATCGAAACAGGCCCTGGGATGCTTGTGTTCTGGTTCAGTGTGGACCGGGCCTGGCCGTTCGGGCTGGACTGTCCCCATGAGGAGCAGGGTCAAGACTGATTTACATATGGCTGGGGTGGCAAAGTGGGCAAAAGAACAATGGATTGGGATGCAGCAAGAGCGATTGCCAGTGGCTGAGATTAATTAATTCATTTCACCCATCACCTTGTTGTTTTTGCATTTGCCGCACTAATTGCACCAGGTATGCCCAGACGTGGGCCTCTCGCTCACTGTGCCACTGGAACCAAGCTATCTGTACCTGGTTGAAGAGCCCGAAGTAGGGCAAAACTGGTCCAGATTGCTTCTGTTCCAGTTCGCAGAGGACATGGCCTGGCAGTTCAGGCTTGACTGTTCCCATGAGGAGCAGTGTCAAGACTGATTTGAGTATGGCTGGGTCCAAACTGAGATGGCATGGTTGGCAAAAGAAAGATGGATTGGGATGCAACCTGAGCGATTGCCAGTGGCTGAGATTAATTCAAGCATTCCATCCATCACCTTGTTGTTTTTGCATTTGCATCCCTAAGTGTGCAGAATATATCCAAACGTGGGCCCTGGGCTCACTGTGCCACTGGAATCAAGCTATACCTGGCTGAAGAGTCAGGTGCCCAGTGTTCCCCTAACTCGACGACTGGCTGTTAAAGATGGGTTCACCCGAGGCTGTCCTCTCCCACCTCCAGACTACAGTGGACCTCCTGCATTAGCTGGAGTTCACCATCAACATGCCGAAGTCACACCTGACTCCCACTCAGACGCTCCCTATGATCAGAGCTGTTCTGGACACAGTGCAGTTTCGGGCCTATCCTTCCGAGTGGCGAGTCCATGATATTCAGACTATGATACCGATGTTTTAGCCTCTATCCTGAATTTCGGTGAGACTGACTCTGAGGCTGCTGGGATTCATTGCCTCGTGCATCCTGCTTGTGATGCATGCCCGCTGACATATGCGGGCTCTGCAGTGGGATCTGAAATTCCAGTGGGCGCAACATCAGGGGAATCGCTCCGACATGATCCAGATCTCGGAGGGAACTGCAAAAGATCTGCAGTGGTGGTTAACGGACCGTGATTGGGTCAGCGGCAGATCCTTCTCTCTTCCCCAACTAGATCTCCTAGTGATGAGATACATCACTCCTGGGAGGGTGTGGCCATCTGGGAGAGGTGGAGATCAGAGGCCTTTGGTCTCCAGCGGAATCCGGACTACACATCAACCTTCTGGAGCTTTGGGCGATCCGGCTGGCATTGAAAGCTTTTCTATCCTCTATCAAGGGAAGGCTAGTACAGGTGTTCACTGACAAAAGCACTGCCATGTTGTACTGCAACAAAAAGGGCGGGGTCTTGGACCCTTTGTCAAGAGGCCCTGCATCTCTGGACATGGCTGGAACATCAGGGAATATCCCTGGTTCAACACCTGGTGGCTCTCTTAGCGTCATATGGGACCAACTGAGCCAAAGATGCCTAGAGGATCACGAGTGGCATCTCTATCTGGAGGTAATGCAAGGTCTCTTTCAGCAGTGGGAAGAGCTTTGGTTAGATCTGTTCACCACTGCTGCGAACGCACAATGTCAGCAGTTCTGCGTGCTGGAGTTTCCAAGGTGGCTCTCGTTCGGAGACGCTTTTCTTCTCGAGTGGAGCTCAGGTCTCCTGTATGCCTTTCTGGCCATACCACTCCTGCCCAGAGTTCTCAAGAAGATCAGGAACGACTGGGCCCCAAGTCATCCTTGTGGCTCCGGACTGGGTTTGGAGAGTTTGGTAGCCTGAGCTGTTGAGCATGACCATTGTCCTCCAATCAGTCTGCCCCTTCGGGAGGATCTTCTGTCGCAGCAAAAATGTAAATCCGTATTTGTAAAGCGCGAACTACTCACCCTTACGGGTCTCAAGGCGCTGGGGGCCGTCGTGGAAATTAAGTGAGCTATTGCCCAGAGTCACATGGTGCTGAGCTGCCGCCGGAGCCGGGGATCGAACCGTGAGCCCTGTGCTCCGAAGTCAGCTGCCCTGGCCGCTGCACCACACCTCTCCACCAGCAGCAGGGAAGGGTTCTCCATAAGAAACTGTCAACGCTCATCCTTCATGCATGGCGATTGAGCAGCAACAGTTGACAACTTTTGACCTCCCGCCCGAAGTTTGCAATGTTATCTTGGCAGCCAAGCACCCCTCCACCGGAACGGTACATGCCTGCCATTGGGGCAAGTTTGTGGCATGGTGTGCAGAGAAACAAGTTGACCCTATTTCTGCTCCCCTCTGTCAGGTCCTTCTTTTTATCCTTTCCCTTGCCCGGCCTGGCTCTTCTCTGGGCACCTTAAAGTGCTATCTGTCTGCTTTCCCAGCCTTTCTGCAGTTGCCTAACCAGCCATCTCTCTTCCAGTCCCCTATTGTTTATAGGTCTTTGAAAAGGTTTGTAACACGTTTCCTCCTTCAGTTTTCATTGTGCCTTAGTGGGACCTTAATCTAGTCTTAACGTTTTGGGTATCTGAAAGAGACACGTTAGTGACAGATTCCTTACCTTAGAATATCCCCAGGCGTCAGGCTGGATCCGGAAAGTTTTTTGCGTAGCAGTACCCTTGCGCGTCGGTAGGCGGCGTCGTGCGGCTCCGCGTCCGTCGTCGGCGTCGTGATCGCCGGGATGACGTCGCGGGCAGTACTTAGACGCCGCCCCTGCGCGCTGACGTCAGTTCTTCTTTTTCCGCGCCAGCAAGCGCAGATCCGGGAAGAGCAGTGCCCTGGTCATTTTTTTTTTTTTTTACCATACTTTTTGGTGAATTTTTTCACTGTTTTTTCATCTCTCAAGGTGTCGTAGGGATGCCCGGTTTCAAACGTTGCGGCGCCTGTGCGCGGATGATGTCCGTCACCGACCCGCATTGGGAGTGTCTCTTCTGCCTCGGCCGAGGCCACGACACGGAGTCTTGTCCCGAATGCCAGGCCCTTAACCCGAAAGCTTTGCGAGAGCGGTCTCGAAAGCTCCTGGAGGCCCGGCATTCGGCTCCGCGGAAGCCCCGGTCGCGTGAGAGGTCCAGGGGTCGATCGCGGAGTCCACACCGGTCGTCGGCGTCGAAGTCTTTTCGTCCGGTAAGTCGAAACACAAAAAGTCCAAAAAGCATCATCGCTCTAGGACTTCGCCTCGCCGGTCTCGCGACTCGGCTGAGGCCCCTCCCGGCACCGTCCCCGCGGCCCCGGACATGCCTGTGGAGTCGCCCCCGCCATACCCGCCCTTCCCGGGTTCGGGGGCGGATCCGGCCAAAGTGCAGGAATTCCTGTCGGCCATGGCCCGCCTCTTCGGGCCCTCAGGCCCCTCCGGTGCGCCTTCGGGCCCCGCGGGCCCTGATGGGGTTGCTCCGGCGTCGCCGACGGCTCCGGCCCCGGCGTCGCCCGTGCCTCCAGCCTCGATCCCGGCTCCGGCCCCGGCCTCGATCCCGGCTCCACAACCCCCATCGACGCCGGTCGACCTAACGACACCTCCGCCGGCGCCGATGTCTCCGGTGCCGTTCTCGACGCCGCCCTGGGCTCCGGGCTGCGTCGTCCCCCAGTTCCTTCTGGCTCCGGACATGGCTCCGGACCGACGTCGCTCGACGCCGGCTCCGGCGCCAATGGGACCTTGGGTCCCAACTGTCCCTCCTCCTCCTTATTTTGAACCAGAGGAGAACCAGTTGGACTGGGAGGGGTCTGATGACCCTCTGACACGACACTGTCAGTACGATGAGGACTGGACAGAGAGTCTAGGGGAGGCCAGTGGTCTGGATACTTCCCCTGACATTGGCATGCTGTCTCCTCCCGTGGCTACGGAGGAGGGAGCCAATTTTGGTACGGTGTTGCGTAGGGCGGCTGGGGCCTTACGCCTCCAACTCCCTACTTTGACGGTCAAGCCTAACATCTTGACAGAGGTGCTTCAGCCGGCAGCCTCCTCTGCGGAGACTGTGCTGCCGTTTAACGACGCCCTCACTGACGTTCTCTTGGGCGCCTGGTCCAAGCCCAACACAGGGGCTCCTGTGGATCGGAACGTGTCACGACGCCATCGCCCAGCTCCGGGCGACCCCCTGTTTCTCTCTGTCCACCCCACTCCTGAGAGCTTGGTTGTCCAAGCCTCCGCTTCCCAAACCGCCTTCCCTACCGCCCCTCCGGATAGGGAATCCAAACGCCTGGATCAGTTTGGGAAGAAAGGTTTTTCTTCCTCCAGTGCTGGCTTGCGGTCCGTTAACACCGCTTGTCTTTTGGGCCGATATACCCACTCCCTGTGGGATTCGGTGGCGGATGTTTTGCCCCAGTGTCCTGAGGAGGTCCAGACACTGCTTTCCCGCGCCATTGCGGAAGGAAGGGATGCGGCTAAATACACTATACGTTGTGGCCTTGACACCGCCGACTCGCTGGGCAGGTCTATTGCAACGACGGTGGCGCTCCGACGCCACGCCTGGCTGAGAACCACTGGTTTTTCAGGGGATGTCCAGAATACTCTCATGGACATGCCCTTTGATGGAGTCGGTCTTTTAAGGTCCAAAGCAGACCATGCGTTGGAGCGCTTTAAGGACTCACGGGCTACTGCCAAGTCCCTGGGCCTTTCTGCTACACGCCCTCCGCTGACTTCTGCTTTTCGCCCCTATCGTGGCCACGGTAGGGGCGCCCCTTCACGTCAGCAGCCCAGCCACCGGCCCGCGCAGCAGGCGTCTTCTCGTGGCCGAGGACGTGGATTCCGCCGTGGCGGATCGGGCAACCAGCGTGCGGGTCAGGCCACCACCTCCAACCCGTCCGCGGCCTCCAAGCCCTCCTAGTCCCTCCTTTCAGGTGCACAGCACGCCAGTAGGGGGCAGGGTCCGCCATCACCTTCCCCACTGGCGTACCATCTCCTCGGACAGGTGGGTCTTGGACATTGTCCGAAGGGGCTACTCCCTCCCCTTCGAGACCACCCCCCAGCCATGCCACCTCAATTCCACCGCATGTCAGGGGATCACTTGGTGCTTCTACAGAAGGAAGTCACGGCCCTCTTGACCAAAAGGGCCATCGAGCATGTTCCGACCCCAGAAGTAGGGCGTGGTTGCTACTCCCACTACTTTCTGGTGCCCAAAAAGGACAAGGAGGACATGCGTCCTATCTTGGACCTCCGGAACGTCAATCGCTTCCTCCGGAAGGAGAAGTTCAAGATGCTCACCCTAGCTCAGGTCTTGACTGCCCTCGACCCTGGAGACTGGTTGGTAGCGTTGGACTTGCAGGACGCATATTTCCACATCCCCGTCCTGCCGGCCCACCGGCGTTACCTTCGGTTCACGGTAGGCCCCGAGCATTTTCAGTTCACCGTGCTCCCCTTTGGCCTTACCAGTGCCCCTCGGGTGTTCACGAAAGTGATGGCGGTGGTCGCAGCTCATCTGCGCCGGGCAGGGGTTTCAGTCTTCCCCTACCTCGACGACTGGCTGCTGAAGGCGGGCTCGTCCCAGGCAGTCGTCTCCCACCTCCAGACTACGGCGAACTCCTGCACTCGCTGGGGTTCTCCATCAATGTGCCGAAGTCGCATCTGATTCCCTTCTCCACAGCTCCTTTTCATCGGAGCGGTTCTGGACACGACGCAGTTTCGGGCCTATCCTCCCGAACGGCGAGTCCGGGATATTCAGGCTATGATTCCGATCTTTCAGCCTTTATCCTGGGTTTCGGTACGGATGACCCTGAGGCTGCTGGGCCTCATGGCCTCCTGCATCCTGCTGGTCAATCATGCCAGATGGCATATGCGGGCTCAGCAGTGGGACCTGAAGTTCCAGTGGGCGCAGCACCAGGGCAACCTGTCCGATCACGTCCAGATCTCGGAGGGGACTGCAAGACAGTTGCAGTGGTGGCTCTCGAACCGGCAATGGGTCATGGGCAGATCCCTCTCCCTTCCCCAGCCAGAGCACACAGTTGTGACGGACGCGTCCCTTCTGGGATGGGGCGGTCACATGGGAGAGGCGGAGATCAGAGGCCTCTGGTCTCCGGGCGGAGTCCCGGCTCCATATCAACCTTCTGGAGCTACGGGCGATCCGACTTGCACTGAAGGCATTCCTTCCCTCTGTCAAAGGGAAGGTAGTGCAGGTGTTCACAGACAACACCACCGCCATGTGGTACTGCAACAAACAAGGCGGGGTGGGGTCGTGGACCCTTTGTCAGGAGGCTCTGCGCCTCTGGACATGGCTGGAACATCAGGGCATGTTCCTGATGGTTCAACACCTGGCAGGTTCCCTGAACGCCAGGGCGGACGAACTCAGCCGCCGGTGCATGATGGATCACGAATGGCGTCTTCACTCGGAAGTGGTGCAAGGACTCTTTCTACAGTGGGGAGAGCCTTGGTTAGATCTATTCGCCACCGAAGAGAACGCGCAATGTCATCAGTTCTGCGCGTTGGAATTTCCAAGGCGGCACTCGCTCGGCGACGCTTTTCGTCACGAGTGGAGTTGCGGTCTATTGTACGCCTTTCCGCCTATACCACTTCTACCCAGAGTGTTGAAGAAGATTCGGCACGACCGGGCCCAAGTCATTCTTGTGGCTCCGGACTGGGCTCGAAGAGTTTGGTATCCCGAGCTACTCAATATGAGCGTAGATCCCCGATCCGTCTGCCTCTTCGGGAAGATCTTCTGTCGCAGCAGCAGGGGACGGTCCTCCACCCGAACCTGTCCAGTCTACACCTGCTTGCATGGAGATTGAGCGGCGGCAGTTGATTCCTTTCGACTTGCCTCCCGAAGTTTGTGATGTGATTCTGGCAGCCAGGCGTCCCTCCACTAAGGTGGTATACGCCTGCAGGTGGAACAAATTTGTGGCATGGTGCACAGCAAAGGCTGTGAATCCCCTTTCTGCCCCTCTTTCTGAGGTCCTTCTGTTCCTTCTCTCTCTGGCCCAACAGGGTTCTGCCCTGGGTACCATCAAGGGTTATCTTTGTGCTATCTCGGCCTTCCTCAGGCTCCCTGATCAGCCCTCCCTTTTCAAGTCCCCTGTTGTTACCAGGTTCTTAAAAGGCATTACACACCTCTTCCCTCCTGTTCCGTTTGTGATGCCTCAGTGGGACTTGAACTTGGTTCTTACCTTTTTAATGTGCGCTCCCTTTGAGCCTCTACATAACTGTCCTCTTCGTCTTCTGACTCTGAAGACAGCCTTTCTGGTGGCCATCACCTCTGCTCGGCGGGTGAGTGAGCTCCAGGCTCTATCTTGCAAACCTCCCTTTCTGTCTGTTCATCAAGACAAGGTTGTTCTTCGGACGCGTCCGTCCTTCTTGCCAAAGGTGGTTACTGCTTTCCACATTGGGCAGACCATCACTTTGCCCACCTTCTTTCCGCCTCCGCATCCTTCCAGAGAGGAAGAGAGGCTCCACCGTCTGGACCCAAAACGTGCGCTCTCCTTCTATATTGACCGCACAAAACACTTCCGGGTGGATGACCAGCTCTTTGTTGGCTACGTGGGCGCCAAAAAGGTCGGGCGGTGCACAAGAGGACCATCTCCCGCTGGGTTACCTTGTGCATCAAGACCTGCTATTCTTTGGCTAAGAAGGAGCCTCCTGTTGGGCTGCGTGCCCATTCCACCAGGGCAACGGCTGCTACGACGGCCTTGGGCCGTGGTGTTCCGCTGCCGGTTATATGTCAGGCAGCTACGTGGGCCTCGCTGCATACGTTTACAAAGCATTACTGCCTTGACAGTCAGGTCCGGAGGGACGGCTTCTTTGGCCGTTCTGTCCTCCAGGACTTCCTTGTCTGATCTTTGTTCGCAGACCCACCACCGGGGTTGGTATTGCTGGGGTATCTATTCTAAGGTAAGGAATCTGTCACTAACGTGTCTCTTTCAGATGCACAAGTTACTAACTTGTGTAACGATATATCTGTAAGAGACAGTAGTTAGTGACAGATTCCTTACCGCCCCACCCATCCTCCCCGTTCTGCGAACTGATTTCTAGGGTTAAGGACATCCCTTTCAGGGCCCTAGTATTTTTCAGACACCTATGTCAGCTTCTTGCATGGCTCTGCGTTCCTGGCGCGGAAAGTCGTGTACAGAACTGACGTCAGCGCGCAGGGGCGGCGTCTAAGTACTGCCCGCGACGTCATCCCGGCGATCACGACGACGGACGCGGAGCCGCACGACGCCGCCTACCGACGCGCAAGGGTACTGCTACGCAAAAAACTTTCCGGATCCAGACTGACGCCTGGGGATATTCTAAGGTAAGGAATCTGTCACTAACTACTGTCTCTTACAGATATATCGTTACACAAGTTAGTAACTTGTGCGTTAGCTCCCTTTGAGCCTTGCACAACTGTCCTCTCAGGCTCCATACAATCAAGACTGCCTTCCTGGAGGCAATAACATCTGTCTGAAGGGTCAGTAAGCTTCAGGCTTTGTCATACAAGCCTCCGCACCTGAACATCTATCCAGACAAGCTGGTTCTTCACAATAGAGCTTCCTTTCTGCTGAAAGTTGTTACTCCTTCACCCTGCCTACTTTTTACACTCTGCCACATCCCTCTAAAGAAGAGGAGCAACTTCACTGACTAGACCCAAAAAGAGCATTGTTCTACCTTGACTGCACAAGAGTCTTGGGTGGACGACCAACTCTTCGTGGGGTATGTCGGAGCGATGAAGAGAGAGTCCGTGCAGAAGTGGACCATCTCCCGTTGGATGGTGCTCTGAATTGAGGTCTGCTATTCATGGGCAAGAAGTAACCCCCTGAGGGTTTGCATGCTCACTCTACCAGAGCTAAGGTTGCGACCACTGCGGTAGCACGTGGAGTTTCGGTCCTGGATATCTGGCAAGCAGCAACATGGGCTTCTCTACACACATTCACAGAGCATTACTTCCTGGACAGTCAGGTCTGTCAGGATGGGCACTTTGCTTGTTTGGTCCTGCAGGACTTTCCAGTGTGAATTAGTTTCGCAGACCCACCTCCGGGGAGGTATTGCTTGGGTATCTGTTCTAAGGTAAGGGATCTGCAGCTAGTAGTCTGTATAAGATGAACAAGTTACTTACCTTTGGTCATACCTTATCTGGTAGAGAGACTGTCTAGCTGCAGATTCCTTACCGACCCACCCATTTGCCCCGCTCTTATTTCTAGGGACAGGGCTGTTTCCCTTTCAGGTTCTTAGTTTTCCACACCAGTGGTCAGTGTTCTTCGTGGCTCTTGGCGTGGAAAGTTATGAAGAGAAACTGACGTCAGTTTCGCTGGGGTGGCGCCTATATAGGTACCGTGCATGCCACTTGCGGCTTTGACGCCTTCACGTGGAGCCGGACGATGCCACCTACAGGCGTGCAGGGGTACTGCTCGCAAAAAAAGTCTCGATCCAGTCTGACGCCTGGGGATAATTCTAAGGTAAGGAATCTGCGACTAGATAGTCTCTACCAGATAAGGCGGTATGGAAGGTAAGTAACTTCTTCTATTTCTGGATGCGAAGAGAATACTGTGGCGCTTTGGCATCTTTATGAGAAGCATGATGCGACTCAAGTGTGTTTTAGAGCTGCTTTATAAATTGAGAAATGGGCTTGATTAATAGGAATGAATTCAAATTGTTTCATGTACACAAACCAAAGGTAGCTACTTTCCCAGCATTACCTACATTTGCTTTGGAATCAATAACTTGACTGAAAATCTATCTGGGGTGTGGAATTTTATCAAATATCTACTTGTCCATGGGGCAGGTTGCTTCCTAAATCTACTTGTCCTGTAACAAAATCCACTTGTCCCTTTGGTGCCATGTAGTGCAGCGACAAATTATGGCAGCAATCTCATTATATAAGAGCTCTGATATAGCCTCTCTGATTATGCCAGGGCTTATACAGTAGTGTTTGAATACTTGCAATCCCCTTATGTTGCCCCGTTTTCACAGATCTACATACTGTGGCTGAAGGTAGTGGTAAGCAATAGTTCCAGGGTGAGAATGCCCTTTTGAGTCTGTGCAAACCTACTAACTTGCATGTTTTAAGGGTTTTCAACAACACTTCTCTAATCTTTTCCCATACTGAGAAATGTTGGAAATTTACTCCTGACAATGGCAGACGTAAACCTTCCAGAGTTTGGGAAAAGAGTGGTTGGAGGGAAAGTGAACTTGCAAACACTCTGATTTTCGCATGAGCACATCTACACATGCACATTTGCTCATGCTAAAATGGAGTTCACAAATATTTTCTAAGAGTACTATTTCTTGTCCTACCTCTCTAAATTCTTGGGAATTCACGAAAGCCGCATAGCTGCACTTAATGCAGGGACATATACCATGGGTGCACTTTTGAGACTTTCTTTAATATTTGGGCCCCTAATTTGATCTGGTGTTGACCATGCCATTTTGCGTTTATTAAAATTCTGTCTCGCTCTGTATCGGCTCGCTTCACTGTGAGAGTGACAGCATTCTGCTCTTTCACAAGGAGCATATCAGCACACAAAGTAGTTTTGTTCAGTGCCAGTAACTACTGTGGCAGTGTGTGCTTTTCGAGACCAAAAACAATTTTTGCTTTTGCCAATGTTTGTTATAATGGTGAGGGCCCAGCAGCTCCCACACCAATAAGGTTTTACAAAAAACGTACCAAAACAATTCACACATTTACAAAACTAAAAAGCTGACCACCAATTTCAGACTACTGGCTTTGCCAATGCTTGTTTATTTTTGTTTCCCATAATCTTATTGAAACTAGCTACAGTGATTTTAAATTATGAATATTTTTGGGAAATACTAGCATGCATCAATACATGCTACTAAATGATGCTGCAAAGATATGGTACCTGAAATTTTACAGTAGTTTAGCTAAATGTTTTTTTCCTGCTTTCATTTTTTTATGAACATTTTATTTTGAAAGCAAAGAATCATCAATCTTGCATTCAAGCTTCTGCTACTATTTGCATCAAATCAGAGAGCATTCTGGGAGCATTATACATAGCCTCATAATGCTAAACTTTGAAAACTTGTGTACACATTTTTATACTAGAACCACTGTCAGTAGTGCAGTCTGAGCTTACAACATTTACTTAGAGCGCTCACCCTAATAATAAAGGCTTTCAATTAATGAACCATAAATACAAGTTTGAACAGAATTAATATGGGCAAAAATATTACCTTCACTGCAGACAGTGCCCTTCCCTGATCCATAATGTGGTACTGCAAACTGGCAGCCAGAGGGTTTGTTCTGTAGGGGGTTGGGCCTACTTGTCCCAAGGACAAAATACACATGAAAACTTGTTGCCCTTGACCCCAGACAATATGTCCTGGGCGTCGGGCTATAGGAATTCCACATCCCTGCCTATGGAAGTAAATTGACAAATTTCTACTGCCCCATGTTGTGAATTCAATATGTTTTGTGTACGATTCTAATGAGTTTTTGACTATAGCATAAAAAAGTGATAGGGAACGAAATGATTGGATTGTAAGTAGGGAAGTTTTGTTATGTCCCGTATAGAGACCCTAATGTAGACCCGTTCATACATGCCCTAAAATGGACGTATTCATATTTGCCCTAATATGGTCATATTCGTACTTGCCCTATTCTGGTCATAGCCGCATATGCCCAATTATGGTCATAACTGTACATGTCCTATTATAGTCATGATTCCTTATATAGGCATGATCTTTCACCTACATTGGTCCTTGCTAGTACACAACGTGCTCTGAGGGCTGAACGTTCTCTATCCTATGGTTTTGAATACAGCAGGGTTTTTCCCAAACACAGGCCCACACTGTACTCATCAATTATGCATGGCTTTCTAGGAATACACCACCTGCATAATATGTATGTACAAAGTTCACCCCTGACGTCTTCCTCATGTCTAACGACAGACCAATACAAACCATACTGAGGACCGAGACTCTTTAGGGTATAAATACACCACATCTTGCCCTGGTAAGACAGAGGGAACCGAGACTTCCATGCTGACACACTGACCAGAGACTCTGAGGATCCTGCATGCAGTCGCTCCAGCTGACAGCGGTCTAACACAGCCCTTGCGGGGTGTCCAACTCGAGACCAGGACGGTGTCCCACACTCTCTCTATTCAGGTATGGGGGTTCGACTAAATCCTAGAAGGATTCTTGGCTCTTAGGCTTTTAGACCTACACATATGCTAGGTACACTCAGGTACATCTAGTTAGGCATCGTAGGAATACGCACACTTGCATAATGCTTTCATATTTATGTATGTATTCATGATTATCGCAATATGGTAGAACTGTTCTATCCCTTTGCTTTTATCGTACTGCTGATAATATATCTCTGCTATTGTCTGCCGGTTGCCGCAGCACATATATTTTACACTAGAATAACAACTGTTCAATAAATACTTATTGAAACGCCCGACTGTTTATTCTGTGTAACTCTCTGAGACAAACCGAATAAGTAAGCACGAGTGACTGAGCGAAAGGTAGTACATTGTTTCCAAGATTCTGAGGAATTTGGGTTGTCATGATCTAAGGTTGCCAGAAACTAATCTCTCCCAGAGAAGAGGAGATTCTAGTGGCACTGTGAGCTAGCTAATGCAAACCAGGCTAACATATACGGTGGGGGTGCTCAGAGTTCGTCTGCCACCAAGCCCACAGTATGTTATCCAAACGCGCAGGTCCTGCAGGGGTACTATAGGAACTACACGACATGGCGCCACCAACGTTGGTTTGGTACTTATTTAACAGTAGAATCTAAGTAGTTCAGTCGTGCTATTCTCAGAGAACCTACTCACAAAACCCCAGAGACGTCTAGAGTGGTTGGGCACAAACTCCGCCACAGCCGAGTAGGACGAGAATACTATTTATTGGCTGTTGGTTAATCAAGCTTGAAGGACATTTAGTTCCTAAATTGTGCATAACACCTCATCTTAGTTCCTTTAAAAAAAAAAAAAACTTCTTCCTCTAAACATGACTGGTTCAGGGGATGAGAGAGTTGACCTAGGAGAAGAAGATCTTGAGGATGCAGTGCAGATTGCACCAAACTTCAGAAGGACAGTCACCATAAGACTATTAGAAAATGGTCTGACACCTAGGGGTGGCAAAATAGTGTTCGTGATTGAGGCATACGAATCAAACAAAACAGAGGTGTTCTATTCATGGGTTACATTCCCAGAAGGAAATGCAATTACTAATACATTTCACTACTATACAGAAGGAGATGCACCAGCGGAATATGCTCCGTTCGAGGACATAGAGGTTCCGCTCACTTACCAGGAACATTTTTACTGGTTTAAGGGCACCCTACCCCACGTACGACAAAGAGTAAGATTAGGCCCGCTCGGAGGAGACGGGGCCACATGGCCAATACTAGCGGCTTACACACCGCACTCTAACATTGACACAATGCCACAGCCAGACTTACTCGTACAACACAGAGATTTAATTAATTTCTACAGAAACCTGACACAATTCGTCATGAGGACTTTAACAATCCAACCTGCACCAGGTGCAGCAAATAGTACTCCAGCTCAGGGTACAGGAAATAAAATTACTCCACAAACATTACACGCGGTAATGGGCAAAATGCCAGCAAAACGCGAACAAATACCATTCTGGATAGCTCAGAAAATAACTCCGCTTGAGGCAGTATTTCCAAATACTACCACCTATGAAAAACACAGAATTCTAACAATCTGCTTGCCCATGGGGATCACACCACAAGTAGAGGACTGCACCTCTTGGGGTTCAGTCTTTGCTGCCATATATACCAGAACACATGGTATCCCGTCCTTAGCAGTAGTGCCAGACGTATTGAGACAGATACAAAATGAGTACGGAGCAGAACCTGCCCTTAACTTAGGGATGAAGTTACTAAATAACTTTGACCAGGTATCAGCCATAATACTAGCTAACATTAAGGGGGAAGCAGCTTCAGTGGCGATACGCCAACGCCTAAGGGAGTTCGGTCCAGTAGATCAACATCACGAACTACCCAAAATAACTGAAACTGCATATGCAGAACTAGGCAGAGACAGTCTAGGTGGGAAAGCATTAAAACCACAACTGGTGGGCAGTCCTGAAAAGGACACTACAAAGCAGACACCTACTGATTCTAAAAAGAAGTGGGAAAATAAAAAACAACAAAAGTCTAAAGACAGCAGATCTCAATCCAGAGGTAGGTCTCCTCAACAGGAGCCCTCTGAAAGGAGGTATAACCTCAGGAATAGGGATAATATTAAAAAACCTGACAGGTATCAGGATACTGATACACTTTCCTCTCATTCCTTTCAGGGTTCGTCAAGAAACTCCGAGAGGGAAGGACAGTCAGAACACAGACAAGAAGAGCGTACAAAGTCCAGAGACATGCAACGCGGACTACGCACCTAAAAAAGAAGATAAACAAAAATCAAAACCTCAGTTCAAAAAGAAGTTAGCAGGTCTCAAGATCAGACATGCCCAGAATTCTGAGGACACAGCTTCTGAACGGGGAATGGGCTCTGACGATGCTAGACAGCGCGGCAGAAGTAACGATAGCTCGCCAGAACCTGAAGGAATTTCTGGTGACAGCGGAGTTGAGTGAGTATATCACGGTGGAAACACCTGATACTCGGGTAAGTGTCCTACATAAGTTACATGAGATAACACTCCGGCTGGAGGGGGACAAGCCCAGGAAAATTAAAGGTCTCTTTTGGAAAAATCTGTCATCTGGTCATGACATTCTATTAGCAGAGCAAGACTGGCCGCCAGCATTCGTCATGGAGTGCCCTAGGGGAGAAACTGTAATTGTCCCAGCCTTTTCCGACCTCGTTCCCATACATCTTAAACATGCATATGCGCAGGAGTGGGCGGTTGCCCTAGCTCCGGCATTGTATAAAAATCATGTTGGTTGGGATGAGGATTCAACCCACCACATGTTCCCGTTAAAAGTTTCCCCAAATGCTCGAAGGCAATACCCTATAAAGCAGGAAGCTAAAAAACAAGTCAGGGAGATTCTAGATCAACTTGAATACCAGGGGGTGATTGAAAATTGCACTTCACCTATGAACAATCCTTTGTTTCCCGTAATGAAACCTGACAACACATATCGTTTAGTTTTGGATTACAGACATTTAAACACTTGCACAAAGACATTTGCAGTTCAAAATGCACACAGTGCCGCATTAATGAATAACGTGCGCAAAAAATACAAAACAACGCTTGATATCTCAAATGGATTTTTCTGCCAAAATATAGCGCCTGAAAGCAGGTATCTGACCGCATTCAGTGCGTTAGGGTCCCAGCGACAATTTTGTCGACTAGCCCAAGGGTATAAGAATAGCCCGGGGTTGTTTTCAGCAAGGGTAACAGAGTTACTCCAAAATTTGGATGAAGAAGCATTGTCCTATGTGGATGATATTTATCTGACGGACGATGACTTACCGAGGCACTTGACCAGGGTGAGCACCATTATTATGGGATTCGCCTCTGAGGGCTACAAATGTAACTTTAAAAAATCAAAGATTTAGATAATGGTAGCTGTCAATGCTTCACGCAAAGGCAGCACAGTAGTACCTAAAAAATTTCCACTCAAGTACTCCTACACGTTAGATGCACAAAACATTCCATATGCTCAGATTCCTGGAGTGGGGGATAGAGTAATACCAAATATGGATCGTAGGTTAGGCTTAATTCTAGCAGCACACGAGGGTTTGGGTTCTGCGCATACAGGCATTACAGCGACTATTTCTTTACTGAAACAGCGCTACTGGTGGCCAGGGTTAACCAAGCAGACCAAAGACTATGTCTTGAAATGCGATATCTGTCAGCAGATGAAAGGCTCCACAGTAGCACCCCCAGCACAGACACCATTGCTGAAATCAGACAAACCACTCGCATGTGTGTATTTGGACCACTGCGGACCCCTACAATCTGATGGGTCCAAGAAATATATCATGGTTGCAGTGGATTCCTGCTCTAGATTCCTATGGGTTTGGCCTCAGTGCTCGGCTGACGCTCGAACTGTTATAAAAGATTTGCGAGTCTTTATCGGCACATACGCAGTTGGCACGTAACATTCTTACCGTGGTCTGGCGTTTAGCTCTCGGGCTTACAAAGAGGCCATGGAAGGAATGGGCGTAGCATTGCGGTACTCCTCTCCGTACCATCCGGAGGGAAATTCTGTTGTGGAGAGAAAAAACCGAGACTTAAAGCAATCTTTAACAGCTAGGGTATTAGGCAAGGGCGGTAGATAGGTCGATCACCTTTATGGGGTACAGCGAGCGATCAATAATCAGCCAAGAAGCTCTCTAGGGGGTGTCACTCCTTACAAGGTCCTATTTGGGACAAGAATGTGGGTACCTGATCTTGAGTGTGAAGGCACAGTGGCGGATGAAAAACCATTTGATATCCATGATCGTTTGGCTGTTTTACAGGATCTAAATGAATCCAGAACACAACAAAGTAATGTGCGCCAGAAACAGGCCGCCACTGAGGAAATCAATGCAGTAACGGCAAGACCTGTCTGGATCCCAAAATTCGGGGATCTGGTCAGAGAGAAGATTGCTGAGAAGAAAGAATTTGGGCCATCCTACAGAAAGCCTGTACCGGTCCTAGCAATCCAAGGCACAAGAACTGTACTTCTGCCGCCTCTTGCCGGGAAAAAGGAGAAAAGATTTGTCTCAATTGACTTAATCAAACCACACTATGTGGCCGATACTAAACAGTAGGCCTCGTGGACTCCACAGTAGCGGACGCCCTCCTCTTGCTACAATGCAAGAAGTTCAAACAGAAAGACTCATCACGTTTGAAGAGCCACCTGTACGGAATGAAGGACTAAGCAACAATGCTACGGAGCTCGTTCCACTTCAACAAGAAATTCATCTTCAAAATGAAAATCAACTTAACCACCAAGTTGCAATCAGACCGACTACAGACATCTACGTCAACATGCCTCGTCAAGAGCAAAATCCGATTTCAACAAATCCCAATGCAATTCCAACAATTGATCGAACTGCTTCTGGCTATTTCATGAACTTGGATACGTTTTCACTGGACCCAAGTGAGCCAGAAACGACGCCAGCCAAAAAATCACTCACACAGAAACTCAATGACTTTTTGAACTTTTTTAGAAAGACTTACCTGGTGTCACCTTGGATTGAACTATGGTATATCACTGGGATTTTATTTGTTCTTTTCTGGGTAGGCTTAATAATAACTTTTAGTATGCTTATTAATGGACGATACCTCCAGCAGAGCTCGACAGCCCAAAGAGTCAATTTGATTTTAAAACCACACCAGTCTTCACATCGTGAACCAAGAGACTTGTCTTCAGTGAACATCACAGCAGTTCCTATACCGGACGGTGTAGTTTGGGACAAGATTGATTATGATGTATTCGGTCCGACTGAACTTTTAAAGCTAAAACATGTATTTAAAATTTCTTTAAGTGATATCATTACCTCCAGTACATTTTCTGATGATTGGGACACTGAAACTGTAAATGCTATGATGTCTGATTTAGAAAAAACTGCAGCATTTCCGACCAATGAAATGTTAGAAGGTACTTCAGACTATGATACATTGTACTGTTACCAACATTATGGTCATCATTTCTTACACAAATCTATAACACCTAGAAATGTATTTGAGTACCACCAGTGGGAACACTGCCCAACACCACCGAAAGGTAGTTCGCAAGCATTTGCACAGAAATTCACATACTTCTCAGGGTTTAACACATCCGACCCGAAGTCATTTTATTATAAAGTGGCGAAAATTTCAGCTCAGAAAATTATGTTAACAAACACCAAACATATTTACTCTGCATCCTTTCTGAACCAGTTGTCTAAACAGGGTTTTGATCTATGGAAAGACACAATAGATTCAAAATCGATCTGGGGTTCTAGGGTTTGGCAAGTCCAGGGAATAGAAGCACTTTTTAGAGCATGCATCATTCCGCAGCAGATATTATTTCTGAATAAAACTGTGCAACAAACAACCTGTCTTGGTTTAGCCAAAGGCAAGGAAATGAACACACCGGGGTTTCCAACACCATCACAGATGGGTGGGGGGCAGAATTCAACTACACAAGGAGTAGGATTAGATGACATTCTCCAGTACAACAGATCAGATCCTGATTGGACGAAATGGCTGATTTGGCCCATTGACACGAACACCTGTAAACAGAGATTTATGAATACAACCGAAGGGTTTAGTATCCATAGGCCAGATACACGCTATGTACATAGACAGCACCCAGGGGTAGTGACATCCTATAGTGTTGGGAAGTTGTGCCTTGATTGGCTAGAGACCTCAATACTCACAGAAGTAAAACATCACTTGACCTTACTCACACCTGATGTAGACCTTAGGGATTTCCTACTAGGTCCAAGGAAAACACGTCAGAAACGTTTCATATATGCTGGCCTTTATGCCTATTATAATGAAAACTGGAAAATATCCCAACAAGAGGCCGCAGAAAGAATCGGGAAATAGACCGTATCAACTTAGAAAAGGCATTAGCTGTAGTGGATAATGGGTTAACAACTTTGACCTCCAGGATTTACTCCTTAGGCAACATTGTGTCTTCGGCAATCGACATATTAGAACAAGATCTGGCCTTGTTACAACACGGGCAATCTCAGCTATGTTCTATTATGATGTTAAGCTGGACGCTGCAATCTTTGCGTGCAGGCTATGTGCCCTGGCGTTTTATAAACACCACGTCTCTGTTTTCAGAATCCAATCTAACTGATAAACAGAAAGAAATGGCACAAAGGGGAGCCAAATATACAATGCTGCGTATTGAGAAATTGGAAAGGTTACCATTCACTGTAGCTGAATCACCATCAACAGAATGGCTAATTCATGGCCAAATCACTCTGCCGGTCACTACGTTTCAGTTTCAATATTGCCTTGAGCAGAGGCAGGCAAATATGAAAAAATGGGTAAGGGATACATCAAGGAAACTTGGGAGTTACCATATAGATATCGATGCCGGAATGGGTATCGAGAAGTGTATCTGAGTGGTACAAACTGCAAGAACGCTTTAAACGGTTCTCTCATGTGTCAGGATATTTCTCTGCACGAAGCCTGTAGCGGTTCGGTAGCGAACTTATCTTGTCACATGTCAGGGACCCCAGCGGCCAAGATCACGCCGGTTTTCCAGCTGCTCTCGAATGGGAGTTACTTAATGCTAAATGATCAAGGTTGCTGTGGGATGCTTCCGGGCGTCGCCTATCTGGTCACTGTTAACTCCAGGGTTACTTGCTGTATGCAAGTATTGTTTCCACCACTGAACACAGTCAGGGAGGCGCCGCTGTGGCCTTCACTGAATGTTTCTTTCATACAATTTGATACTCTGAGCAGATTGAAAGCCATGCTTTTACAGCAACCCGTGCCCTTAACCTCCGCTCGAGAAACCTATGAACTTCAAGTTGCAAGGACCTCGACTGAGATACAAGTGCTTATACGTACAAACTGCCACTTTCATTTCGTAGAAATGGTGGGACGTATCTTCAATATGTCTGATACGAGCGGTATTGTACACCTATTTAAGACCATAGGGTCAGGACTGTTAAGCACATTTCAGACAGTCCTCGGAGTAATCCCAAATTTTATACACTCCGTATTGGGAAGCGTATTTGGAGGATTCCCGCTTATCCTATTGCTGGTTGCAGGGGTCCTATTCATAATACTACTGCTACGCAATGGACGGCCCAATTCCCGAGGGAATGGCGAACACGCTTCTGGAGCGGACATACCGTGAACGCATGGTACAACTTCTGGGCATTCCTTGCCTGCGAGAACTCAATGCCTTCTGGTTTCTATCGTTTTAGACGAGTCTGGTTAGACTGCATCTTACCTGTTCTTCGATGCCTGTTCTGCGGAGAAGAATGCACGTTGGATCTTTGTCTAACTTTTCCATCAGATGTGCCTCCGGACACGGATGCAATGCTGGACCCCATAAAGGCCCACGCTCTACGTTGTCCTCAGCGGCTTCCGATTCTGATGAATGCATTCCTGGAGAATCCACAGGTGCCGTTTGCTCCTGCTGGGTTAGGTGACTCCTCCACAGGCACCCAGGTTACAACTGCCGCACAAGCTGCCGCAGCACCGACTGTTGGCAGTGCTACATTCCATCTATGTGCGATTGACGTGCTCTGTGAGGCGTTGGATTTGTCGTCTGCAGCAGCTAACACCGATAATATTGTGCTTCCCAGCAGGGACTCTTAATCTTGAATTGGCTCATCGTGTCCTGGGAAAGAATTCAGCTTCTTCACTCGTTTCAAAACAAACGATCTAAATTTGGAACATTTCCTAAAATTTACACTTTCACTTGAGAAAAGCATGGCCTTCTCCTGCTTATGGTAAAGCAACTTTTGTAGGGAAACAATATGGACATTTTCAAGTGACAACTAGAAATAGCTGAATTTTAACATTTTCTTTTAAACACTTTTTAATGATTTTTAGAACCATGTTTTTACTTGCTTTTAAAAATATTTTTAAATTGTCCAGATTTTAAGTATGGTCATTGTTATCCAATTCGGAAGAGGAGTGGGTGTTATGTCCCGTATAGAGGCCCTAATGTAGACCCGTTCATACATGCCCTAAAATGGACGTATTCATATTTGCCCTAATATGGTCATATTCGTACTTGCCCTATTATGGTCATAGCCGCATATGCCCAATTCTGGTCATAACTGTACATGTCCTATTATAGTCATGATTCCTTATATAGGCATGATCTTTCACCTACATTGGTCCTTGCTAGTACACAACGTGCTCTGAGGGCTGAACGTTATCTATCCTGTGGTTTTGAATACAGCAGGGTTTTTCCCAAACACAGGCCCACACTGTACTCATCAATTATGCATGGCTCTCTAGGAATACACCACCTGCATAATATGTATGTACAAAGTTCACCCCTGACGTCTTCCTCATGTCTAACGACAGACCAATACAAACCATACTGAGGACCGAGACTCTTTAGGGTATAAATACACCACATCTTGCCCTGGTAAGACAGAGGGAACCGAGACTTCCATGCTGACACACTGACCAGAGACTCTGAGGATCCTGCATGCAGTCGCTCCAGCTGACAGCGGTCTAACACAGCCCTTGCGGGGTGTCCAACTCGAGACCAGGACGGTGTCCCACACTCTCTCTATTCAGGTATGGGGGTTCGACTAAATCCTAGAAGGATTCTTGGCTCTTAGGCTTTTAGACCTACACATATGCTAGGTACACTCAGGTACATCTAGTTAGGCATCGTAGGAGTACGCGCAATTGCATAATGCTTTCATATTCATGTATGTATTCATGATTATCGCAATATGGTAGAACTGTTCTATCCCTTTGCTTTTATCGTACTGCTGATAATATATCTCTGCAATTGTCTGCTGGTTGCCGCAGCACATATGTTTTACACTAGAATAACAACTGTTCAATAAATACTTATTGAAACGCCCGACTGTTTATTCTATGTAACTCTCTGATACAAACCGAATAAGTAAGCACGAGTGACTGAGCGAAAGGTAGTACATTGTTTCCACGATTCTGAGGAATTTGGGTTGTCATGATCTAAGGTTGCCAGAAACTAATCTCTCCCCGAGAAGAGATTCTAGTGGCACTGTGAGCTAGCTAATGCAAACCAGGCTAACATATACGGTCGGGGTGCTCAGAGTTCGTCTGCCACCAAGCCCACAGTATGTTATCCAAACGTGCAGGTCCTGCAGGGGTACTATAGGAACTACACAACAGTTTCAAACACTTCTATTGCCCATCCTGTTGTGTACAAGTGTTAGATTAGGTCTTCTTTTTTCACAGCCTATCTTTCAGATAAAGAAAGCATTATTAAGGCATTTGAGCATGATTGGATTTGTCTCATACTACAGTTCCTTTGTACTTAGTGTGGCATTTTGTAATGCAGTCCTGCTGTGGGCTGCAGCCTTGCTTTGTCATAGGCGTTCCTAAATGCCGAACATAGACCACAGGCCCCCTGGATCCAAAGCAGCTAGGATGGTGGAGGAAGCACCTCACTGCTCTCATGCTACACACTTCTCATTAACCTCAGACCGGGTTACCTGTAATCCAAGGCTTTGCTCTGAAGTTTATATTGTTCTTCATCCCCCAGTCAGCGACTCAAGCTTGTCGCACATGCAGCTTTCTCGGAGATGTCTCAGTGCTCGCCATTTCTCAGTACTAGCTTTAGATTGCCCTCCCTTTGCACTGAAAGCCGTCCCATCTATTTCTGCATTTTGTGTGGTTCTAAAGGTCCATCTGTTTAATGGACGGGCTGGTGAGCTACCCTGTTAGAGCCCTAACTGGTCTACGTCTGTACACAGCTCGTACCAAGCAACGGTTTGGGGTGAGAACACTGCTGCTGTAAGTGCCATTTAACTGAACACGTTAGAGCTGTAACCAATGTAACTGAGCACATTTCCAATTACTCAATTGTATTAATTTGATTTAAATGGAAAAATTAAGTCCTCTTTTGAACTTCAGTGATTTTTAAAGCACCCAACGTTTGTCGTATGTTACAGTCCATGACTTTAAAAAGTTATATGTGGAAGTATACATTAGACCGTTAAAAGTTGGAAAATATTTGATCAATTGAAAGGAAAAGTTGGAAAATATTTGATCAATTGAAAGGAAAGATGAAAATTATGCTACATCACAATGCTTTTGTGATATCCCTAAAGAAAAATAAATGGGCTAGACTAAGATTTTTGTCAATGAGCCAGTTACATCTCAAATTAAACTGGACAATTTAGAACTCTTTTTGACCAAAAGATGAGTCCTTAATTAATATTCTTTCTTTGTTATAGCTACAAATGACGAATAAACATCCTGAACTTTCTTTTTAATCTCTGTATATTTTGTGATTTTTAATGTATTATATAGCATGCCAATCACAATCATGGGGTTTTAACTACGGTTTTATGGTTTTGACTGACTTGTTTATAAAATGATATAATGAGAAATACGATTAACTTTAATTTTGAGTTGCACCAGAGTATGCCTTGGTAAATGCTTGGTACATCAGTAAATGTTAGCTTACACAAACAGGATAACTATTTAGTGGTACCATGAACAGATTACATTGTGTTGGGTGCTGCAAGAAAAGGGGCGTTCGAGGCATGTGTGGTTGTAGTTACACATGCTTAGCATAAGTCCGCCATCTAGTGTTGGGCTCGGATGATTGCAAGTTTTTTTTCGAAGAAGTTTTTCGTGTCACAAGGCTGTGTGACTCCTCCTTTTGGTGATGCTGCTCATGGACAACGACTCCATTGTGAGATTGTTTCTTTCCGCCGACGTGTTCGGATGTACTCTCTCGCGCTCCGGTACGAGGTCGATTCTGGCTCCTTTTGGTTCACCAGTAGCTCTCCTAACTAGATGGTATTGTCTCAATCGCATAGTCACTCTTGCGTACCGAACAAAAGAACAATTTTGCGCTTCGGGTCCTTTGACTCGCATGACTGCTTACAGGCCATGCCCAGCTGGACCCTTTTTCACATCGAACAGCTCTAACTGTGAAATGAGCTGGTGATGGAATCCACTCCGTTCGCTTCTGCCTGAAGTGCTATTTTAAATACCCTCACACCGACCAACACTCGAGGCCTGCATGTCATTTCGGTCTAAGAAAACTCTTCAGGACAGATGTGCACAGCGCCTACAAATGCAGCACAAAACTCAGATGTCTTTGGCCAGCCGGACGAGGATGAGGAAGAAGCAGCAGCCTAGGCAGCCGAGGAGGACTTGTCGATGTGCCAGAACGAGTAAGAAAAATCACTTGTTCTCTGGAACCAATTGCAATTTATTTCGTAGTGCTTTGAGACAAAGGAAAAGCATTTTACAGCCAACACGTGTTTCGCCCCCTTACACTGGCCATCTGGCCTGGGGCTTCCTCAGGGCTGTACAAATAAGACAGGTGTATAGTGAGTGTGTCGTGAGCACATAATAAAGGTTCCACAGTTCGAGTAGTGCAAAGGTGGAGGATATATGATTAGGTCCAACCCGGTGGGGTGGTGTAAGAAGGGTTCGCAAAGAAAATGAGATAAGATAGAGGAAGAAAGAGAAGGCGAGAGGGAAGAAGTGGAAGAAATGGGAAGTTATGCATAGAAAAGATGCAGAATGAAAATGTCAGGGTAGAAAGGAGTAAGGAAAACCGAAAGAGGGAAAGATATAAAACGAAATGAGCATCAGTGGTTGCAAATTCGTTGTTACAGTTTAGTGCATGACAAATAAACACAAAAAGTGTGGCAAGAACCTGCACAACAAGAGATAATGCAGTAAGTTATTTATAAATGTTGGGAAAGGAGAAAAAGGGGGGTCAGCAAGGGAGGGCGCGCATAGTGCAGCATGCAACAATATAAGGCAAGTATATTGACATATTAGGACATGTAAATTTCCAAAAACCAGGTCCATCAGTTATCATAAGCACACATGGTTAATAAGGTCATCATGAGGCATTGATGTGATGTAAGACATTGTAATACATGCGGAGTCCAGAGTACAAGGGTCAACGTTCCAAGGATGGATGAGCAAATTAAAAGAAATTTATAGCGACCGGTTAGCATACATGGAGGGTGGAAAATTGTTACAATATTAACATTGGCCAGATTTTTTGTCCTATATGGCATAGCTTAAGGTAGTCTGGCCACGGTGCTCTAGAGAATCACAGACTCCTGTGTTGTATTAATTATCTGTGGCCTGTGTGGATGCTCTCATATATCGTGGTGTAGAAAGGCCTCCTATGACTGGTAGGGTGAGTGTGAACGTTGAAAAAAAAGGGGGGGGGGGATAATGAACCTTGCCATATGGCTGCTGAAGTCATGGAATTTGGATATCTAAACCTACCACAGCAGTGCATGGATATTCTAAAAGAAGCTTGTGGGCCTACAACTAGAAAGTGCTACGCTGCCAAATGGAAACAATTTGTCCTGTGCTGCCAAAGTAAAAAAGAAAACCCATTAGATGTGCCGGGCCAAACCATTATATCCTGCATCTCCAAACCTCAGGTCTAGCCTAGCACACACTTTCACAAAACATTTTGTGGATGTATTAGCATGTCAACAATCCAATGTTGGACAAGCAGTACTACGTACTCTTTCAAATAGCTGCAACCCCCACGGGCTATCCACCGCTTTGGGAGAGGGACTGCTGTACAAAGCATGTGTATCTACAACCATACATGCTCGAACTGATTGTTACTTACCCTGTAAGCATCTGTTCTTGGTGTGTTGTGCTGTAGAGTTGTATGCGTCCACCCTCCTCCCCGGATGCCTATGTAGGTCACAGTTTACTTTTCTAGTTTACCTGAATTCACATTATTTGCATGGACATCACATTACTGACACTCTAACTCCATTCTCACCCGCCTGCGGCAAAACAATCTAACAGTGGAGTTGATGCCCATGCGCAGTATCACCAAAAAGAGTCACGCAGCCTTGTGACCCCAAAAACATCTTTGAACAAAAAGAACTTGCAGTCATCCCAGCCCAACACTAGATGGCGGGCTTATGCAAATCATGCCAATCTACAGCAACTCATGCCAAGAAAAGATGCTTACAGGGTAAGAAATGTAATCCTTATTCATTTTGAGATTGGATACTAAAACTTAGACTAATGATTTATAGAATGACGGTAAATGGACACCAAGGCTCATGGTCTTTTTAGCTGCAGACTCCAGTCAATCTCTGAGGAAGAGCAGGTTTCAGCTTGAAGCATGACATTGGGTGGGGGTTGAGGGGCATTTTGGTAGACTTTTCTGTATGTATTGATCTAATGGATACTTCTCATAGTAGGTTCCTCGCCTTGTAAATCTTCCCAGGCGCCAGACTCTATTCTGAGGCTTTTGCCTCAACTTAGTTTCACGTCCAAACATATTACAGAGCCGCTTGTTGGCGCCACCAGTGCTCACTGGAATCCATTCCTGTCTTTCTGCATACTTCACAGATCTAGACCTTTGCTCCTACTGTTTTCGTTACCAAAGCCTTGTAGCTACTGCAAATTGTTTTGGCAGTTCACAGAAATGTTGCCCCCATTGAATAGAGGGTTCAAATTGTGTTGTGCATGTCAGAAACAGATAGCTGTTGCATATCCAAAAAGACTGCCTGTGGCGTTTGGGCATCAAGTCAGACTCTGTCTCCCAACAAATGCTTTTTCTGCACCCAAAGCCATTGGGTGAGAAGCCAAGCTCTGTCGCTGAGCACGAGAGGAGGGGTAGGTGCCAATCTAGATCATGAGGCCAGTCTTGGTCCCGATTGCCCTCATCAAGTAAGTAGAATGCGAATTTGAGAAACCAAGTAAGAGCAAATGTGACTCTCGCTTGTAGCAATTCAGAAGGTGAGAAATCTACGGTTATAGAAAGTTTCCATCATGAAGAGCATTACCAAAGGTAAGTACAATTTGTCTTTTGTGTTGAGAAATATTCTAAATAGGTAAAGGAAATTATTTTATACTGACATTTGGGTGTACAGCTAGGTATTTGATGGAAGTGAGAGATGTGAGTGCCATGGCTCTCTGGACTGGACTTCCAGTCTTGCCCCGAAGTTTCATAAAGATTAGTTATTGAACCTCACACTTTAATGGGAAGTGCAGGTTGAAGGAATTTGTTTGTGTTGTCAGGCAACAAAACCTAGTTAATTAGGGAAATGAAATCATTGCTAAAATTATGACGTACACTTACCTAAATAAATAGAAATGCTGTTTTTCTCCAAAGGTTTTTGCATATTAATTGGGCCTCCATTCTGAACTGCAAATGCAGGCCCAAAAT
Organism: Calotriton arnoldi; assembly: GCA_963921515.1. Taxonomy (NCBI): domain Eukaryota; kingdom Metazoa; phylum Chordata; class Amphibia; order Caudata; family Salamandridae; genus Calotriton; species Calotriton arnoldi. The sequence goes on along the minus strand of CAWUFW010004948.1, from coordinate 1,136,008 downwards.
ATGCCCATTAATGGCTCTTACCTCTTTGATAATATCAACCTTGGTCCTAGTGAGAATTAGTCTTAATATTCCCTTGGGATGTGCTCAAAATCTGAAACCAGCAGGTTGATGAGGAATGGGTTTGGCTTTCACAAAGGTTCCACTGGATTATATGTCCGCGCCTTACAATGCAGACATAATGCAGCTCTGCAAACAGTTTCTCAAATGAAGACATACACTCTGAGGTTGAAAGTATCCAGGTTAGGATTAATGTGAATGTTACTAGCTGTGAGGCAGTTGCTAAAGCTCTATTTCTCTATGTGCACATGCAATAGCTTTATATTCACGTGAAAGAAAACTACTTGGCACTACCCCATCCTAATAAGTCTGTCTCTATTTCCAGGCTATAATTGTATCAGTGTTGTCCTTTAGTGTCTGAGAGGTCATTGCTGCTGTGTTCCAGCCGAGTGGAAGTTCTTTACAAAGTGACTGGGTTCCGACCAGGCACAGCTGACGGTTGACTGTCTGGAAAGCTGGCAGTTTCAGTATTTGGAAGACCAAGAATACATTTGTTTGAACTGGAGCTCCGTGCAGAGTTAGTCAGTGAATTTGCGGGTACAGCAGTTGACACTCAGAATAAACTACAGAACAAATAGTGCTGAACACAGTAGGAGAAGTCAGCTGGCTTATTCATAGGTCACCTTCACGTATGGCCTTTACACCTGCTGGAGTCCATTTTTAACATACATCCACAGATAAGTGATTGAAACCCTAGACATCTTGTAGTAAACACCACCATGGGCTCTTTAACCATAAGTCAGACAATGAGAAGGAGCCGTTTTATTGAATGTCCACTTTCTCAAAGTAAGAAAAACGTAAATGAAACAATCCGGATGAATCGATGCATGAGTGGGCCCTCCCTTTTCCAAGGACTGCTACTGTTTTCATGTGGAATCTGTACTTGTATGTTTTTGTTCTGACCTGAGGAGATTTCGTAGGTCCGTGGCTTTTACTATGGGCAGCATGGTGAGCACCACGGTTCCACTCAATATATAGAGGTACTGTATTCGGACCTTATTAGGGGAAATGTCTTACTTGCTAAAGGAGTGCATCACTTAAACCATGGTAGGCTTCTCTGTATGAGATTATTTGTTGTTGTAAACAATGCAGCATGAATTGAATTCTGAAAGAAAAGGACACAGCGGAGCTGTTTCAGCAAGCACAAGGAGTATATAGTTATTACATGTTCGAGGCATGTGAGCTGTAGATCACATGCTTTGCATACTCCTGCCATCTAGTCTTGGGTCCGGATGTTTGCAAGTTGTTTTGTTGGAAGAAGTCTTTTCCAGTCACGAGGCATGGTGACTCCTCCTTTCCGTGATTGTGTGTATGGGCATCGACTCCATTGTTAGATTGTTTTTTTCCGCCATCGGGTTCGGACATGTATTGCTGCGCTCCGGTTCGACACCGTCCTTCGGTTCCCCTCGGTGCGCAATCCACTACCCTCGACGGTATTGTTTCTCAATCGCGTTTTCCCATCTCCACGTATCGATTCCAAAAGCTTCGGTCGAAAACTTCGTGGAAGGCCGTTGGGCCTAACCGCGTCGGGCCAGCTCGCAGTAGATGGTACGGACTCCGTTCCAATTCTGTACCGGGTGTCACCCTAAGTACCCCCGCGCCGACTTGCACGAAGTGTGCAACTTGTGTTTGTCACCAGAACACAACGAAGAGAACTGTGAAGCCTGCCGATCGTTTCGATCCTACAAGACGCTCCATGACTGTCGGGCTCGACGTCACGAAATGTATCAACAACGCAGCGGCTCCGCCCCCGGTTCTTTTTGGAGAAGACTCCGACCAGGAAATCTTCGAAGCACAGGGAGCCGGGGAGGAAGAACTACACATCTCCGTGTCCGAGGAAGACTCCGACATCGAAGAGGACATCTCGCTGGGTCAGCGTACCCTGACCCAAATGTTGTCCATAAAAAAGGCTCCGGGCCCTCCTCTGCCTTCGGGCCAAGGTCGGCACCGAGAAAAAGTTTTGAACGCCCCGCCCTCGGGCCCGGCACCGAAACATGTCAAAGCCTTCCGGCTCGGGACCGAGTCGACCACTTTCAGGCACCGAACCAAAATCTTTGGCACCGAAATCAAAACCAACATCTTCGGATCCGAAATCCTCGGCTCTGAAATGATCGGTACCGAAAACCTCGGCACTGAAATTTCTGGCAGCTAAAGACAAGACAGCTCCTCCTCCATCCAAAGAGCCTCAGTTGGATGTCCGCCTTCCAACACGGACCCAAAGCAAAAAGAACTAGTCATTAACCCTAAGACTGGGCATCTTTACGCAAAGCTACCAGCAAAACGCAAGCCAGAACTCAAGGACGCTTACCATATTCCTCTTAAAAGATAGAATATGGGTACTAATACTTCTCCACCTCCCCTTTCACCTTCTTCACCAATAGATCCAAATTTACTTATGACACCCACAAATTCACCACAATCACCTGATCACCAGGATGATGGGGAAGGAGATGCACCAGAGTACAATAATCCTGACCCATGGATCGATTATAATACAGATCCTAATACTGACAACGACACAGATTTATACCCGTCAAAACCTTTTCCACCAGACGATAACGTAGGGTTTATAGAGCTAATCCACAGAGCTGCTCAATACCATGGAGTGCAGCTCCACAAAGAGGCTCTTGAAGAAAACTTTTTATTCGAAGCCTTAAGTTCTTCTCAAAAAACAACACATACACAGCCCATGCTTAAGGGTATGCTTAAACATACAGATAACATATTTAAAGACCCAGTGCTCGCAAGAATTATCACTCCAAGAGTAGACAAAGTATAAAGCCGCACCTACAGACTCAATTTACATCAGAGGTCAACTTCCATTAGACTCCTTAGTGGTTTCAAATGCTCGTAAGCGGGCAAATTCACAAACCGGAGATGCCCCTCCTCCTGGTAAGGAATTAAAGTTAATAGATGCCTCGGGCAAAAGAGTTGCAGCACAGGCAGCCAATACTTGGCGTATAGCTAACTCCCAGGCTCTGTTAGCTAGATATGACAGAGCTCACTATGATGAATTGGATCAATTGCTCCAATTCTTGCCACATGAGCACAAAGCTAAGGCACGATTTAATCCAAGAAGGGAAACTCATTTCCAACACTTCCATCAGGTGTGCTTTAGACGCAGCTGATACTGCTGCACACGCTATTAACACCAGCGTTCTGCTTAGAAGACATGCCTGGCTCAGGGTTTCAGGGTTTAAACCCGAGGTTCAAGCCTCTATCTTAAACCTACCCTTTGACAAAGAACACCTATTTGGACCTGAGGTAGACGCTTCATTAGAAAAAATGAAGAAAGATACAGATGTTGCCAAATCCATGGGAGCTTTACAAACACCATCTAATCGGGGTTCCTTTCGCCGCTCCTTTTACAGGGGAGGCTCAAAGACCATGCAAACAGACAGTTCCTCCACGTCATTTAGAGGTAACAATCAATAACCTTCAAGAGGTTACTTTCGAGGAGGATTTCGAGGAAACAATGGCAAGGGAAGAGGTAAAAGTAACACACCCGTACTTCCCCTGCCGCAAATAAACAGTGACTTGTCTCCTCTTCCCCCCGATCATTCCACGCCTGTCGGGGGACGTCTCTCTCAATTTCTCCCAGTCTGGAATACCATCACTTCAGACAAATGGGTATTACAACTTATCCAATCTGGTTATTGCCAGGAGCTTACCACCAACCCTCCAAACATTTCTCCACGATCACACAAACTGTCTCCGGAACATATACACCTCCTCAAACAAGAGGTTCAGTCTCTTCTGCAAAAAGGAGCTATAGAACCTGTCCCATTACAATATCAAGGGACAGGCGTGTACTCCCTTTACTTTCTCATTCCCAAAAAGGACGCGTCTCTCAGGCCCATATTAGACCTCAGAGAATTAAACCTATACATTCATTCGGATCACTTCCATATGGTCACTCTCCCAACAGGTCCTTCCTCTCCTACAGCAAGGCGACTTTATGTCTACTCTAGACTTAAAAGACGCATACTTCCATATTCCAATACATACCGCTCATCGCAATACCTCAGGTTTGTCTTAGCGAGACAACACTACCAATTCAAAGTGCTTCCGTTCGGAGTCACCACTGCTCCCAGAGTGTTTACAAAATGCCTAGCAGTAGTCGCTGCTCACCTGCGAAGACAAAACATCTGTCTTCCCATACTTGGACGACTGGCTCATCAAAGCCAGTTCGTAACAAAGGTGTCTCCAACACACACAAAGCACACTGCACCTGCTGCACAGTCTAGGCTTCACGGTCAATTTGTTGAAGTCACATCTACAACCTTCAATGACACAAACATACTTGGGGGCCATTCTGGACACTCAAAAAGCTCTGGTCTTTCCAAGTGCGGCCAGAATCAGAAATATTCAAGCTCTGGTCTCACAGTTTCAATCCAATCACTCCCTTCAAGCACGAGTATTCATGCAGTTACTCGGAATGATGGCCTCTTGCATCATAATAGTCCCACATGCAAGACTCCATATGCGTCCCCTTCAGGAATGTTTAGCCCGTCAGTGGAATCAGTCACAGGGTCAATTAAAAGATCTAGTGTTGGTGGACGGCCGCACCCGTCGCTCTCTGCAGTGGTGGAACCCACAAAATGTATCCAAAGGGCGGCCATTCATTGACCCGATTCCACAGACGATCCTAACAGCAGACGCATCATTCACAGGTTGGGGAACTCATCTCCAGACTCACTGTTCAAGGGTTGTGGAATCAGAAGCAAAAGAAGCTTCATATCAATCAGCTGGAACTGCTAGCAATATTCCTAGCGCTAAAAGCATTTCAGACCCACCTTATAAGCAAAGCTGTCCTAGTCCGCACAGACAACATGACAGCGATGTATTATATACAAAAACAGGGAGGGGGGGGGTGGTACACTCTCTCCAACTGTCACACCTCGCGCAGACCATTTGGAGGTGGGCCTTTCATCAAAACATCTATCTCCTAGCAGAACACCTACCAGGAGAAAGCAATCAAATCGCAGACATGCTCAGCAGACTAAGACAACAGGTCCACGAGTGGGAACTTCTTCCTCCGGTTCTCCTCCCATTTTTCCAAATGTGGGGTTTTCCACAAATAGATCTGTTTGCGACTCGCCACAACGCAAAATGCCCAAGCTTCGCTGCAAGGTATCCACACCCATTATCCAAAGGCAATGCCCTATGGATGAACTGGTCAGGGATATTTGCCTACGCTTTTCCGCCTCTCCCACTCCTTCCATTAGTGGTTCGAAAGCTCAAGCAAACATCCCTAACACTAATCCTGGTTGCTCCGACATGGGCCCATCAACCATGGTTAACAACCCTATTAGAGCTTTCAGTAGTTCCGCATCACAAACTACGCCTCACACCCAGTCTCCTCACCCAGAGCTATGGAGACATAAGGCATCCAAATCCAAAGCAGCTGAACCTTGCAATTTGGCTCCTGAAGTCCTAGAGTTTGGTTATCTAAACCTTCCACTAGACTATGCATATCATTAAAGAGGCCAGAAAGCCTACTACAACTATGCAGCCAAATGGAAACAGTTTGTCATTTACTGCAATAACAACAATATCAACCTGTTAAATGCTTCAGTACAAAATATCATCTGCTATTTGTTGACCTTACAATGCTCAAATCTAGCTTACACATCCATAAGACTACATCTTGCTGCAATTGCTGCATATCTGCAAAGCAGACAACATTTGTCCCTTTTCAGAGTGCCTGTGATCAAAGCATTTATGCAAGGACTAAAAAGAATAATTCCTCCCAACACTTCCACCTGCACCAGCGTGGAATCTCAATATTGTCCTTACCAGATTAATGGGTCCACCCTTCGAACCATTACACAAGTGTGAGTTACAATTTCTCACTTGGAAAGTGGCTTTCCTCATTGCCCTTACATCACTGAGGAGAGTAGGTGAGCTTCAGGCATTAACTATTGAAGAACCCTTTTTTCGCTTACACAAAGACAAAGTGGTTCTTCGTACTAATCCCAAATTCCTACCAAAGGTTGCATCTGCCTTTCATATAAACCAATCTGTTGAGTTGCCGTTTTTTTTCCCTCGACCAGATTCTGTAGCTGAAAAAGTTCTTCACACATTAGACGTTAAAAGAGCTTTACTATACTACATCGAAAGGACAAATCCCTTTCGTAAGACAAAGCAACTCTTCGTGGCTTTTGCGCCACTGCACAAAGGCAATGCGATCTCAAAATCTGGCATTGCAAGGTGGATTGTAAAATGCATTCAAACATGCTATGCAAAAGCTAAAAGAACATTAACAATACCCCCCTAGGGCTCATTCCACCCACAAAATAGGGGCTACTATGGCTTTTTTAGGGAACATTCCCATTGCAGACATCTGCAAAGCTGCAACATGGTCTACACCGCACACATTCACCAATCATTATTGTGTAGATGTGTTAGCGAGACAACAAGCTAATGTAGGCCAGGCAGTACTTAGAACACTTTTTCAAACAACTGCAACAGCTACAGGTTAGCCACCGCTTTGGGAGCAAACTGCTGTATAGTCTATGCAAAGCATGTGATCTACAGCTCACATGCCTCGAACGGAAAATGTTACCAGTAGACATCTGTTCTTGGCATGTAGAGCTGTAGATTCACATGCGCCCACCCGCTTCCCTGGGTACCTATACCTGTTGCAGTTAATTACTTAATCATTTATTACATACATACGCATGGACATCTCTAATCTGTCCTACTAACTCCATACTCACCCTCTAAAGGGAAACAATCTAACAATGGAGTCGATGCCCATGCACACTATCACCGAAAGGAGTCACCATGCCTCGTGACTGGAAAAGACTTCTTCGAACAAAACAACTTGCAAACATCCGGACCCAACACTAGATGGCAGGAGTATGCAAAGCATTTGAATCTACAGCTCTACATGCCAAGAACAGATGTCTACTGGTAAGTAAAATTTTCCTTTTTATAGATGGGCAGTGAAATGTCTTATATAAAACAGAGGAATATAGTGAACTGTTGTCAGTTAGTGTCAGGTGAATTGAGTAACGAGAGATAACGCTTGTCTTTTAGGCAGATTCTAAATGTTGTTTTCTTGTTTGTTTTTAAGTTTTGTACGTAATTTGGTTGGTTCTGAGCTTTTTGAGGTAAATATTCCATATTCTTGGTGATTGGCAAGTGGATGTCTGGTTCGGCATATTGGATTTTTTGTTTTGGGATTTTTTTCTCAAGTGTTAGTCTTCTCCTGTATTATGAAGTTCATTTTTCAAATAGGGTTGGCTGAGATGAAGAGCTATGCATGTAATGCTTGAAATTTTAAAGTTGATTCTGTCTTTACGAGGAAAGCAGTGCACTTCTCTTAGAATTGGAAGTGATGTGATCTAATTTAATTGCACCTTGACGGTGCCTCTACAAGGCAGATTTGGAGAGGAGGCTAGTAAAGTTTGCCACATCTACGGGTGACAGTATTAGGACTCGAACTGCTGCTCGGAACACAGATGGAGACATAATGAGCTGTATTTCTGTGTAGCAACAATTGGAACAAAGTGGTTTAAGCAAGTTTGAGATTATCTGGTAGCCAGGTTACATGGATTGTCGCAAAGGAGATTTGTTTGGGCCAGATTGGCATGTCTATGGGATGAAGGATGAGGAATTTGATGGATTCAGTTGCAAAGAAAATACATTGATTGTTTGAGTGTTTCCATGAAGTTTTGCTAGGTTTTATCTGATCGACACTTAGTTAAAATTGGATGTCAATCCTGTATTCTTGTTTCAGCAACTCAGGCGAACAGAGATGGGGACAATGTTGTCTTTGTAGCACTCCTCAGTTTAGAGCTAGAGCAGGAAGCTTGAATTAGCCCATTTTTATTAACGCAAGTCTCCATGAATTGAAGAACAAGAACAAATCCAAGACTTCTCCTCTGCTATTTTCATCCTGATTGAAAGGATGAAAGAGTCCTATAGACCAAAGATAAGGATACAGTTTTTTTTTCTTGTTTTGGCTTGATGGTGACAGTCAGTTCCAAACTGTAAAAGCATGGGGTGTCTATTAATATAGAACTGTAGCTGTTATGGATGACAGCTAGATTTCTGCTGTGTTTTTGACGTATGTGTAGCAAATGGGCTCTGCTCATTCAGTCTACCTGGATTTTTCGCTTATCACTACCCGATTTTTGGACCTTTACCGTGGGTGAGTCTTACTCGTGTTAAATTCACGTTATTCGACTGAGCATGTTTACTGCCAATGCTGGCCTTATAAGACAGCTGCAGAGCAACTAGGATAAGATGCACTGGGCTGATTGCACACGAACATGTGTACACACGCATGTGCACACCTGTGTAGGCTGCATGTTTCAGACTGTAGCCATGCACAGTCCAGTATTTGCGCAGAGGTAGCTGCGCTCAGAAGGGACTCTGAAAGGATTGATGCTGACCTTAAGTAGGCCTTATATTAGTGGGCCTTCATAGATAGGTCAGTGGTGTGTACTGAAAGTCTGTAGTGCTTTCACTGTATAGTGCATTTTGGTGAAATCTGCCCTAAAGTACAGTTTCACTTAACTTAGTTCTACAGAATCCAGCAAGGTATCAAACTGGGCTAAAACATGCACGCCGAGTTTGAATGTTCAGATCCCAACAAACTATTTATTCATCTTATAGGACTTTAAGAATTGTCAGCTCATAATCAGATTCCCGGCCTTTGTCTTCCCTACTGAGTCAAGTTAATTACTCTGCACCTCAGCATAGGGAACAAAGGCCACCCCACACAAAAGAAGCAATTATCCGTTATTGACCTAGTTCCTGGGAGACTAAAAGGCATAGGGAGATATATGCATCTGATAGTTAGCTATTCGCACTGCACCTGGGCTGAAATAACCCATGCGCACTAAAAAAAAGAGCGGAGCCCCACCTCTGGAGCCAACGTATTAGGTTCTTCCCTTTGAAGATTTTGTGAGGAGGGAAATGGCGGTATTGTCAGCTAAGGGCCGATTTGAGGCCCTCAGGGGAGCTCTTTTCAGAGAGAAATTGGTTTGGGTTGGTGCAGCGATCATCTCCCTGATTACTGGGAAGGGGCATAGGTTACGTCCCCTCCCTGTACTCTTGTATAGCCCCAGGGTTCCCATATTTAGGGGCAGACTCAAATAGAAGTGTTCCCGTGGGACCCCATTCCCCCTGGGACAAAAGAAGTCGCACTACGCTCCAACATGCTCCATCGACCGATCTGCACCTCCTCCCTCTCCCCGTGACCAGCAGGAGCGAGGAGGCAAAGGACAGCCATAGTATCCATAGTATCCCACCCGCAAAGACGAGGACAGGAGGACCAATACATCAGCTTCCGCTCCAGCATTGGACAGTGTCTGGCGGGAAGCGAGCTGGCCGGGCAGCCTTGAAGTGGGCTCCCTGTGCTACTCATGCCCCTAATGATGCATGTTGCAAAAAGACTGCAAAGCTGCCTTACCTGGTGAAGAGACCTACTGATCAAATATTCACGGCTCCGCAATGGAGCGCAACATAATGCCCCGCAAGGGGGGTTGAAATGTACATATTCTCCGTGGTGCCCCAAAGATGGGCAGGGGCACCATCAGTGCAGTTTTTAAGTGTTGTGGGGGGCTGCATCGAGTGTTAGTCAATCTGTTGCTCTGCAGCCCTAGGTAAATGTCCTTTCCCAAAATCCCATTTCCTTTTGATGTGCCCAGTGAGCTCTTGAGTATAGGTCTTATCCAGTGCTAAACATGTTTGTTCCTTAATTGCACACAATATGTGCACTTTCTGTGCCCAGTACTTTATGGGCACGGGGACAGTCTTTTGGCCAAACCCTAAGCTATCTACTTCATCGCCATCCAATCTTCATTGGTGTTATTAGTTATGCAATTTGTAATGCGATCATTGACATCATGTCATTGCGTTGTGGGAGTTATGGTTGTGTACCGTAACTTGCAAGTTGTGTCGGCACCAGAGATTAAAATGATGCTGTATTTCCTTATTGTAGCAAGCAACCACTGAGAGTGGCACGAGCATAAATGGCATTTCGCGTGAGCCACAGGGATATGAACGCGACACTTGGCAATCACCCTATCATATCCCTTCTAGGTCTCTATATTCTCATCAGGCTCTTCCTTTGCTGATTGTGGTCCCGATAAGTACCCCTTCTCCTTTAAGATTTCTAGCAAGGGTGTGGAATTCCTCTTGCCCAACTAGTAGGACACACCGTTTACAGTGCTACAGTATGATTGTGCTCTTCTTCCTGTGCATAACCTGTTTGAAAATGTATGTGTGGTTCATTAAACACGAAGCCTTCACTGTTACGGTGAGTGCTGTAGGGAAATGCAGTGCCTTGTAATCTCAGCTCTTATTTAGGCCAGTAGTTCCAATGTAAACATGTGTACCCAGACCCTTAAACATGTACATTTGTGAGTGTGCACAACCTCAAAGTGCTTTCCAGTCTTGGCAGCAGGTTCCAAGCCCAGCTCTCCCACTGCTGCTGCACCGTTCTGTTTCCTCCCCGCTTTTCTGAGTCCTTTTTCCTCGTTTTTTGCTGCTTTTTCCTTCCTTCCCCTGTTTTTAGGTCGAGCCTCGAGTAGCGCGCAAGCGCTGCTAGGCGAAGACTTTAAGTAAGTGGTTTCAGAAGCTGACCAGACGCTCGTGCGTCGTGGCCTTTATCTGAAAGAGACACGTTAGTGATAGATTCCTTACCTTAGAATATCCCCAGGCGTCAGGCTGGATCCGGAAAGTTTTGCGTAGCAGTACCCTTGCGCGTCGGTAGGCGGCGTCGTGCGGCTCCGCGTCCGTCGTCGGCGTCGTGATCGCCGGGATGACGTCGCGGGCAGTACTTAGGCGCCGCCCCTGCGCGCTGGCGTCAGTTCTTCTTTTCCGCGCCAGTAAGCGCAGATCCGGGAAGAGCAGTGCCCTGGTCAATTTTTGACCATACTTTTTGGTGATTTTTCACTGTTTTTTCCATCTTTAAGGTGTCGTAGGGATGCCCGGCTTCAAGCGATGCGGCGCCTGTGCGCGGATGATGTCCGTCACCGACCCGCATTGGGAGTGTCTCTTCTGCCTCGGCCGAGGCCACGACACCGAGTCTTGTCCCGAATGCCAGGCCCTCAACCCGAAAGCTTTGCGAGAGCGGTCTCGAAAGCTCCTCGAGGCCCGGCATTCGGCTCCGCGAGGCCCCGGTCGCGTGAGAGGTCCAGGGGTCGCTCGCGGAGTGCACACCGGTCGTCGGCGTCGAAGTCTTCTTCGTCCGGTAAGTCCAGGCACAAGAAGTCCAAGAAGCATCGTCGCTCTCGGACTTCGCCTCGCCCGATCTCGCGACTCGGCTGAGGCCCCTCCCGGCACCGTCCCCGCGGCCCCGGACTTGCCTGTGGAGTCGCCCCGTCATACCCGCCCTTCCCGGGTTCGGGGCGGATCCGGCCAAGGTACAGGAGTTCCTGTCGGCCATGGCCCGCCTCTTCGGGCCTTCAGGCCCCTCCGGTGCGCCTTCGGGCCGCGGGCCCTGATGGGGTTGCTCCGGCGTCGCCGGCGGCTGCGGCCCCGGCGTCGCCCGGGCCTCCAGCCTTGATCCCGGCTCCGGCTCCGGCCCCGGCCTCGATCCCGGCTCCACAACCCCCATCGACGCCGGTCGACCTCACCACACCTCCGCCGGCGCCCGATGTCTCCGGTGCCGTTCTCGACGCCGCCCTGGGCTCCGGGCGGCGTCGTCCCCAGTTCCTTCCGGCTCCGGACATGGACCCGGAGCGGCGTCGCTCGGCGCCGGCTCCGGCGCCGATGGGACCTTGGGTCCCAAATGTCCCTCCTCCTCCTTATTTTGAACCAGAGGAGGACCAGGAGGACTGGGAGGGGTCTGATGACCCTCTGACACGCAACTGTCAGTATGATGAGGACTGGACAGAGAGTCTAGGGAGGCCAGTGGTCTGGATACTTCTCCTGACACTGGCATGCTGTCTCCTCCCGTGGCTACGGAGGAGGGGGCCAATTTTGAGTACGGTGTTGCGTAGGGCTGCTGGGGCCTTACGTCTCCAGCTCCCTACTTTGACGGTCAAGCCTAACATCTTGACAGAGGTGCTTCAGCCGGCAGCCTCCTCTGCGGAGACTGTGCTGCCGTTTAACGACGCCCTCACGGACGTTCTTTTGGGCGCCTGGTCCAAGCCCAACACAGGGGCTCCTGTGGATCGGAACGTGTCACGACGCCATCGCCCCGCTCCGGGCGACCCCCTGTTTCTTTCTGTCCACCCCACTCCTGAGAGCTTGGTTGTCCAAGCCTCCGCTTCCCAAACCGCCTTCCCTACCGCTCCTCCGGATAGGGAATCCAAACGCCTGGATCAGTTTGGGAAGAAAGGTTTTCTTCCTCCAGTGCTGGCTTGCGGTCCGTTAACACCGCTTGTCTTTTGGGCCGATATACCCACTCCCTGTGGGATTCGGTGGCGGATGTTTTGCCCCAGTGCCCTGAGGAGGTCCAGGCACTGCTTTCCCGCGCCATTGCGGAAGGAAGGGATGCGGCCAAATACACTATCCGTTGTGGCCTTGACACCGCCGACTCGCTGGGCAGGTCGATTGCAACGACGGTGGCGCTCCGACGCCACGCCTGGCTGAGAACCACTGGTTTTCAGGGGATGTCCAGAATACTCTCATGGACATGCCCTTTGATGGAGTCGGTCTTTTTGGGTCCAAAGCAGACCATGCGTTGGAGCGCTTTAAGGACTCACGGGCTACTGCCAAGTCCCTGGGCCTTTCTGCTACACGCCCTCCGCTGCCTTCTGCTTTTCGCCCCTATCGTGGCCACGGTAGGGGCGCCCCTTCACGTCAGCAGCCCAGCCACCGGCCCGCGCAGCGGCGTCTTCGCGTGGCCGAGGACGTGGATTCCGCCGTGGCGGATCGGGCAACCAGCGTGCGGGTCAGGCCACCACCTCCAACCCGTCCGCGGCCTCCAAGCCCTCCTAGTCCCTCCTTTCAGGTGCACGGCACGCCAGTAGAGGGCAGGGTCCGCCATCACCTTCCCCACTGGCGCACCATCACCTCGGACAGGTGGGTCTTGGACATTGTCCGAAGGGCTACTCCCTCCCCTTCGAGACCACCCCCCAGCCATGCCACCTCAATTCCACCGCATGTCAGGGGATCACTTGGTGCTTCTACAGAAGGAAGTCACGGCCCTCTTGACCAAGAGGGCCATCGAGCATGTTCCGACCCCAGAAGTAGGGCGTGGTTGCTACTCCCACTACTTTCTGGTGCCCAAAGGACAAGGAGGACATGCGTCCTATCTTGGACCTCCGGAACGTCAATCGCTTCCTCCCGGAAGGAGAAGTTCAAGATGCTCACCCTAGCTCAGGTCTTGACTGCCCTCGACCCTGGAGACTGGTTGGTAGCGTTGGACTTGCAGGACGCGTATTTCCACATCCCCGTCCTGCCGGCCCACCGGCGTTACCTTCGGTTCACGGTAGGCCCCGAGCATTTTCAGTTCACCGTGCTCCCCTTTGGCCTTACCAGTGCCCCTCGGGTGTTCACGAAAGTGATGGCGGTGGTCGCAGCTCATCTGCGCCGGGCAGGGGTTTCAGTCTTCCCCTACCTCGACGACTGGCTGCTGAAGGCGGGCTCGTCCCAGGCAGTCGTCTCCCACCTCCAGACTACGGCCGAACTCCTGCACTCGCTGGGGTTCTCCATCAATGTGCCGAAGTCGCATCTGATTCCTTCTCCACAGCTCCTTTTCATCGGAGCAGTTCTGGACACGACGCAGTTTCGGGCCTATCCTCCCGAACGGCGAGTCCGGGATATTCAGGCTATGATTCCGATCTTTCGGCCTTTATCCTGGGTTTCGGTAAGGATGACCCTGAGGCTGCTGGGCCTCATGGCCTCCTGCATCCTGCTGGTCAATCATGCCAGATGGCATATGCGGGCTCTGCAGTGGGACCTGAAGTTCCAGTGGGCGCAGCACCAGGGCAACCTGTCCGATCACGTCCAGATCTCGGAGGGGACTGCAAAACAGTTGCAGTGGTGGCTCTCGAACCGGCAATGGGTCATGGGCAGATCCCTCTCCCTTCCCCAGCCAGAGCATACAGTTGTGACGGACGCGTCCCTTCTGGGATGGGGCGGTCACATGGGAGAGGCGGAGATCAGAGGCCTCTGGTCTCCGGCGGAGTCCCGGCTCCATATCAACCTTCTGGAGCTCCGGGCGATCCGGCTTGCACTCAAGGCATTCCTTCCCTCTGTCAAAGGGAAGGTAGTGCAGGTGTTCACAGACAACACCACCGCCATGTGGTACTGCAACAAACAGGGCGGGGTGGGGTCTTGGACCCTTTGTCAGGAGGCTCTGCGCCTCTGGACATGGCTGGAACATCAGGGCATGTTCCTGATGGTTCAACACCTGGCAGGTTCTCTGAACGCCAGGGCGGACGAACTCAGCCGCAGGTGCATGATGGATCACGAATGGCGTCTTCACTCGGAAGTGGCGCAAGGACTCTTTCTACAGTGGGGAGAGCCTTGGTTAGATCTATTCGCCACCGAAGAGAACGCGCAATGTCATCAGTTCTGCGCGTTGGAATTTCCAAGGCGGCACTCGCTCGGCGGCGCTTTTCGTCGCGAGTGGAGTTGCGGTCTGTTGTACGCCTTTCCGCCTATACCACTTCTACCCAGAGTGTTGAAGAAGATTCGGCACGACCGGGCCCAAGTCATTCTTGTGGCTCCGGACTGGGCTCGAAGAGTTTGGTATCCCGAGCTACTCAATATGAGCATAGATCCCCGATCCGTCTGCCTCTTCGGGAGGATCTTCTGTCGCAGCAGCAGGGGACGGTCCTCCACCCGAACCTGTCCAGTCTACACCTGCTTGCGTGGAGATTGAGCGGCGGCAGTTGATTCCTTTCGACTTGCCTCCCGAAGTTTGTGATGTGATTCTGGCAGCCAGGCGTCCCTCCACTAAGGTGGTATACGCCTGCAGGTGGAACAAATTTGTGGCATGGTGCACAGCAAAGGCTGTGGATCCCCTTTCTGCCCCTCTTTCTGAGGTCCTTCTGTTCCTTCTCTCTCTGGCCCAACAGGGTTCTGCCCTGGGTACCATCAAGGGTTATCTTTGTGCTATCTCGGCCTTCCTCAGGCTCCCTGATCAGCCCTCCCTTTTCAAGTCCCCTGTTGTTAACAGGTTCTTAAAAGGCATTACTCACCTCTTCCCTCCTGTTCCGTTTGTAATGCCTCAGTGGGACTTGAACTTGGTTCTTACCTTTTTAATGTGCGCTCCCTTTGAGCCTCTGCATAACTGTCCTCTTCGTCTTCTGACTCTAAAGGCAGCCTTTCTGGTGGCCATCACCTCCGCTCGGCGGGTGAGTGAGCTCAGGCTCTTTCTTGCAAACCTCCCTTTCTGTCTGTTCATCCAGACAAGGTTGTTCTTCGGACGCGTCCGTCCTTCTTGCCAAAGGTGGTTACTGCTTTCCACATTGGGCAGACCATCACTTTGCCCACCTTCTTTCCGCCTCCGCATCCTTCCAGAGAGGAAGAGAGGCTCCACCGTCTGGACCCAAAACGTGCGCTCTCCTTCTATATCGACCGCACAAAACACTTCCGGGTGGATGACCAGCTCTTTGTTGGCTACGTGGGCGCCAAAAGGTCGGGCGGTGCACAAGAGGACCATCTCCCGCTGGGTTACCTTGTGCATCAAGACCTGCTATTCTTTGGCTAAGAAGGAGCCTCCTGTTGGGCTGCGTGCCCATTCCACCAGGGCAACGGCTGCTACCACGGCCTTGGGCCGCGGTGTTCCGCTGCCGGTTATCTGTCAGGCAGCTACGTGGGCCTCGCTGCACACGTTTACTAAGCATTACTGCCTTGACAGTCAGGTCCGGAGGGACGGCTTCTTTGGCCGTTCTGTCCTCCAGGACTTCCTTGTCTGATCTTTGTTCGCAGACCCACCACCGGGGTTGGTATTGCTGGGGTATCTATTCTAAGGTAAGGAATCTATCACTAACGTGTCTCTTTCAGATGCACAAGTTACTAACTTGTGTAACGATATATCTGTAAGAGACAGTAGTTAGTGATAGATTCCTACCACCCCACCATCCTCCCGTTCTGCGAACTGATTTCTAGGAGTTAAGGACATCCCTTTCAGGGCCCTAGTATTTTTCAGACACCTGTGTCAGCTTCTTGCATGGCTCTGCGTTCCTGGCGCGGAAAGTCGTGTACAGAACTGACGTCAGCGCGCAGGGGCGGCGCCTAAGTACTGCCCGCGACGTCATCCCGGCGATCACGACGCCGACGACGGACGCGGAGCCGCACGGCGCCGCCTACCGACGCGCAAGGGTACTGCTACGCAAAACTTTCCGGATCCAGCCTGACGCCTGGGGATATTCTAAGGTAAGGAATCTATCACTAACTACTGTCTCTTACAGATATATCGTTACACAAGTTAGTAACTTGTGCTTCGGGCTGTTACGCGCGCCGCAGACATGTGTTTCCCATTATCGTGCCCAGACGCGGGCGCGATAATTGGAAACACATGCCGGGAAAAGGCCATGACGCACAGCAGATGCCAAAGAGTGAGAGTCATGCCACTACGCATCTCCTGTTTTACACACAGTGCCCTGAAGTCGTTAGGGAAGTAAACTGTAAAGGTCAGTACGGGAGGCTACATTTAAAGCGCTTGCAGCCCCAGGACATTTAAGCACTTAGTGCCTCCCTGATTGAAGTTTGGAATCTCAAGCCGTTGATATTGAGTCACTTCCGGATGGGGCGTTGACAGGGAGTTATTATCTGTAAGCACATCGGTCTTAATGAGATTTTTAAGTGGCCCAGGCCCAGCGATTTCTTTACACTCCCTAGGTGTGTTCCGGTCGAAAAGGTGCTAGCTCCGCCCCAGCCCCCTCCCCTCCCACCAAGGCTCACCAGATACTGATATTTTGGGTGAGGGGTTGGGTGTCTGACATTTTCGGAGCTGTTTCCCGATGTTTTATTTCCCAGGGACAGTTCTGGGTATTAAAACTCTGTTTAACAAGCAGCCCTCAGTCATTGGGTCAATATTATTTAAAATTCACTTTTATGAGCAAACAGTCGAAAGCTGTCCGAGGCTTCATTGTGACTTAAAGATGCCAGGCTTCGATTATTGCCAACTTCCAGCCGTCTCCTGGACAGTGTAAATGATTTTCCTTGGATTTCAGGAGACGAGGTTTCCCACTTTTATTTACAGCTAATAGGCACATGTTTGAAGGCAGATGCCTAATGGTTCTGAGGCTAGAGTGAGGTAAAAAAATCAGTGTTGATGCAGTAAAACCAAGTAATCCTAATTTCAGGATCCACCCCCTCGCCTATTTAACCACATTGTGTGATCTTGGTCCAATTGCTTTTAGGTCTCGGCCTGCACCAGGCGCTTGCGCTGGTCTGGCCGAAGTTTTAGTAAGCGGGTTTTGGAAGTGCAAACACTGGCTTTCGGCTTGGCGACCAGCTTCGCGTTCACGATGGCGTGCGGCGCAGCTGGCATCTGGGTTTCTATCTCTTCCTCATTTCCTCGTCATGGCTCATTAACTCTCTGGACTCCTGATGTTTCAATCGCAGCAGCAGCTCACATTACCAACTGACGGCCCTGGACTACAGTCACATGAAAAACAACAGTGATTAGCATTGAAATGCAAGCTTTTTTGTCTAGTTAGAAATATTGCTTCGGTGGGTTGATTTCACCTTATATCGCTATTTGTTTTATATTGGGAGTCACAGCCTAATTACCAGTATTTTTGTCTCACTCTGTTTTTTTTATGTTTATTCGCGCAAAGCACAAAGCTATATTTAAGGTTACTTTTCCGCGTCACTTCTTCACTCTATTTAAACTCCACCCCCACTCTTATTGTCTCTCTCCTTCTCTCTCTCTCCCCTCTCTAATTCTCTCTCTACTTAATTAACTCTCCCCTCTCTATCTTTTTTAGCCTTTCATTCTCTCACCCCTTTATCTGTTTCTCTTTCAAACTCCTTCATTCACTCTCTCTCCCTTCTTTCTCTCTCTCTCTCTATCCCGCTCCACTCTTTATTCTATACACACCCTTCTCTCTCTCTTTCTCTCTCACCACCCTCTCTAATTGGGCATTATATCTTCACTCTATCTCTCACTCGGCAACACCACAGCATCACTCTGCATCACCACAGCAGCACTCAGCGCAATCCACAGCATCAATCAGAGCCAGCACAGCATCAATCAGAGCCAGCACAGCATCACTCAGCACCAACACATCTCTCAACGCCATCACAGCATCACTCAACGCCATCACAGACATCACTCAAGCCCATCACAGCATCACTCAGTGCAACCACAGCATCACTCGAGTGCAACCACAGCATTACTCAGCACAATCCACAGCATCACTTAGCGCCACAACAGCATCACTCAGCGCCACCACAGCATTACTCAGCAGCACCACAACATCACTCCGCGCCACCACAGCATCAATCAGAGCCAGCACAGCATCACTCAGCACCAGCACAGCATCGCTCAGCGCCACCACAGCGTCGCTCAGCGCCACCACACAGCATCGCTCAGCGCCCACCACAGCATCGCTCAGCGCCACCACAGCGTCGCTCAGCGCCACCACAGCATCAGCTCAGTGTCACCACAGCATAGCTCAGCGCCACCACAGCATCACTCAGCGCCACCACAGCATCACTCAGCGCCACCACAGCATCGCTCGGCGCCACCACAGCATCGCTCGAGGGCCACCACAGCATCGCTCGGGGCCACCACAGCATCGCTCGGGGCCACCACAGCATCGCTCAGGGCCACCAAGCATCGCTCGGCGGCCACAACAGCATCAGCCAGGGCCACTAAAGCATCGCTCGGGGCCACCAAAGCATCGCTCAGGCAGCCGCAAAGCATCGCTCGGGGCCACCAAAGCATCGCTCGGGGCCACTCAAAGCATCGCTCGGGGCCACCACAGCATCGCTCGGGGCCACTGCATCGCTCGGCAGCGCCACTGCATCGCTCGGCACCGCCACTGCATCGCTCGGCACCGCCACTTCATCGCTCGGCATCGCCACCGCATCGCTCAGCACCGCCACTGCATCGCTCAGCACCGCCACTGCATCGCTCAGCACCGCCACTGCATCGCTCAGCCACCGCCACCGCGCCGCTCAGCACCGCCACTGCATCGCTCAGCACCGCCACTGCATGTCTCAGCACCGCTACCACAGCCTCGCTCAGGGCCACCACAGCCTCGCTCAGGGCCACCACAGCCTCGCTCAGGGCCACCACAGCCTCGCTCAGGGCCACCACAGCCTCGCTCAGGGCCACCACAGCCTCGCTCAGGGCCACCACAGCCTCGCTCAGGGCCACCGCAGCCTCGCTCGGCGCCACCGCAGCCTCGCTCGGCGCCACCGCAGCATCACTCGGCGCCACCGCAGCATCACTCGGCGCCACCGCAGCATCACTCAGCGCCACCGCAGCATCACTCAGCGCCACCGCAGCATCACTCAGCGCCACCGCAGCATCACTCAGCGCCACCGCAGCATCACTCAAGCGCCACCGCAGCATCACTCAGCGCCACCCGCAGCATCACTCAGCGCCACCGCAGCATCACTCCAGCGCCACCGCAGCATCACTCAGCAAGACCTGAGTATCATTCAGCATCACCTCAGCATCGTCTCCGCAACAGTCACCACCACCACCTCAGCATCACTCAGCACCCACCTCAGCCTGCTCTCGGAATCTGCATCTGTTGATTCTCCCCTAGCGTCTGGCCGCTGCTAGTGTTATAATACAGGTACTAGTTCCCAACCTTCACCCTCCGATTGTTTATGCCCCCTCAAAAAAAAAGCTTTAACAAACAACCATTGCAATAGGCAGAAACAAGTTGCCAGCATTACAAGAACAAAGAAAACGGAGGACATTTTTATTGTAAATACTTTTTTTAATATGGTCGTTCAGTTTTACATAATACCTTCTTGGTCATATATAAAGTAACAAAATCCTTCCTGACACTTTTTATTATAACTTTTCAGCATGCCGCACAGCAGCCACACTTCTCTACAGCACAGCTTGAAGACATTGGCAAAGTCAATAGCTCTGGCTAAACACTTATAAGGCCCCAAAGGCGAGACCTATTGGCTATGCCAATGCTTGTTCTGAGTGCTTTCTCCTACCTTGCTTTACTTTTTTCTCCTTCCTTCCCCCGTTTCTCTGAGTGCTTTCTCCTGCTTTTGCCTCGTTTTTTACTGCTTTCTCCTTCCTCTCTCCCGCTTTTCTGAGTGCTTTCTCCTGCGTCATTTTTTACTGCTTTCTCCTGTCTTTGTGAGTGCTTTCTTGTGCTTCTCCATCGTTTTTTACGTCTTTCTCCTTCCTGTTTTTCTGACTCTTTTTTTCTGCTTTTCTCTTTTTTACTGTTTGCATGGCTGTTCGAATGAACAGAGCACTGCGAAGCAGCATATCATTCAAGCACCTTGAGACCCTCCTGAGTGATTGCTGCGCTTTATAAATCATGAATGAATGATTGATTGATGAGTACATTAGCTAAGAACGGAAATCTTCGTCTGGTAACATCTTTTTATGAGTGAGAAATCAACTTTTGTGGGTGTGTAAGCCAGACTTTCCATAGCTTGTCTTATTGTAAAATGTGAATGTTCTCATTGATATTGTAGTTAGTGTCCTTTCAATTATGACAAATAAGGGAACTGTGGCCCAGTGAGATGAAGTCCAAGAATTGCTCAGTGCAGTGGAGAATGCCAGACTGGAGGCTATCGCTTTGATCCTCTGTTGTCAACAGGCACTAGTCTGCAAATCGAATCTGCTTATTTACTGTAACATTTCGTGACAACGGGTGAATGCAGAGCAATTCACTAGATACTTCCTCAGAAACTAAAGAAAGAAAACGAGCAATGATATATCCTGAACTCTGCAATAATCCGAACTCTGGAATAATGAGTGTTGGCATTGTCAGAGCCTTACCATAGTCCAAAGTCTAGACTAAATAGAGCCCATTTGTAAACTGAGCCTCTGTCTCTGCAGAGCCTGTAAAGATTCAGAGACCTGAGATGGTCTGCTCAGAACTCACCCTGCACACTAGGCAGCAGCTAGTATTGAAGGACATAGAAGAAGCAGAAATCCTATATAACACCAAATGGGACAAGTGCATTGTTAACAGGACAATAAGATTTCTGAAATATCTAGTCCCTGTGACAAGTATATACTTTATAGAACTCAACACTCCTGCTTCGTTATGTGTGATTTCACCTCTTCAGTGTTAGCATTTGCTGTTTATGCTAATGAACTAATTGTCTTGCAGGCTACATGCCAAGTATGTACTGTGGTCAAGCCCCCTGTTGTAATGCTGGTATCCACGCACTGCTCTTGGAACAGTATGCTGCTGGCCTGTTCTGTGACCATTGCTGGTTTGGTTTACCGAGCGTCTCTTCTCCTCAAAGCTTGTGAATGCATCCAGCAGCTCCAAGAAGTGTAATCATGACTACCTTTGGGCGACACTCATTGCCCACTATATGCTGCACCAATGACCCTGCGAGATCTTCAACCCAGGGGATGTTATGCTCTTGCATTCAATGAAATTGCTGCTAGCACTGAAGGACGCATGCTAAGTGCAAGCACTTCTCAGAATGCCCTTGACAGGGAAGTGAGGAACATCATGTATGCGCTATGCCCTCTTTGAGGGTCAACTTGTTGTCATTCCTGAACATGAAGTCAAAATGTCCACGCTTATGGGCAAGTTCTTAGAGCATCCCGTAAAAAGATTGACAGGACATAGGTTGCCTTCTGAAAAAATTACTATATCTTTTTGTGGCTACTCATTAATATCTTGGACATACCAAAAGTGGTCAGAAGATTGGTGAACACATTGAACTGCAAGCTCTTTAAAGCTGCACACAAAGATGTCTATGCTTCCTTGGACTTTGCAGACTCCCTGGCATGCTCGGTGGACAATGTTATTTTTTTTTAGAATGAATTCAGAATACATGTGATTAAACCCTCCTTATCAGCCAGTGGTTTCTATCCAAATTCTCTTCTCCATTGCCAGTGAGGTTGTCGTACACCACGACCTGGGCATAATGCCCATGTCCCGTTATTAGGCTCCTAGATGTCTTGTGATCTGAAATGAGTGCTGACCACATTAATGTGCTATCCATTCTGTTCCATTGCCTTCTATGTCTTGGCAAACGTTCTTCCTAAATGCCATAACTTTGCTCAGGTGAAATGATATGCTTCAGGCCTCTGAATATTTGGCTTGTTCTCCCTGTTCATTAAGAAAGAATGATCCTAAGGGCACATGCCATTTGTGATCTCAAGTCCTAGAGCTTAGACTAAACTAAGAGGATACTTTCCTTGGCCCCTGCATGACTTCTCAGCTGATGAAACACTGTATTTGTAGCATCTGCTGCTGTCTATCACATACTTTGCATACTCCGGCCATCTAGTGTTGAGTGTGAATGTTTGCAAGTTTTTCTGTGACGAAATCTTCAGTCTGGAGATATCTTAAGACTCCTCCCTTAGCCCAGAATGCACCAGCACAAAGACTCAAACTCAGTTTTTTTTTCCGTTATCAGATTTGTACGTTTCAGTGATCCAGTATTGTATTGTAATTGCATTTATATAGCGCTTACTACCCCTGACGAGGCGTCGAATCGTTTTTTCGGCGAGTAGCACGCTACTCCGGAACCCATAAATGATTAGTGTTGAGTTAGTATAGTGAAATATGAAAGTAATTTGAGTGGTGGATAGGTTAGTCAGTTATTTGGAGTGAGTAGGATAGCGGAGGGATAGAAGAGGAAATAGGTTTGCATTTATATAGCGCTTGTTACCCTGATGGGGTGTTAAGGCGCTTTTTTCAATGATGAGCGCTGCTCCTGAACCCATAAAGGATTAGTGGTGAATTAGTATAGTGAAATATGAAAGTAGTTTGAGTGGCGGATATTAGTCAGTGTTAGAACTGGGGGTCTCTAGTTGGCAATGGTTTGCACCTTTGTCCAAATAGGGACCCTTGCTTCTAGTCAGGGTAGGGGGATACACTCCTATAATAACCCCTGCTCACCTCCTGGTAGCTTGGCAGCGAGCAGACAGGCTTATCTCAGAGGCAGTGTGTAAAGCATTTGTGAACACATCCAGTAATACAGTGAAAACACTACAGATGGACACCACACAGGTTGTATGTAAAAAAGTAATCTTTATATAGACTTAACACAAGACCCAATAGCAAAAATCCACAATACTGTAATCTAAAATAGACTTAAAATGATAGAGACAGTTCATGTTATCTTCAAAATAGGATAGTCAATCAAATAAAGCATGTAGCAACAAATAACTCCACTTGGAGTTATCACGACGTCGTGACCGGTGGAAATCCCAAAGTACGGCGCCGACCGCGAAGTGCGTGGCGTCGGGCCCAGGAGTCGAGCAGACCCACAAAGAACAGTACCTGGGTTCGATGGAAACAAAGACGGTGCACGGGTCGGGAGGTGATGCGTCGTTGGCGCCGGCGGCGCTCGATTCCCTTCGACCCCAGGGAGGTGATGTCTCGGTTCCTTACTGCAGTGCAGGAGGTGAGGCGTTGGTTCCTTACTGTGATCGGGAGGTACGTCACGGATGGCGGCGGCGTCGGTTCCTTACGATGGTGCGGTGTCGATGGATTCGGGGTCACCCACGTCGAGGATCGGCTCCGCGGTGATGAAGCCCTGGCGTCGGGCTGCAGTGCGAGTCGGGACGGTGCGTCGTGAGCGTCACGGCGGTGTCCTCGGCTCCGGTGCAGGCAGCGGCCTCGGTGACTGCCTCGGAGTCGATGTCGCACGGCGTCCAGCAGGCGTCGGGCCTACGGTGCAAGTCGGGGCGGTGCGTCGTGCTCTTCCGCGGCGGTGCCCACGGCTCGGGTGCAGGTTACAGGCGTCGCTCGCCCGGCGTTAGTGTTGCAATTTCCTTCTGTTGGCAGCTAAAACAGTAGTTCTAGATGCAGGCAAACAGAAGAGGTGAAGTCGTTGTGTCCCTGTGACTTCAGGCAGGAGAGCAAAGCTCAGTTCAAGCCCTTGGAGATTCTCTTCTTCAAGATGATAAAGCACAGCAAAGTCTTTTCTCCTGTCCTTGGCAAGAAAACAACCACTGCAGGCCAACCCTAATCAGCAAAACAGCACAGGGGCAGTACTACCTCCTTCAGCTTCTCCGGTTCTTCTCCTTGGCAACAGGTTTCTTGATTTCCCAGAAGTGATCTAATTTCATGGGGGTCTGGGCCCCAGTATTTTGTGGTCAAAAATCCTTTGTCCTCTGAAGGCAGAGGGTCCTGTACCTGGTCCAAGCCAGTTCTGGGTGCCTTCTGTCAGGAGACACCTTCTCCCTTTGTGAGTGAGGGCAGAGTCATCAGCCGCCCGGCAGAGGTGGAGCCGGCATTGTGGAAGGCAGGCAGAGCCCCATTCAGACCCAGGTGCAACTCCTCCCACCACTCTGTATGCAGGAATGTCTATTCAGCTCTGTGCTGACTCACCCTGTCTCCTGGAATCCCCCAGCCCCTGTCACTCCACAAAGCCAGACACACAGTACACAACCTAGCAGAGTGCAGGCTTGGACACATGCCACACACCAGGGCATGTCCTACCTTATGCCCTACAATGCACCCTGCCCTTGGGCCTACACTTAGGGGTGTCTGAGTATGAGAAGATAAGGAAGGCTTAGGGACTGGCAAGTGGGTGCACTTGCCACGTCGACATGGCAGTCACAGACTGCACACAGGCTCTGCAATGGCAGGCCTGAGACACACTTACAAGCTGCTTCTGTGGGTGGCACAGCCAATGCTGCAAGCCCACCAGCAGCATTTGATTTACAGGCCCTGGGCACACGTGGTGCACTGTACTAGGGTCTGACAAGTAAATCAAACAAGCCAATCATGGAACCACTAATCCATAAAACAATTTACAGTAGGGAGCACTTGCACTTTGACACTGAACAGCAGTGGCAAAGTGCCCAAAGCATCTAAACCAGCAAAAACAGATGAGGCAACAGCAAAAAAATGGAAGGCAGACCCACGCCAATGGTGCCAAGTCTAACAGTCAGTTATTTGGATTGAGAAGGATAGCGGAGGGGTAGAAGAGGGAAAAAAGGTTTGCATTTATGTAGCGCTTGTTACCCCTAATGGGGTGTTGAAGCACTTTCTTGGCAGGTAGCACGCTACTCCGGAACCCATAAGGATTAGTGGTGAATTAGTATAGTGAAATATGAAAGTAATTTGAGTGGTGGATATTAATCAGTTATTTGGATTGATAAGGATAGCGGAATAGAACCATCATTAAAAATAAGCCAGCAATCAAGAACACCCAACAAAACAAATACAACACTGTTTCCAGAAATCCAGCGCAAGTTCAGATTCAGAAGTTACCTGATCCATCATGGAAAACTCATCAGTGCCCTTGCAGCATCAGACTCGAACCGCACCATAGAGGTTCTTAGGTCAGGTTGTATGAGACTGACCCTTGGCGGGGGAAGGAGGTATGGAGAATACACCTTTACAATTCTGCCCGAAGTATAACGCCGAGGTCCTGTGATCAGAACAGAATCGGGCTACAACTACGGTCTTTTTCAAGACAATGAGAAATCAAACTGTTCAGCCTACCAAGCGTTCAGACATAAAAAGACCATCAGCTACCTGGAGAGAAAGTTGAGAGGCACATTATAGGATGCAGCATCGACATACCACTGACATGATGACAAATCTTGACTCTTAAGGAGCATACTGTGAACGTGAAGGCCCATCCGGCATACCAGCCGTCCAAGAAAAACCAAGCTCTAAATCCTGTCCTTTAAGGGCCTCGGACATTGAGGAACAGCCTGCTGATCGGCAGGAAACACCACATCCAAAGCCACCATTCTTCCACCCACAGCTGAGGACTGACCATCTGAGGATCAAACTTGATAATATTCTCAGCCCCAAGCTGAGCATCCTATCCAAGGTAGTTGGGCTTCGACCCCTGACAAAGGACACAAGACCTTTGAGTTTGCCCTCTGGCACCGAACTTGTTTGGCACAGGGACCCCCTCAACTCCAGAGAAGGCTAAAGCTAAGGCTGTGGGCCTCTGTATCGGTTGACGCTGACTAAGCCCAGAGGACAAGACCAGCCATACTTGGAGCTGAAATCAGCTCCAAAGCCGACTTTGGTTTCGAGTGAACCCTCACCAGCAAACAAGCTGACTGGGCTGCCTGGTGTTAAGCAGCACAAGATCTAGATGTACCCCACCTGTGGGATTAATCTTGCCTGCCCCCCCCCCTCCACAGGAGCTGCACACCTAGCTACGTGAAAGAAGAGGACGTCCACTCGTCAGGAGAGAATAGATCAGAGGAGTTGGACTTCTGTCCAGTCCCAAAGAAGAGTAGCGAGCAGGCCATTAGCCTTGTGACAACCCCTTCATAAACTTCCAACCTCTATCACAACAACATACACCACCACTTTCGTCAGCTACTGCACAGACCACCTTCACACCTAGAATCTGTGGATTTCACACAGATTCCAGTTGTGGGTCGTTGTGACAGTCAAGATCCTTACTTTGATACTGCCCACCTAGAAATAGGAATGGCCCATGGGAAGACTGCAGTATAGACCCACGAGATGAAAGCAACCTGGAGCCATATTCAATTCAGCTCTCACTGCCTGACGAAATGATGACTTACCATACCATAAGTCAAAGGGCAGCTGACAATCACAGGGCCAGACTACATTTGAGGAAGAGGACCTTCTGGTAGAGACTCTCTTAAAGACACAGATCAGTGCAGTTTCCTCCTGTGCGAAAAACGTCACCAAATGTGCCTCTGGGAACTTTAAAAACTGTCAAAGTCCTGGTCTTGAAGCCAAGGGAAGAAAAGCAAACAACCCTTTATACATTAAAGGTCATGTCCCACTGGACTCCCTTTCGTATCTGTCCAGGAAGAGAGTATGTTCCCAAGCTAGAGGAGATGCCCTGCCCTGACAAGGAGATCAAGAGAATGCCTGCAGCAGGAAGCACCAGCTCTGTAGGGCAGCTGCGATAGGCTAATTAAACACTGCCAGAAGCTTACCTCAAGAGATGGAAAGAGCTGGCAGAAGAGAGCAACAAAGTCACCTGTAGCAACATACAGTGTTCCTGGATGCAGTTGGAGGCTTGCATGGTTAAAGGGGTCCTGATTTTGCCCTGCGTTCCAGCAGCACCTCAGCAATGTACCATTTGATGGGGACCAGCTCTTCGGACCTCAGGTAGATTACATGCTTGAGAAAATCAAAAAGGACCCAAACCACCGAAGCCAAGCACTGCCATGTAAACTCTTTAACAAAACTGGATTCACTAACAACCCGACACAGGGGATGAATAAACAGCTACCACAACACAGTGCAATGGTTTCAAGCAGCAGCAGTTTTTTCAAGAAAGAGAAACTTTCAAGTCTTAGTCAAGGTGGTTGCCGAGGCAGCGGCAAAAGTAAGGGTCGTGGTGACACCAGCATAGGCACGTCATTCTCATAGCAGTTACCTGCCATCCGTCCCCTTCAGATCACAAAACTCACTTCGTGGGTAGGTCAGGTTATTCCTACCATGGTAGGA
Organism: Calotriton arnoldi; assembly: GCA_963921515.1. Taxonomy (NCBI): domain Eukaryota; kingdom Metazoa; phylum Chordata; class Amphibia; order Caudata; family Salamandridae; genus Calotriton; species Calotriton arnoldi. The sequence continues at coordinate 1,108,487 of CAWUFW010004948.1, read as the reverse complement.
GGAAATAACTTCCATCCGGTAGTAGGGTCCTGTTTGTTGTCCTTGGAGTTGATACTTGGAGTTCCACACCACACAACATACCACCTCAACAGCAAGCAATCAGTTCACAACACTAGCAGCTTTTGCAAGAGGAAGTACAAGCTCACCTGAGCGGATGGGACATCGAGCCCAGGCCGCTAAATCCGTACATCCTTTCGGAGCACTTCAAAATGACAACAGACTACCCTCAACCTCAAAGATGCCTACTTCTGCATCCCCTTATATTTGACACATCACCACCTTTGCTTTGTGTCACATGGACAGCACACCAGTTCAACTGCCCATTTCTGCTTTTCAGGGTCACAACAGCCTCAGGGGTGTTTAGCACACGTCTGTTGGTGGGGGAAGCACATCTGTACCTCGATGCCATTCATGTCTTCCCATATCTGGATAGTAGGTTGATAAACTGCTGTAGCCGACAACAACGGCTAGCACTGACTTGGGCACAGTGTCTCGAATACACAGACTAGAGTCCACAGAAAATACTAAAACTCAATCCACATCACATTTCTGGTATTAAACTACATCACATGTAAAGCCTTCCCAAATCAAGAGAGGGTGATGGTCTTCGAAGTGCCCTCAGCTCTTCTGCAGACATCACGTCCGTTAACTGGGGGGACAGTAATGAAGCTATTGGGGCTGTTGGCTTTGTATAACTAGAGTGCCCCATGGAAGATTGCAGATGTGCCGGCTAGAACACTGGTTAGCGCATCAATGCTTTTACAAATGGGTCAGTGGGAAGATCTAGTATTGTTGAAGTCTAGCACAGCGTCAAATGGTGGAAAAACAGAAGCGTGACACCTGGAAGGCTATGTCTGACCCTCCGCAGCAGAAGACTATTACTACAGATGCTTCGCTCATGGGGTGGGAACACATCTCAACTACTAGAACAAAGAGAATCCATTTCCTGGAGCTGACAGCAATTCTGTTGATTTTCAGAGCATTTTATGTGCTTATTGTAGAGAATAAGCATCCGTGGTAAAGACGGACAACATGGCTGCCATGCTCTACATTCACAAACGGAGGGGGGGGGGCTGATTCTCCTAAGCTGCCACACGTAGTTCAAACGATCTGGTGTTGGGCCATTCACAGTCGTATCCAGCAGGACTCATACTCAAATACACAAGTGGGAAATGAATCCCCAAGTAATTTTTAATTGCTTTAAAAAATAGGGAATACCCATGGTCGATCGGTTTGCCACTGCCGAACACGTATAACGCCTAAGCTTCACATCCATGTACCCACACTCCGTTCACTGTCAATGTGCTATGGATGATCTGAGAGGAATACATGCTTATACTTTTCCTCTACTGACTCAGATTCCATATGTTGTGAGAAAGAGGAGTCAGACATAGACTCTTACTCTTGTTGCCTCAATATAGGAGGAGTTGGCAATAGTTTTCAGTGGTCCTTGATATGTCTGTACATACAAGACCTGCCTCAAAACCAGGATCAGCAGAGACATCCAATCCTCAGGAAATATACAGTTTGAGGCATGTGTGCTGTAGATACACATGCTTTGCATACTCCTCCCAACTAGTGTTGGGTCCGGATGTTTGCAAGTTTTTTTCTTCGAAGAAGTCTTTCCAGTCATGAGGTAAGGTGACTCCTCCTTTCGGTGATAGTGCGCATGGTCATCAACTCGATTGTTATTGTTTTTTCCCGCCATCGGGTTCGGACGTGTATTGCTGCACTCCGGTTCGGAATCGTTCTTTCGGTTCCCCTCCGGGCACAATCCACTCTACCCTCGACGGTATTGTTTCAAACACGTTTCCCACTTCTCTGCGTTTCGATGCGGTCAGCGAAATCTCCATTTCCGATCGGAAAGTTTTGTGGGTGGCCTTCGGGCCTAACTGCGTCAGCCTGGCTCTTCGTCGATGGACCGGACTCCATTCAAATTCTGCCCCCGGTGCCACGCCAAGTACCCGCGTACCGACTTGCACCAGGTGTGTAACTTGTGCTTGTCTCCAGAGCACAGAGAACAAGACTGTGACGCATGCAATTCGTTTCGAAAAGAAAACTCTCCATGATCGTTGGGCTCCACGTCAGGAGATGCAGTGCCAGCATATCGATGACACGCCAGTGCAGAAGACCCCTTGCCCCATTAACCCAACCCTAAAAAATCTAAGGCTTCGGCACCACATCCGCCTTCTGGCCAAGGTCGGCACCGAGACGATGTATCTGATGCTCCGGCTCTGCACCAAAACATACTGTCAAGCTCAGACCGAGTCGGCCCAAATTCACTCCGGAGCCAAAACCTTCGGGTTCCAAGCACAAACTCTGTTGGGAGCCGAAACCTTTCACACCGAAAAGCAGCAAACAACCTTCAGAGCCAAAATCTTCCGCACCGAAAAGTCATTCCATCTCGGCTCCGAAACCTTCGGTGCCGAAAACCAAAGAAGTCCCTTCAGCACCTTCGGATCCGAAAATAGACATTGCACCATCCAAATCGGATCCCAAGCAAAAGAAACTCTATATTAATCCTGACACAGGACATATTCACGCTAATACACCATCCAAGCACAAGCTTACCGATGACGACAATCATTATAAAATCCCTTTGAAAAGGAAAAATGTTGGTACTAGCCCTTTCCATCCACTACCATCATCTCCTCCTCCCTCCTTCCCAACTTTACATCCTTTACACATCACACCTCATCACTCTCCATTATCTCACCATGGCGGAGACAAGACTGATGAAGGAGACACACACTTACCAGTGGATCCATGGACGGATTATACAATTGACCCTCTGATGGATAATGATCCTGACCTTTACCCTGCCAAGCCATCTCCACCTGTTGATAATTTCTCTTATCAAGAACTCATTGCCAGGGCTGAAAAATACCATGGGGTGGAGCTCCACAAAGAATCCTTGGAGTAGGATTTTCTATTTGAGACTTTAGGATCCACACACAGGTCGTGCCAGACAATCCCTATGCTGAAAGGTATCATGAGGCACGCTGACTACATTTTTTAAAGACCCTGTACGTGCACGAATCCTCACTCCTAGAGTCGATAAGAAATATAAACCTTCCCCAACAGATCCAGTATTTATTAAAGGCCAGTTACCACTTGGTACTTTGGTAGTATCTAATGCTCGCAAGCGAGCTAATTCTCAAACTTCGGGATGCTCCTTCCCCAGATAATGAATCAAAACTCATTGATGCTTCTGGCACAAGCGGCCAATCACTGGCACATTGCTAACACACAGGGCCTTCTAGCCAGATACGATAGGGCGCAGTGGGACGAAATGGAGCGATTACTACAATATCTCCCAGATGAGCATAAAGCCAAAGCTCAAGACTTAGTCCAGGAAGGGAAATTAATTTCAACTCTTCCATAAGGTGTACTCTAGATGCTGCTGACACTGCAGCTAGGGAAATAAATCCTAGTGTTTTACTCAGGAGGCATGCTGGTTACAGATTTCCGGGTTTAAATCTGAAGTCCAACAATTCATTTTAAATACACCTTTTGATAAACAACATCTTATTATCCCCGAAGTTGGTCAAGCGCACGAAAAAATGAAAAAGGACACTGAAGTTGCCAAATCTATGGGAGCGCTTCAGTCTCCTTGAAACAGAGGTTCCTTTCGGCGCTCCTTTTACCGGGGAGGGTCCAAGTCAACAGCCTCAGATCAAAACACTTCCTCCTACAAGGGTAACAACCAATCCTCTTCTCCAAGAGGATTTTTCAGAGGAGGTTATAGGGGAAACCGTTCCAAAGGTAGAGGTAAACACATCACACCCCGTAACTCCCCTTCCCCTAATAAGCAGTGACTTCCCCACGGTTCCCTCCGATTATGCCACACCTGTCGGAGGAAGACTTCAACACTTTCTCCCCATTTGGGAATCTATAAAAACCGACAAATGGGTGCTTTGAATTATCCAACATGGTTATTGCCTGGAGCTTACCACCAATCCTCCAAATATTCCACCTCATTTTCACAAATTGTCACCATACCACCGGATATTGCTCGAACAAGAGGTGCAATCTCAATTACTGAAAGGAGCCATAGAACCAGTTCCACTTCAGTACCAAGGGTCAGGGGTCTATTCTCTCTGCTTTCTGATCCCCAAAAAGGACTGCTCATTAAGACCTATTCTAGATCTCAGAGTTGAACCGATACATATGCTTCCTCTTTTACAGCAAGGTGATTTTATGTCTACTCTACACTTGAAAGACGCATACTTTCACATTCCAATTCATCCAGCTCATCACAGATACCTCAGATTTGTGATAGCAGGCAAGCATTACCAGTTCAAAGTACTTCTGTTTGGAGTCACCACTGCTCCCAGAGTATTTACCAAATGTCTGGCAGTAGTAGCAGCTCATCTCAGAAGACAATGTATTCATGTCTTCCCCTACCTAGACGACTGGCTCATCAAAGCCAGCACTTACCAAAGCTGCCTTCAACACACTCAGACAACAATACACTTACTTCATCAATTGGGCTTCACCATCAATTCACAAAAGTCTCACCTGCGTCCTGCACGGATGCAGTCTTATCTAGGAGCTACTATCAACACTCTCAAAGCTCTAGCCTGTCCCACTGCAGCCAGAATTCACAAGATTCAGTCTTTGGTATTACAGTTTCAACCCAATCAAAGATTACCAGCCAGAGTTTTTATGCAACTGCTTGGAATGATGGCATCTTGCATTGCAATAGTACCTCGTGCAAGGCTTCACATGCGTCCCCTACAAGAATGTCTAGCGAGTCAGTGGAATCAATCACAGGGTCAATTAACCGATCTAGTGTTGGTAAGTGGCCGCACCCATCGCTCTCAGCGGTGGTGGAACCCACAAAACTTATCAAAAGGGAGGCCCTTCATAGACCCTATTCCACAGACTGTGCTAACAGCAGACGCATCTCTCACCGGTTGGGGTGCCCATCTCCAACATTACATAATCCAGGGTCTGTGGAGTGACAATCACAAAAGTCTCCACATCAACTACCTAGAACGTCTGGCAGTGTTCTTGGCATTCAAAGCTTTTCAAATTCACCTTATAGGCAAAGTTGTACTAGTCCGCACAGACAACATGACAGCAATGTCCTATGTACAGAAACCAGGAGGAACACACTCTCTCCAACTGTCACGCCTCTCACAAAACATTTGTAACTGGGCAATTCATACAAGATTTATCTCCTGGCAGAACACCTTCCAGGAGTAAACAATCAAATTGCTGACCTCTTCAGCAGACAGAGGCAGCAAGTTCACGAGTGGGAACTTCATCCCCAAGTTCTTCTTCCCTACTTCCAACACTGGGGTTTTCCACAAATAGAGCTGTTTGCCACAGTAAACAACGCAAAATGCCCAAACTTCGCATCCAGGTTCCCACACCCTGTATCCAAAGGCAATGCCCTATGGATGAGTTGGTCAGGGATATTTGCCTACGTTTTTCCGCCTCTCCTACTACTTCCATTGCTTGTTTGGAAGCTCAGGCAAACATCACTCACACTGATCCTAGTAGCCCCCACATGGGCTCGTCAACCTTGGTACACCACCCTGTTAGAACTGTCTGGTTCCACATCATAAACTGCATCTCACCAACAGTCTCCTCACTCCTCATGGAGAAATCAGACATCCAAATCCCAAGGAGCTCAACCTAGCGATTTGGCTCCTGAAGTCATAGAGTTTGGTTATTTAAATCTACCACCACAAAGTATGACTATTTTAAAAGAAGCAAGAAAGCCTACTACCAGGGCTTGCTACGCAGCAAAGTGGAAAAGATTTGTTATCAATTGTAATAAAAACAAGATCAATCCTCTAGACGCTTCTATACAAAATATTATCTGTTACCTGTTGCATTTACAGCAAACAGAGTTGGCTTACACATCTATTCGTTTACACCTTGCAGCAGTGGCTGCATATTTGCAAAACAGACAACATTTATCTCTTTTCAAGATTCCAGTAATCAAAGCTTTCATTGAAGGTTTGAAAAGAGTTACACCACCAAGAGTTCCACCTGCACCAGTGTGGAATCTTAATATGGTCCTTACAAGACTTATGGGTCCACCCTTTGAACCCTTACATAAATGTCCTCTATAGTTTCTCTCATGGAAATTTGCTTTGCTCATTGCTATCACTTCATTGAGGAGAGATGGTGAGCTACAGGCTTTACCCCCAGAAGAACCTTTCTTTCAACTCCACAAAGATAGTTGTTCTTGGCACCAATCCAAAATTGCTTCCCAAAGTGGTTTCTGCTTTTCATATTAACCAATCAGTTGAGTTACCTGTGTTTTTTTTTTTTTTTTTTACTCCACGATTCAGTGGCAGAAAGAGCTCTACACACGCTAGATGTTAGAAGAGCTTTATTATATTACATGGAAAGGACCAAAGATTTTCGCAGAACCAAACAACTGTAGAAGCTGAAATAGAAATATAGAAATAATACCACAGATACAACTCTGTCAGCACAGAAGATAGCAGAATTTATTGGAGACCAATAGATAATGCAAATACGTGAAGCACGGAGACAGCCAGCATAGTCACTGAGTGTCCAAAGGGGCGACGCCCTTGGACAGCTTTTATTGTCACAAACCACACAGGAAGCATTGTCATAATACACGTAATACAAGTTAGGCAGAGTGTACCTGTCCAATCATCAAGGGCCTAGACTATGCTATACCATGTATGGTCCGAACTATACTGTTGCTGACCACGTGTCTGAAGTACCTGACAGTTTAGGACTTTCCACTGTAATGCATTTGTATTAGCCTTGGTACTTTTCCTCTGAAATGATTGCAATATCATAGCACGTACGAGAAATATTGCTAAATGTGATATGCTGAAATACTTGCGGCTAAGCTAGCATCCTGCTCTTGTATGTTTCTTAGGCAAGCCTTGCGTTACAGCAGCATTTTTTATCTAAATAGAGTGGAAAAGTACAAGGGTCTATATGCTGGTTCTCATGTCAACTTAACAGGGCCTGAAGCTTCAAGCATTTGGTATCACATATGAAAGATGGCTTCAACACAACTATTTGTTGCATTTGCGCCACCTCACAAAGGCAATCCCATCTCTAAATAAGGCATTTCAAGATGACTTGTTAACTGCATTCAAACATGCTACGCTAAAGCTAAAATAACTTTATCCATACCTCCTAGAGCACATTCCACTCGCAAAATAGGGGCTACTATAGCTTTTTTAGGCAACATTCCTCTAGCTGACATGTAAAGCAGCTACATGGTCTACACCTCTCACATTTACTAAACACTACTGTGTAGATGTGTTAGCAAGACAACAAGCCAATGTAGGGCAAGCAGTGCTTAAGAGAGTATTTCAAACAACCGCAGCACCTACAGGTTAGCCACCGCTTTGGGAGTATACTGCTATATAGTCTATGCAAAGCATGTCTTTCTACAGCACACATGCCTCGAACGGATAATGTTACTTACCCAGTAAGCATCTGTTCTTGGCATGTAGAGCTGTAGATTCACACGTGCCCACCCACCTCCCCTGGCACCTGTAGTTGTTGCAGTTCTTCCTATTTATATACATACGCATGGACATCTCTATTCTACACTTACTTACTCCATTCTCACCCTCTAGCGGGAAAACAATCTAACAATGGAGTCAATGACCATGCGCACTATCACCGAAAGGAGGAGTCACCTTACCTTGTGACTGGAAAGACTTCTTCGAAGACCAAAACAACTTGCAAACATCCGGACCCAACACTAGATGGCAAGAGAATGCAAAGCATGTGAATCTACAGCTCTACATGCCAAGATCAGATGCTTACTGGGTAAGTAACATTATCCTTCTGATTTGACATCGGAGGTCTTAATAGTTTGGTTACTTAAAACTGCCTCAGGATTGTATGCAAATCTGTTTGGGGCACGCAAGCTGACCATGAGTGCTTGTTACACAGCTAAATGGAAGAGGATTGTTCATTACTTTATAAGCAAATAGGTAGAACTGAAGGCATGAGTGCAGGTTACCATTTGATATCGCACCTCCAAAAGTTTGCATTAGCGTACCGTTCCATTGGATTACATCTAGCTGCCATATCAACTTCCATACAAAACGGAGAACACGCTCTTGTTTAAAATCCCTGTGGTTAAAGCTTTTATTGGGGGGAGGTTGAGAGAATTATTGCTCCTAGAACTCCTGCGGGGTCTCAGTGTTGTGCTTACAAGGCTTACGTGACCTCAGTTTGAACCACTAGGCTCATGTCACACATTTTCTATTGTGAAAGTAGCCTTCCTGGTTGCAAGAAGGGACAGTGGACTGCAAACACTAAGTTTGTTCTTAGAACAAATGCTACATTTTACGTCAGACTATTGAGTTGTCTTTTTTTCTTTCTACACCTTGACATAGTGGTAGAAATGGCTTGATTGATTGATTGATATCACACATTCGACGTTGGGCGGGTGCTGACGTGCCGCATTCACAGGACCTAATCCATTGACAAGACAAAACCTCACCTAGGAAATCTCATTTCTATGTGTGTTCTAGGAACATGAATATTCAGATGCACATAAACATGCTAAGCTAATGCAGAACACACATTGCATTCTGTACCGAGGGCACATCCCACTAGAAAGAAGGGAGCAACTATGTCCTCCTTAGCAACCTACTAGTAGCAGAAATCTATGAAGCTGTTACATGGTCAGCACCACACACATTCCCTGAGCAATATTGTGTGGATATTCAGGATAAAAGATTAGTAACAATTAGTAAATAATTTGTGCTGTAAATAAAATGTTCCACTGGTGAGCGAACTCTCACCCAATAAGTTGAATGGTGGAATTAATGCATGTGTACAATAAAGGTGCAGTGGTGTTACAAAATAAATGTCCCTCAATTCTTTGGTTATCCAAATGCTCTTAGAATGTTCTTTCCATCTTCCACACTATCCGCTTCCTTGTCACTGCTCCATGAGGTGTGCTGTTTTAGAGTCTATGCAGAGCATGTGATCTCCCACAGTACATGCTGCAAACGTAGGATGTCACTCACCCTGTAACCACCTGTAGATTGTAGTACTATACACACAGGAGGAGTTCAGGAGGCTTCCCTGCAGTCCCATGGGGGTAAGGAAGACATCAGTAAGGCTCCCTGTACTGTCGTGGGCAGATGTTAATGAAGAGACAGGATCAGCGATACATGGGAGCACATAGCCATTGCCTGACCTTAAGATGGCCGCCATGTGACATTATCACCTCAAGGGGTCCTCCATCTCAGGCACAAATCGTACCTGATAGGTGCCTATTGTTTATCTTCAGCCTTTATCAGCCATATAGCCTTGGGCGGACTTTTATAGGATGGCGCCGATGCGGGGGCCCGATGCACTGGAGCTGCTTCAAGACTCATAAGTGGCCATACTCTACCCCCAATCTCCCTAAAGTCTGTCGCCCGGCCTCCACATCCTAAGGATTCACCCCCTGGGACCCATTTCAAACAATTTCAAACAAGATGCCGAGATGACCCTACGCTGTGTTTGAATTTGTTGAATTTGGCACTGGTCTCAGTGACTATGTGCTTCCCACCTGGATTTTGGTCCTGCTTACTCTAACTTTTTGACCCCCATGAGGTTCTTTTCATCCGCTGCCGGTCTACTAGAACTGATCTGCTTCCCAGCCCCCTGTTTCTACTCCCCACCCCATTCCCTCTATCCTCTATTGGGGACTTGTTTCTTCTAAGTTTGATTATGCAACTGTAACTAATGTAACTATGCCAAACTGTTGTTCTTGTTATTCCGGACCGCAGAGACCTGAGCAACATGGCTGATGCCCGGTGGAGCTGCTAGACAGCTATAGAGATCATCGGCCCTGGTTCACCTCCTCGGCAGTCACCTACCCAGCCGGACATTGGGCACAGTTCTCCTCGTCTCCCCGCTATGTCTTCTTCCTTCCCCTCCCTCCGACGAATTACCGTAACGTTGTTTCTTTCCTGTGTTTTACTATGCTCTTATAACGGATGTAATTTGTAACTTGTAACTCAACGATCCTCATGTAAAGCGCTCCGATACCTCCGTGTCCAGCCAGCGCTATATAAAACGCGTCAAATAAAATAAATAAAAAAATACTATAAATTAACTTGCACCTTCCAAGATCAAAGTCCTCATCCAAGCAAGGTGCTGGTCACAGTGTACTGTCCACGTTTGTTGCCCTGCTGTGCTACACGCCACTTGCATCACTCACCCGCTGAGGAAAAGCAATCTGAGGGGAGAGTCTCTGTCATTGGTGCATCTAGTGCATTGTGGTTTAAGGGAGCAGTCTTGAGGTATCTCGAGACCGAAGATTTTGTCAAAGAAAAATCCCTTGCAAATGCGCTCAACGGTAGATGGCAGGACTTTGCAGAGCATGTGAATTTACAGCATTAGAAGCTACAAATACACTTACTGGGTAACATTTTCCTTCTTGTTTGTCACTTACACTAGTTTATTCTTGCCTAAAACCACAGTTTCATGTTCTACAAACTGTTATTTATGGATTTTAGAAGCTGTAATGCTGGTCCAACTGCGGCTAAGGCCACCATTGGCAGGCGGGTTCTCTTGGATTTCCCTCTGCTAAACATAGAACAAACTTGTGATCCTGTGTTGAGCACAGTCCACCAAAGCGGAGGAGGCGCAAGAGCATTCTCAGCACACATTAGACAAATAGGTCAGCGAGGTGTGCTATCCCAAACGTATCATGCCAGAGTTGCACGCTTTAGACGTCATCAGAAAGTGACACAATGTGGTCAAGAGGTCTAGCAAGCCTGTATGCTTAGCTTAAGTGTCAGAAGCTGCCTTATCGTCCCTTCACTCTGTTCTTTGCTGTGGAATCTAGCGACGGAAAAGAGCTAGAACGCAGGAGTATGATCTAGTTGCCATCATGACTCAATTACTTCTTATCCAAGGCCATTTGTGTCTATCGAGGCTGCCCTTCCAGCTGCATAGCTGTGAGATGGAAGAAAACATTGATTAGCCCTTTACTTAACGATGTGCCCAAGATGTGGAGTATTGGAAGGCAGGTTCCTTCTATCTGGCAGCTGATCCAATACCTGTTAGACAAGGTGGGATCTTGGTCTCTCACTGAGAGTGAGGCCCTGCAGAGAGTTTAGGGCAGCAGTGACTCATGGGAGGTCTGCAGATGTACAGGAGCAGAGGTCCTGTCATGCAAGGAACAGCCCCAAGAGGATGACTTTGTAGGAGCTATTGGCGCAAGACAGATCTGTAACTCAAAGGCATCTGCAGGGCCCTTGACCACTGCATTGAGAACAGAGAAACGATGGTCTGGAAAGTGTTGAAGGGCTGTCTGCAGAGATGGTGCAGAGTGCCAGGCCTTGTGTGCTTACGAAGCGTAGTTCTCAGGAGGTTGATCCTGTAGCGTTCGGTTGCAGGAGGCCCAGAGAAGTGCTTTAGTGGAGGAGCTTGATGTGGTGGTGGTCTGGCAGAGGCCGTACCAGTCTTGATAGTGTTAAAATAAAAGTTCTGGTGAATATCTGAAATTGGGCTTGTGGCACTAAAAGGGCACCACAAACGAATAGACCGATACAGAAACCAGTGTACATCAATTCTGATATATTTTATTTAATTTGCAAACAAAAAAAGTACAATATTCAAAATTTAAATGAGAACGTTGGGGCTTTTCAAAATGTGTTTTTATTTCCAAGAGACGTTGCAATATTCTAGACTTTTCCACATTACTTTCTTTTTTGCTCCTCCTCCTTTTTTTTTTTTTTGCAATATATTTGTATTAGTTTAACACAATTGAACCAAAACGTTCAGATGTACAATCGTTCAGTTATGCGAACCCGTCCTGTGATGGCATTTGAAAAAACAAGGAAGAAAAGCACAGGAATCTGCCTATTCAGGTTGCCATCTCAGGAATCACCAATATTCTGGAGGATTCTGCACCTCTCTGTCGAGTCTTGGACCCTGCAGACAGAATCAAACAACGGACAAATGACAGTCATTGAGTCCACTATTGCATGCATCTTAAAAGAGAGAAAAAAGCATGGGAAAGGATAGAACATGGAAGGAAGACAAAGAGGGGAGGGAAGACTGTAAAATGGAATAAATAGTTTGTCGCAGGAAGATCTGCAGTACACACACAACCACAACAGCCATCGCCCAACAATCTGCCAAAAAGGGCCTCTCTGAGATACACCATCCCCTATAGTGATGCCTGGAGGTGAGACTTCAGTAGAAAGAGTGGCACGCGCAACCCTCCGCCCTCCCAGATGAGCATGCAACTGGATCCTATAGCAAAGGACAGGAAGGGGGAACACAGTGACAGCACCCCACCCATATGCAGTACCCCCGCCCACCCTCTGCAGAACGTCTTCGTCATGGTGCACACACAGGTATACCAATCCACATGGGAGATGAGATATCCAGCACAGAGGTAGACAGAATTAACCCATACTAGTCCCGGCAAGGGGGAAGCATGATTGGGTAGGACAGCCATAAGTGGTGGACTGTCGAATGGCACTAGTAAAGTCAGCGTGTGCCAATGCCATACCAGGTACCCAGCACAGAGAAGGGAAGTGGTGGTCTGAACTGCCTACCAGATAGCGCATACCACAATCCATATGTCACGAGGGGATGCCTCTTAAACAGAAGTGGAGTCATGCGGACAGCAGAATGTGTTCACAACCACTTCCCAGGACCATGAGCTGTAGTATAAAGAAGAGGCATAGGTCAAGGGGAATCTGTCTGAAGCCAGCAAAGTCCCAAGTCCTCTCGAAAAACCCAAACGTGTTGTTCAATTTATACATGTTCTGTTCCTGAAGTGCTATCCTATGCAATTCGATGAGCCACTCATTCACTTTGGGACTCTATGCTTGTTGCCAGAGATGGGATACACATCTTGGCTGCCACTAGGTAGGTGACAAGCCATTGATGGCTAGGAGTATCCAAGTCCGAAACATTCCCAGTATCGTGAAGGATCACCAAAGAGCAGATAGGGGAATGGTTTGGGAGCTGTAGTGACGGATGTGAAGCCAAACCCCCCCTGAATAGGACTGCAGGGCTGAGGCAGAAGACCAGAGAATGTAATATAGGTTGCAGGTGTCTTCATCACATTTCCAACACCAGTCATGGAGTAGTAAATGTGCACGCTTCAACTTCCATGACGTCCCGTACCAATCCTCAAGGATCTTGAAAAATAGAAGCTTCAGTATAGATTCCCTGGGAACTCACCCATGGCCATTGAGTAAAGCTGCCCAATCAGCAGGTGTCTTCCCTTCCCAGGGTACCTGTCACGTCAGTCCGGTCACCGCAATGATGGAGCCAGGGTACAGGGATTTAGTAAAGACTTCATAGAAGCTGCAGGCCATGCCTCTGAAGCGGCTCCAGGTCTGTTGATGATGATGAAGAAGAATGTTGGAGGTGGGCAGCACTATGGGTGGGAGACTGAGTGCAGTTCGAAGGCAGTGAGTCAACTGACGGTACCTCCACTGATCTGCAGGGAGGAGACAAAATTCTTCCCGGAGGGTCTGGAACCAATTATACAGGCCATCGTGAAAGAACTACTCAATGTGGATCACTCCTTAGCACTCCAGGAACCTAATAAAATGGGGCATTTGCAATGCACAGGGTCTCATTGTTCCATAGAGGGTCCTTATGGAGTAATTCCCCATACTTTGTGCCTGGTACGCCTCACCTGGGCAATGACATTAAGAATCAGGTTTCTCGCTGTGAGCGTATGTGCGCTAATGGAATAGACAGGGAGAGACACGTTGGGGCATCCAATGAGGTTGTGTTGAATATGAAGCCACTGCGGGGCAGTGTTGCATTGCTACAGTAAGAAGACCACTGAGAGAGATGAAAGGCCAAGCTATATGAAGTCATATGTGGTAGACCGAGGCCTCCAGAGATAGTGTCCGCCCATAATAGAGAGGCCTGAAGTTGTGGTCTGCAGCTGCTACAGATTTAGGATTTAACATCTGCCTCTATCCCCAAGAGTAATGTATGAGGTAGTCACAAGGGTAGCATACCCAGGACAAAGCTAAACCGGGGACTGCTGTCATTTTGAGTGTCTGCACTTTCTCTCAGAGCGAGAGGTTTAAGTGGTGTCGTTTAATGAAATCCTGACTTGTTTGCTCAATCAGAGGAAGTAGATATCTTCCACCAAGTGTGTAAGTCCACTATTGACATGCATACATGTTATAGTCCCACATATAGTCACGTTGACATTTTGTTTCACATTTCGTTCAGTTAATCTTATAGCTAGAGAGAGGGGGAGACGTTATTGATGATGGGAATGACGGCCACAATGGAGGAGGTTGGTTGTGACAGGAAGTCAAAATATACACAATACAGTAGCGGATCTTCCTCCGTTCCCCCTATCTGGAGAACCTTAACGGTTGGCAAGATGCAGAGAGCATTAAAAAGAGGTTCCAGGGACAGTAAGAAAACAAGCATTTGCAATGCAATAGGTCTCGCATTCACGCGAGTTTGTGCTACTGGCATTGTAAATGACAATGCCTTTTATTTGTGTTTTGGGTTTTAAAACATAAATAAAAGGCATTGTCATTTACAATACTAATAACTTAAACTCTCGCAAAGGCGGCACCGGGCTACAGCATAACACTTCCTGCAAAAACCAAGTAACCGATATTACAAATTAGCAAAAATAATATTCACCAGAAGAAAACAGAATATAATACTGATTTATTGACAGAGCTTGGTTGGGACAGACTTTTAATCACAGCTGCTAGTACAGAATCACGAAACAATAATCACTTCAGATGAAGGAGCCATTTAATGAGACTGGGTGTAAGTCAAATTATGCCACCTGAGCATTATATGTAAAACACAACCAGTACACACCAGTTTGCGAATAAGCAGCAAGTTGTTAGACGACGTAGCCTGACGTTTGACCTTTAGCATCAAGGAGCAACTCTGAGGCAACCATACCATCTGCTACCCCTAAATCTGCAGGGGCCAGAAGATTTGACAACTACGAGATGCTACGGACCGGAGAATGTTTAATCCGGGAGAAGCAACTGTAAATGTCACCTGTCGAACTTTTCTAGCCCTGTGGCAGGATCAGCAGGCAGCTGAATGTGCAAATATGTGTAGAAATGTCATCAAAGTTCTAAATTTTGAAAACTTTATGAAGTTTCTACTGTTTGCATGATAACTCTCCCACATAAATTATTAAGAGGGATCTTCGCCTAGATGTACAGTTATGTGCGTTTACAAAATCCATAAAGGTATTGAATTTCAAAAAATGCAGTCAGTGACTGGTTGAATGGCAGAGGAACCTCATTAATTACCCAGTCGCCAGCTAAATAGCATCAAGCCTGTAGTATTTGGATGGCAGCCTGGTTTATGGCAGAGAAACGCCACTGTTTAAGTGGTGGCCAGCCAAACGGTAACGAATCTCTGCCATTGATTCAACACTCAACAGGTAGGTAAATATATTTCTCTTCCAGGGGATACTCATCAATAGTCATAAGCACTGAATTATCCCCGCCCATCTGCGGGATCCCGGAGCATATAGAAATATACATATATATATGAGTATGTTGGGGGATCACAAGTGCATAGCACTTCCGCGACATACATATATACATGTATATAAATATGCAGCCTAACAAATTCCAATAAGGCAAAATGCCAAAATTACAAAGGTTTTCCCTGTACAGACAATCTCCTATATACACTCTGTAATAGAGAACATACACTGTAATAGTGTTATGCAAGAAAAACCTTTATTTTCAGAGAAGAAAACATGTAATAGCAGGCAGTTGGCCCATAGGCTGCATAGCTGAATAAATATCACCGTACAGTAAAACACTGGCACCTTGCTTTTAAGGCTTCCAAGAACTTGGACACTTTGCCTTTAAGGCCTCCAGGAGACCCTCTGCTCCCATCATGCACCACAGGTGACAGTTAGGTCAGTTCTTTTTTCCGGCTCCTTCTATGAGGATCCTGGAGCTTGAGCTCGACAGTTTTTCTGACTTTTCTGTCAGGAATTGTTTTCTTCTTTGGTTTTTTGCGATTTTCCTGTGCTGGCAGTGTTTTATTATCATTCTCTCGACAAAATTTCAAACTTTTTCTGTCAGAATGCCAGCTCTTTCGAAAATGTCCATCCTGTGGAAAGAAGATGGCCATCTCTGATCCACACTCTGTGTGTATCGCCTGTCTTCCTTCCAGTCACAAGCCTGACACTTGTTACCATTGTAGTAAGTTTTCTCACGAGGATTCTTCGCGACAGGGAGAGGATTCGCCTTCAGGCTGTGATCGAGAGAGGAAAAACCCGGCTGGGAAGTGGCCTTGCGTGTCAAGAGCCCTCCTCTCTTCAAGAACATCGACGCCAGCATCATTCTGCCTCTTCAACATCGAGAAACGGCAAATTCCGGACTGTTCGCCGTCGGCGTCGTTGCCGCCGTTGAAGAAGCGACCCACACAATCTCCGACGTCGAGACGGCGTGAGTCTCCGTCGTCGAGAAAGGTATTGGCGTCGAAGCATGCTACCTCGGGCTCGAGGTATAGTCATGGCAAAGACCGATCGACGTCAAAACATCCATCGCGTCGAGACATCCGTCGACGTCAAGGCACTCTCCGTCACCTCCCCGTGAGGTCGACGTCCGAGAAGTTTGCCCGGCGGCAAGGGTTCCGCGGAGAACAGTCGGCGTCCGAAGACGTCGAGGCTATTGACGTCGAGGAGGCGAGTGCGTTCGGCGTCGAAGTCCCCAGGCAGACCGGTCGACGTCGAGGACACCTTTGAGGGAGGTGAGGTCGCCGTCGAGGGCAGCGAAGTCCTTAACTCCTCCTAGCCATCATCCCACGTCAAGGGAGAAGTCGACGTCGAGGGAAAAACAAAGGTCGACGTCGAGGCGCTCGACGTCGAGAGCTAAAGAGCCTGCTGTTGCCTCGGATGAGGTTAGAGCTGCATCTCTATCGTCAAAATCTGGATCTTCTCCAGGACTGCATATTGTCCAGATCTCCCCGGAAGGCTCTCCGGTGGTTGGTGAAGATGCACGGCGCAGGAAGCCTAGGGCCCTCAGTAGCCCGGGGTCTGATTTTCCCGTACCTATTCTCCTTCACGCTTTCCAGGGATTCTCCATCCCCTAAAACGCCTAGAAGATCAAGATCACCGACTGTGGTTTCTTCCAGAAGGAGGACTCCAGCAGATCACGATCTTCACATGCTCTCCATGCTAGATCAAGGGACAGATCTCGCTCTTATCATTCTTCTCCGAAGAGAAGGCGGCATAGGTCTCCCACCCGGTCTTCTTCCACCAGGTCCTCTATCAGAGACTATTCTCCAACTTTGACAGCTACACCTCCGTCAAGAGTTTCTCCAATCGATGACCTCAGCACTTTTAGTGAAGTTCTCTGTAGAGGAGCGAATAAGCTGAACATTTCTATGTATGTCCCGACTGTTACCTCCTCAGTGATTTTTGAGACTCTTCATCACTCGCTCCTCGACTCGGCCTTTGCTTCCTCTTGTCCCAGGCCTTCTGAACCTGCTATGCAAACTTTTTGACACCGGCAACGGTGGGAGCTGTTCCTTCCCGAATAGCCAAAAGTACAAGGCTCCGGACCAAGATCCGTTGTTCCTTAGATCGGATCCTCCTCCGGATTCCATCATTGTGGCGGCGGCTAGAAAGACGCACTCAGCTATGTCTTCCTCCTCAGCGCCTCCGGATAAGGATAGTAAACTGATGGATTCTTTAGGTAGAAGGATGTGCAACACTTCAGCTTCTATCATGAAGGTCTCCAGTTCCTCCGCTCTGCTGGGGAGGTATGATAGATCCTTGTGGGATTCACTGGGACGTTTTGCAGACAAGCTCCCAAAGAGGACCAGCAAGACTTTAGAGAAATTCTACAAGAGGGAGGTCTAGTGGCTAATCAGGTGATTAGTGCTTCCGCTGACTCATCTGATCTGGCTGCCCACGGATACTCCCATGGTATCTGTTCGAGGCGTTCTGCTTGGTTACGCTTGACTGGCCTCAAACCCGACGTCCAGCGGAAGATAACCAACCTGCCTTTCAACGGGTCTTCTCTCTTCGGGCCGCATGCGGACGAAGAAATGGCAAAGATGAAAGCAGAGCTGGACACGGTGAAAGCTGTGGGTCTCGAGCGGAAGGAATTCCGTAGGCGCTCCCGTCCCTATGATAAGCGCCCGTTCCAACAGAGGGTTCAAACCCCTCAATGGTCGGCTCAGGGTCAGCAGCAGCAGAGGTCTCACTTCCACCAACGGAGACCAGGAAGAGTAAGAGGGACCAATAGACAGCAGGCCTCTACCTCAAAGCAACCATCAAAACAATGAGGGAGTGCTTCCTCTAGACACGTGTTCCACTCCGGTAGGAGGAAGTATCGCATTACATCTGGAGGAGTGGAGAAACATAACCATCGACAAATGGGTGTTGAACATTGTTCAAGATGGATACTTGCTACGGTTCAAGATCCCACCTCCTTCGGTTCCTCCAGAAGGACGAGTCCGCTTGTGTCATCACATTTTACACGAGGAGGTAAGCGGTCTTCTACAGAAAAAGCCATAGAATACGTCCCTGTTCATCAGAGGCGCCAGGAATATACTCTCGATATTTCCTGGTCAGAAAAAAAGGTCCGACAGTAGAATTCAGACCAATTCTGGACTTGCGCATCTTGAACAAATACATCCGCAAAGAGAAATTTCGAATGCTTGCCCTTCACCAGATCTTTCCCCATCTACATCAAGGAGACTGGATGTGCTCCATAGATCTGCAGGACGCTTATTTCCACATTCCAGTGTCCAGAAAACATCGAAAATTTCTCCGTTTTCAGGTTGCTCTACGTCACTTCCAGTTCTGAGTCCTACCTTTCGGACTGAAGTCAGCCCCACGGACTTTTTGAAAGTGCATGGCAGCGGTGGCAGCTTTTCTCCGCAGACACAAAATATTTGTTTACCCGTATCTGGACGACTGGCTTCTGAAGAGTGCAACTCCTTCCCTGCTTCAGTCTCATCTCTCCTACAGTCTCCAGTTAATGAACAAGTTGGGTCTACGAGTCAATTTCAAAAAATCGATTCTCAATCCGACCCAGAACATTCACTACCTAGGGTCGTCGCTGGACACCGCGGAAGCAAGCGTGTGTCCTTCGAGCGGAGAGGTTTTCATCAATCAGGATCAAATGCAGAGAACTCCTGCGGATTCGCCACCCAACAGTCCGACAAGTGTCCTCTCTCCTGGGTTCGATGGCTTCCTGCATCTTCATAGTTCCCAATGCCAGATTGCACATGCGTCCCCTGCAGCAAGCTCTGGAGGACCAGTGGGTGCAAGCTTCGGGCAGCTGGGAGGATCGGATCACTCTACCCCAGTCTGCCAGGGACTCCATCGTGTGGTGGACAAGGCGATCACATCTAATGAAAGGTGTTCCCTTCCATCAAGAGACTCCGACTCAAACTATAGTGACAGACGCCTCCCTGCAAGGTTGGGGCTCTCATATGAATCACCTTCAAGTGCAAGGGCTATGGTCGGACAAAGAAAAGGGATACCATATCAATTTTCTGGAGTTGAGGGCTGTCCAACTAGCCCTAAAATCCTTCTTTCCTTCTCTTCAGTCCAACTCCCTCTTGATTCAGACAGACAACACCACGACGATGTTTTATCTGAACAAGCAGGGGGAGGCACCAGGTCCAGAATTCTGTATCAGGAGGCACAAGCCATTTGGAAGTGGCTTCTGGCACGGCATCTCACCATCACGGCTGTCCATGTGCCGGGCGTCCTAAATGTACAGGCGGACTTCCTAAGCAGAGAGTTCGTAGAAGCGCACGACTGGGTGCTAAGCACCGAAGTGGCTCAGGATATCTTTCAAAGATGGGGTGTGCCGGACATAGACTTGTTCGCAGATGCAACAAACTCCAAATGCCCCGTCTACGCGTCCAGGTATCACCAACCAGGTTCAAGCGGGAATGCTCTGTTGATAAAATGGTCTCAGAGCTTACTCTACGCTTTTCCTCCACTGCCTCTCATTCCAGCAGTGATCACGAAGTTCTACAAGTCCAACTCCAGGATGATTCTGATCGCTCCGGAGTGGCCACGCCAGTGGTGGTATCCGGATCTTCTACAACTTTCCGAGTTCCGCAACAGAGATTGCCTTGTCGTCCGGACCTACTATCCAAGAGCCAGGGAGAGTGTTTCACCCCAACCTTCCTTCCTCAGGCTGACAGCATGGCTCCTGAAGTCTTGCAGTATGGTCACTTAGACTTGCCAGCGGACTGTATGAACATACTTAAGGAAGCGAAAAGACCTTCTACCAGGGTTTCCTACGCTTTCAAGTGGAAACGTTTTACTTATGGTGTTTGAATAATGGTCATGACCCAGTTAGAGGGCAGAAACAGGTCATTTTGCCGTATCTCTTACACCTGGCTAAGTCGGGCCTGCAGTTTACATCTATCAAGGTACACTTAGCAGCAATAACGGCATATATACAAAATCACCTTCACAGGTTTCTTTTTCAAAATGCCAGTGGTGAAAGATTTTCTTGAAGGGTTAAAAGGTATACCCACCAGTACGAGCCCCTTCTCCTCCTTGGGAGCTC
The DNA here is from genome assembly GCA_963921515.1 of Calotriton arnoldi. Lineage (NCBI taxonomy): Eukaryota > Metazoa > Chordata > Amphibia > Caudata > Salamandridae > Calotriton > Calotriton arnoldi. Next base: position 1,087,977 of record CAWUFW010004948.1, on the reverse strand, counting down.
AATGTGGTCCTTACCAAACTGATGGGCGCACCTTTTGAACCAATACACAAGTCCTCCTTGCAGCACTTGTCTTGGAAAGTGGCTTTTTGGTTGCTATCACGTCGGCTCGTAGAGTCAGCGAGATACAAGCATTATGTTGTAAGGAACCCTACACTGTTTTTCACTCAAATAGGGTAGTTCTCAGAACTCATCCAAGTTTTCTGCCAAAAGTGGTTTCAGATTTCCACATTAATCAGGTTATCACTTTGCCTACCTTCTTCTCTAATCCTTCTACACCTCCTGAAAGGGCCTTACACTCGTTAGACCTTAAGAGGGTGTTGAGAGTTTTATCTGGATAAGACCAAGGTAATAAGAAAGACGGACCGCTTGTTTGTCAACTACGGCCCCATTAATACAGGATTGGCATCCTCTAAAAGGTCTATTTCAAGATGGATAGTCTCCTGCATATCTCTAGCCTATCAATTAGCTAATAAGTCTCTTCAGGGAAGGCCTAAAGCGCATTCAACTAGAGGAAAGGCCTCTACTACGGCCCTCCTCAGGAACGTCCCTATAGCAGAAATCTGCAAAGCAGCTACATGGCGGTCTGTTCATACTTTCTCTCGCCATTACTGTTTAGATTCAGATGCTCAGGAGGATGCCCAAGTGGGACAAGCCTCACTGAGGAATTTATTTGCTTAATGTCATGTTAAGATGATCTGTTTTTTAATACTATTTGCTCGTCCACGAGGTAGTGGGTATGGGCTTGCTACTCTATTCAGTGCTTATGACTATTGATGAGTATCCCCTGGAAGAGAAGGATTAGTTACTTACCTGTAATCCTAGTTCTCTTCCAGGGGTATACTCATCAAAGTCATAAGCAACCCTCCCGCCTCCCGGACGAGCATTTTTAGTAATTGTTACAAGTTAGTACACCGTGCAAAAAGAACTGACCTAACTGTCACCTGTGGTGCATGATGGGAGCAGAGGGTCTCCTGGAGGCCTTAAAGGCAAAGTGTCCAAGTTCTTGGAAGCCTTAAAGGCAAGGTGCCAGTGTTTTACTGTACGGTGATATTTATTCAGCTATGCAGCCTATGGGCCAACTGCCTGCTATTACATGTTTTCTTCTCTGAAAATAAAGGTTTTCTTGCATAACACTATTACAGTGTATGTTCTCTATTACAGAGTGTATATAGGAGATTGTCTGTACAGGGAAAACCTTTGTAATTTTGGCATTTTGCCTTATTGGAATTTGTTAGGCTGCATATTTATGTATTTATATACATGTATATATGTATGTCGCGGAAGTGCTATGCACTTGTGATCCCCCAACATACTCATATATATATGTATATTTCTATATGCTCCGGGATCCCGCAGATGGGCGGGGATAATTCAGTGCTTATGACTTTGATGAGTATACCCCTGGAAGAGAACTAGGATTACAGGTAAGTAACTAATCCTTTTGTGCTATCTGGCTTGCCGCACAAAGCAAATAGTAAATAATCTTTGCTAATTAACATGTGGGTAAGGATAAAAATGATAATCCATGCCATTTAGACAGCGGCCTGATACTTACCTCTTTGATATTTTGTTTCTTTGCTTTTTGCACGGCTGAAAACATAATCTCTGCTGTTAAATCTGAGCAAATAGTGAACTTGCTGGTTTCTTTACGATTTGCATTGTGTGACCAAATTGTGCATGATATCTGCTTATCCTGCGTTTGAACAGCCTCTGCTCTGATCAAATAATACATCATCTTTGCTATTAACCAGCATCTGGGTAAAAGGTGAAGCTTCCTTGCAATTTGCAGGATGACGATTAAATAGAATGCAATCTCTGCTATTTACCTGTAAATTATAGCATAGAAGAGAATATTCACATTTGTCCAGCGGCCGGCTAAAATATTGACACGAAGACCTTTCTGTATTGGTTAATATTCACATCGCTAAACTCTAGAAGGCAAGCAGCCGAAAAACGGCACACGGCTTAAATGTGTCTAAAAGCGAGATCTATTCAGAGCCATAACTATGGGCAGTACGATCGCTCTAGCAATGCTTGCACGTCTCACCCTATCCTGCTGTTTCTCTTTCTGCAGCCGGCTGTGTCTGGAAGCAGCCATGGCGCTGCGCTGTGCACTGTTTATCTCCTGTTTAAGCGGAAACAACTTACCATGGGCATGAAAGAGCACCGTGCCTTTGTAGTCCTGCTGCCCAGAGAGCAGCGGCTCGCCCCTGCTGAGTGACAAACTGCACCGCCGGCAGCGTGAAGGTTACCGCACTTCCAGCACGAACATCTTTGCTTGTCGGCTTTAGCTCGGACAGCTTCTTTGTCCACAACGAACAATCTGACGTGACAAAAACAGGCGTAGTCTGGCTCGTCGTCAAAGTAATTTTCCTCTTGCATTTGACTATAAAGGGTCGTGGCAAAGCCCAGTTGTTATAAATGCAGAAAGCAGAGCAGTCGACGGCTAGAGTGAAATGCTTACAGCAGTCCTTCGTCACTTCTGCTTGGCCGTCAGGAAGCATTTGCTTAACCATCCGCCTATAGTCGGCGTTTTCACAGGAACCTGCAGTCTCCTGACTATAAAAACAGGAGTGGTTTGTCATAAATAATTGTAGGGAAGGGAAGTGTTTTTCTATTTGCTTCTGATTAAAATGTAGTCCTCACACCCTCACTGCTTTCTTTTATCCCAATGATGTGATCCAAAAGTGAAAAGAACAAGCTCTCGACATTGCGGCTCTGAAGCCCGCGAGACGCCGTGCATGTGCACGTTTGCTGTCCGGCGCCGGGCACAGCTGTGAAGCACACGAGTCAAAGAGACGCCGTGCGTGTGCACATCTGCTGTCCGACGCCGGGCACAGCTCTGAAGCACACGAGTCAAAGAGACGCCGTGCGTGTGCACATCTGCTGTCCGACGCCGGGCACAGCTCTGAAGCACACGAGTCAGACGCCGTGCGCGTGCACATGGGCTGTGTCCCCCTTCCGAACAGAAACCGACGACCATACTCTCGCCAAGCGAGCAGCTGTGCTGCGTCGCCAGGCGAGACTTAAAAACATGACAGGTAGCTGTTGACTGTAAGAACCCGTCCTTCTGGTCCTTGTGAGGCGGAAAGCGCGTAACAGGCAGTGAGGTGATCTGGAGCCGACGGGGGAGGGAGGGAAAGTGAAAGTGCGCCATACGTGCGTTACTGCTGAAACGCCGACGCATGCACGTACGTGTGCACATCTCCTGTCCCACGCGTGCCGGAGAAGCTAGGCGGGTAGAGGAAGTCCGGCGGGAGCCCACCCCGCCTTCGTGAATGCCGCATGATGCGGCCGGAGCAGGATTCAAGAGCCGGTAAGTGGTGCATGCAAGCGCGCCGCGCCTGGACAGGAGATGTGCACGCGTATGGTGCGAGCAGGAGTTGTGATAACGCCGCGGGCCGTGCACGTGCACATCTCCTGTCTGTTAAGCTCGGCACAGACGGCTGATGTGCACGCGTACGGTTTGCGGCGTTATTACAACTCCTGCTCGCACCATACGCGTGCACATCTCCTGTCCAGGACTTGCCATACACGTGCACATGTCCTGTCTCCCTTCGCAGGCAAGTCGGCAACAATAGATCTCGCTTACGCTGCATCGCTAGGCGAGACCTAAAAAGTGGGGGAAGGGGACATCCCTGCCAGGTACCCCGTTAAATATCAAATGAGTCGGACAGGAAGCCCCACAGTTGACTTGGGTCATGTGGGAATCCTAGAGAAGGCATATCTTGCTGATAAAATCATCACCCAGACCCTTTTTCTCCAATACTCGGAAAAGGTAAGGCCACTTAACACAGCCAAACGCCTTACTGGCTTCTAGGGAAAGGGCTAGTATCTCCTCAGTGTCATATTTTGTTTGCCAGAATACATGTGTCAATGTCCATAAACGGTTGCGGGAGCATCAGCCCGGTACGAAGCCCTCCGCCGTAAGATGAACCAGCTCAGAGATCACCTTGCTTAATCTAGAAGCCAGATTTTTGCCAGTTAATTGGAGGTCGACATCAAGTATCGAAATAGTGCAGTGACTGGCGCATTCCAAAGGTCGTTGTCTTTAGGGAGAAGGGTAAAGTTGGACATGTGTCCGAGGGAGCCTTTCTCAATCGCTTCTTGGTAGACCCGCTTCAGGAGAGTAACCAAGACTGGTTTATCAGTTTTGTAAACTCACCAAAATACCCCTCTTCCGGTGATTTATATGCGGGTAACGCCCAAATGGCCTCTGCCACCTCGTCCTCAAGAAGCACCCTACCCTCCACATTCAAAGTGGGTAGGTTTAATGGCCCAAAAAAACATCAGCTTACTTTAACATGGCTGAATACTCTGCAGTCTAGAGAGAGTCCTAGTACAAAGCAAAGCAGCGCGTGATATCAATGGGATGTGTTAGAAGATTACCAGACTCGTGTCTGGCTGGGGATAGTGAAGTGGGATTCCTGCTGTCCCTGTTGTGTGGCAAAAATTTGCCTCGAATTCTCACCTTGGTTGTACCGGTGCCATTGCAACTTAACCAGAGATTTTTTTGAAGCCTTCTTGAAAAATGTATTGAGGTGCATCTTTTGTCAATTCTAATTCTTTCAAGAGGCCAGGGATCGACGATGCTATGTATCGATTATTGATGCCTTTCACCTTTTGATTCCAACAGCTGCAAGTCCATTCTGGCCTTATGTATCACAACAGCCAAGTGTCTCATCAGTAGCCCTCCCAGAGCTGCCTTCGCTTCTGACCAGAGCATTGTATGGTAACTCACCGAACCTTTGAGACCTTTGTTATCCGCAAGGTAAAAGCAAATATGATACCAGAGCTGTTCCTTCTGCTCTCGCGGTTCATAAGTGAATGCTTTCATGCGCCATCAAGGCAATGGAGGTGCCAGTAATCCGTGTCTAAAGATAAGTGGACCAGACTATGATCATAGAGGCTACCTCTGTGTATGACACAGTTGGTTACATCCGTTAGCAGGAGAAAGTAATCAATACAAGACTGGGTGCCATAAGGACACTAGAGGAAAGTGTAATCTTTGACTGTGAGGTGTAGCAACCACCACACAATCCCATAGGGCATGGTCTGATGTCAGATCTCGAAGTAAAGCAGTCAGTGCGGTTGGAATGGTCTAGCTGACTGGTGCCAAGTTCATCTCCCCCAGAACAGGTGTGCACTCAAAGGCAGTAATAATCCTAGATAGATGGGTCAGAAAGTGGGTCTTGTCCACATTGTGTAGAATATTTTGAACCTACCACAAAGGTCCTCCCAGAATACACAGTTTAGCAAAAACCCATAGGCCCTCATCAGCTGTCCAAATTTTTATGAGTTTTTAGGGAAGCCTCCTTCTCAGTTTAGCAACACCACACCTCTTGTATGCATTCCAGGAGGAGACTTTGTACCGCCAGTGGTGCCTGTGAGCCTACTACTAGTAACAATGGCACTCCGCCCAGTCCCTTTTGAGCTGGAGCAATTCCTCTGGGGATAAGTGCGTCTCCAGAAGAAGCGCAGTGTCTATATGTTTCGTATGAAGTTAGTGCAAGTTTTTGTGCACTTAATGTAGCGAGATAGTCCATTGACATTCAAGGAGGTCAGTGAAAGGAGCTATACATCTCAGCGTGCAAACTGTTCGTGAAACACTAGTAGCAAGATGAGTGATACCAAGGGGTGGATATCTGGGCAGATCCAAGAGCTGGTCTCTCTTGACCCAAAGTAGCAAGAAATATCGGAAGAGGACAGCCGCAGCGTATGCCAGTATGCGGCCACCATCCGAGGCCTCTACCGTGTAAGTGGTGCAAGGAGGGACTAGCCAATCTGGCCAGTCCTTGCTATAGCCAGGGGACAGTCTATTACTGTGTGGGGCAGGGCAGCCAAGAAGTGCTAGCTTTAAAATCTGCAGGGGGAAAGTAATGGGTTGGTGGTGGACCAGCAGTAATGGGGAGAGAGTAGGAAAGGTGCAAGTCCCCGATGCAGAACAAGAAAGAAGGGTAACGAAAGCAGAAATGCTGGAAGAGGACACTTTTGCAACTGGGACTAGAAGAACTCTTTTTTTATCCTAATGCCTACTCTCTCTTGTCAGCTCATACCAGCGATTCAATTTGCAGCCACCAGTTGTCATGACTAGATTGTTTGCTGTACTTGCGCTGCACCCACAAATCAAGCTATGGGTACCAACTTAAGTTTTAGACGTTAGTTTCAAATTCATTCAAAGAGCTTTGTTGGTGCACACCCAAAAGAGAGACTGTATAGGACTTTTGTATACGTATGAATGCACTATTTGTATAGAGTGCACCTCGCCAAAAGGTAGGTTTACAGTCAACTAGTGCTAGGAGAGGGAGCAGAAGTACACTCACAGCATCGTATTGTAGCGTTCCTTCAAAGAGGTGTGTCTTCAGCTCTGGCCTAAATCGGCCCCTTGTTAGTTGGTCCTGGTGGATACTGGATTTTTGTTTCCAAACCATAAGAGCACCGTTGGAAAAGACCACAGAGGTGTGTGTCAAAAACAAAGAAACTGACACTGTCCCCTGGTGTGGTTAGAGCCCCAGAGATGGTGTGCGTGGCTGCAATGTAAGCAGGGATGCTGGTTGTGAGGACTTCTTAAATAATCTAGCTTCTTTTAAGCTTTGATTTGGGCTATTTTCAAAACCTGTTGCAAAGGACTTACAATGGATGCACCACTCTTTTCATGACCTCGGGCAGGCATAGAAATAGCAGTAACTTCCCTCGACTAAATGGTGTCACTGTTCTCCCCTCAAAGAGTGTCTACACACTTCGTTTATAGGTGCCACCACAAAAGCAAATTTATGCTTGCCATGCACTCTCTAAACACGCACATACACAAGAGGGTACAAAATCTCACTCTGAAGAGAGGGTTGACATGTAAGAGGTTCATTAGAAAAGGTTTTGCCAAAAAGTTGGGCTTTTACGACTAACTGGATAGCAGACTTTAGAACTATTCAAACTATTGAGCTGTTGTAACAGGTAGGTAACCATTTTCTTTCACCCGCCCCTGGGATCTATAACTTTTGGCATGCTGCAAAACCAGTGATGCAGGTAAATGCTTTCTTTTCCCTTGTGCTTCAGTTACTAGAGAACATAATGTTTTTCTACTGCTAAGAAGGAATATGAAGTTGTATTCACTGTAAATCCAATGTTTAGAGGGCACGCTCTGAGTATGTTCTATGCCACCACAGCGCAGCTTCCTTACATAGTGACTAAATCTAGATCGAAGGATGTTATTTCACTGTACCACTTGAGTTTTGTTAACAGTATTTAAATTCTACTTTGATTTCAGTGGATGATTCCCCTTCTAATGACCAGAGTGTCTGCCCCCAAGAGGAGTTGCACAACCAGGATCAGTTGCCTGAGCAAGAGACGTCGTCTAATAACCATGCAGAGAGTACTCTGGCCTTCGAACTGAAACTTAATGAAGAAACATCGTCTTGTGACAATGCAGTGAATGCACCAGCACTTAATGTAGAACTAATTAAACAAAACAAGCCATCATATGAAAGTGGTGTTAAGACCCCAGCCTTCCTGATAGAATGCCTGAAACAAGACCTGTCATCATGTGGCAGACTGGGGAATGCACCAACCTCAAAACTAGAAACCAGAAACCAAGACAAGTCATCAAGTGAGAGCGGAGTGAAGACGCTCGCATTCATAATAGACTCGTCATCAGGCGACAGTCTTGTGAATTCACCAGGTGTCAAACTAGATCTGAACAAACTTGAAAAGGCCTCAATTAACAGTGGGGTAAAGACGCCAAGCTTCAAATTAGAATTTCCTAACCAAGATAGATCGTCACGCGACAGTGGAGTGAAGGTGTCAACCACATTTAAGCTGGACCTTCCAAACCTAGAGAGGTTGTCGCGTGACAGTGGAGTGAAGGTCTCAATCTTCAAGGTAGAGCTTCCCAACCAGGACAGGCCATCGTGGGAGAGCGGAGTCAAGGTGTCTAAATTCAATCTGGACCTTCCTAACCAAGAGAAGTTGTTGCGTGATAGTGGCTTGAGTTCACCGGCCTTCAAATTCCAAAGCAAGCCTTTGTGTGAGAGTAGAATAAAGACACAAACCTTTGAACTAACACTTCCAACGGAAGAGAAGCAATCCCTTGAGGGTGGAGGAACTGCCCCGGCCTTCAAACTAGAGCTTAAAAACCCACAGAAACAATTGAGTGATCATGGAATCAGTACTCCCCCTTTTAAAGTATTGTTTCCTAACCAAGGGATGCTGTCCTGTGACAGTGGAGTAAATATACAAGCTAAACCTTCTAGTCTAAAGGAGATGTCCTCCGACAGTAAGGCATCAGAAACAACATTTGAAATAAAACTTCCAAATCAAGAGAGTTTATTGTGTGACAATGGAGTGAAGACTGCTGTCTATAGTATAGACATTCTTAACCAAGAGATGTCAACATGTGACAGTGATGTGAATTTGCAATCCTTTGAAGTAGAACTTCCTAACCAAGAAATGCCATCAAGTGATGGTGTTGTCCAGCCACCAGCATTTGAAGTTGAAGTTTCTAGTGAAAAGGCGCCATCTTCTATCAGTGGAGGGAGTTCATGTCGTGGGGGTGTGAAGACAGCAGCTTTTGAAGCAGGCCGACCTATCAAAAAAAGGTCGTCAAATGAATGTAAAGTGAAAGAGCCGGAATTCACATTCAGACATCTAAGCCAAAAAAAGTCATCTGTCGGTAGTATGAAAGTACCACATGTTAACACTAAAACCCAGCAAAGGCTTTGTGGTGTTGGCATGCGGACACCGACTCTTACAGTTAAAACCCACCCTCAGTCATGTGATATTGGTGTTAAGACTCAAGATCCCAAAGTTGAGGACATACAGCAGTCGTGCAAGAAAGAGGACAGTGAGCCTACTTTGAAAGTTGAAAACCAAGAGCCGTCCTGTGACAGTGGCGTTAACTCATCAGTGCAGGTTCTAGCAACGAATATCCTAGACAAGCGCTCCTCTGACGCTGCCACTGTAAAAATTGAACCCGAGTACCAAGAAATATTGGACTTTGATAATGAGGTGATGATATTAGCCTTTGAGATAGAAGTTCCTTACCAAGAGACATCCTCATGTGGCGGTGGAGTAAAAAGAACAACCTCCTGTCAAGGTACAGTAATAAGTTAGATTTGAACTGTATATTGGACTACTTTCTTTGTATTTTAAAAGCATGCTATGTGATGGGCGGTTTGACACTTATATAGTATGCATACTAACGAGCAATCATTTCTTAGAGTAGATGCAAAGACTGCAAATAGCATTGATTATAGTGTGTAAAGTTTATCTAGAGGGGCTCATATCTGGCATGATGGGACCTTTTTATTCAGTCAAGAGAGCAGGCAAAGGTGGGAGAAACTTGGAAAGTGGATAAAGAGAGCAATTCAATTCTAATTATTCAAGAGGAACATCAAGTTTGAACTTCTGTGGCTAGTCGGATCTCTCATTGCTGCTCTCGCCTACCTCCACAACGTTAACAGTCCTCCTTTGAAGATGATTCTTGCACCAGTGCGACCCGCATGTTTGTGAAATATTAACCTGTTTCACCTCAAGGAATCATCACAGCCTTTGTCGGGGTCAATCCTCAAAGTTACTAAATTCATCAGAGCTTAGCCACCGGTAGAAATGGTACAGAACTTGGGAGCAATGTGTAAAGTACCTTTGCAGTACCAAAACGATAAGAAAGTTGAAATGCAAAACAATAATAATCCAAAACTGAATTAGAAAAAGATTAACATTTAATAAACAAAATGACACCAAAATAATAAAAATCCAAATAGGAAAATCAGAAACAAGAATTTTTAGTTTTAAGTAAGCATAGCGGCAAGAAGCACAAAGTGCCTATGATAGTTGATGGTCGAAGTGGATGCGAACCTAGGCGCAATTTGAGGCTGGCCGCGATGGAGTGCGAGTCCGACACCAACAAGATTTGGCCTGGTCAAAGATTTGGACCTCAGGGAAGGCACTTGTAGACTCTCAGGGTGTCTGTCAGAGCCCTAAGAGCAGGGTCCATTCCAGGTCCAGTTGCCACTGATCATCTGGGTATTTGCAGGAAAAGTAGCTTGTTGTGTCCCTCTAGCTTTAACAGGAGGTCAGCCTTATCAACTTTGGAGGCCATTGCTTTGTCCTGGGTACAAAAGGGAGAGAAGGTCCAGTCCTCCAGGGCTCTTCTCAGGTCATAGACCGCATGTTCAGTCCTCTTCTGATCTTCCTAATTTCCAGGATTGTTCTCAAGTTGGTGCCTGGAGGTGCCACATTTATGCCTGACACAAGCAAGTGTTTGCGAATGACTCCTAGGCATGCTCTAACCAATGGGGTAAAAGGTCCCTGGGCCAACCCCACCCACTTTGAGCTTTTTCAAGCTGGCGGAAGCCTTTGACCACGCTAAACTTGGGCTCTGTGTGCTGGGTGGGTGCGGGGAGTGTCCTATGGTAATTCTTGTGTTCTCCGACATTGAACACTAAAATCCAGTTTGAGGCAGTCACTGGGCCCCCCAATACAACTAGAAACAGAAGTCTGGTTGAACAAAGAAGGATTTCCAGAACTAGACAGTGGTTACTGTTATATGAAAATATCCAGCAGACCTGTCGAACAGGATTTGATACTCCAGTAGATTTCTTCCCTTTAATGAAGCTCTCACTGATGTCCTGCTTGGTGCCTGGGCCCAAGTCCTTCACTGGTGCACCTGTGCACAGGACAATAGCAGGCTGCCATTGCCTCGCTCCTGGGGATCCAGCATTCCTTACCCAGCAACCTATCCCCGAGTGCATTGTCGTCCAAACCTTCACATTCAAAGTTAACCCTTGCCCGTTGTCTACCACACCACTGGATAGGGAATCCGACATGCTGGACATCTTTGGCAAGAGCATTTTCTCTTCCACCAGCCTTGCACTACAGTATTCCCACACGGTTTGGGACTTACGCAAGTGCTGGCCATGGTCTCGGAGGAGGCACAAGCCATCCTGACCCAGGCTACTGACAGTGGCAGGAACACAGCAAAGTTCTAGATGCGACGTGAGCCCGATACAACAGACTCGCTATGTAGAGCAATTGCTTCATCAGTTGGGCTTCGTCGCCACACCTGGTTGAGGTCAGCTGGCTTCTCAGGGAAGGTCCAGTCATCCCTTCTGGACATGCCCTTCAATGGCACCCGCCTGTCTTGCGACAATGTAGATTCATTGCTTGAGCGCTTTAGGGACAGTGCAGCAACCGCCCGGTTGTTGAGACTCTCCAGGGCCCCACATCAGCCCCGTTCTGCCTTCTGATCCTTGTGTGGCTACGGTAGGGGCTACTAGCCGCATCCATTTCCACCAAACAACCAGCCTACTCAGTCCTTTTGTGGCCACAAATGCGGCTTCCGCAAGCTTTGTGGGACCGAAGACCAGTGACCAGTCCACCACCCCCCGAACCCTGGCAGCTGCAGCCTCCAAACACCTTTAATATGCCCTTATAACATCACAGGCAACCTGTCGCCTGCAGTATCATGCTTAACTTTGGTCAAATGGGTGCCCCAAATTGTTCAGCAGAGTTACGCCCTTCCATTTACAGAAACCCTGCTGTCCATGCCAGAATCCTATGATCAGCTGATGGAGGACCACCTCTCTGCTGCACCAGGAAGTTCAGGCTCTTTTGGCCAAAGGAGCCATCGCAAGGGTGCCGACTTCAAAAGTAGGTTGTGGTTGCTATTTCCTCTACTTTCTGGTGCCGAAGAAAGACGGAGGCCTTCGCCCTATGCGCAACCTGTGCCCTCTCAACTACTTCCTAAAAAAGGAGAAATCAAAAACAAACGTGCACATTGGCTCAGGTTCTGTCTACCCTTGATCTCGGAGCCTGGATGGTAGCGTCGGACTTGCATGATGCATATTTCCATATACCCGTCCTTCCGGCTCACAGATGTTACCTGCCGGTCACGATAGGCTGCAAGCATTTTCAGTTCACTTTGATCTCATTAGCTCCCCTTGGGTGTTTTCGAAAGTGATGACGGTGGTTGCAGCCCATCTACGGATGTCAGGGGTTCTAGTCTACCCCATCTTGACAACTGGCTATTGAAGGCGGGCTCGTCCCATGTGGACATCACCCACCTCCAGCCTACGATGGACCTCCTGCCTTTGCTGCAGTTCTCTATCAATGTGGCAAAGTCACACCTGACTCTTTCTCAGAAACTCCCTTTCATCAGAGCCATTCTAGACACAATTCAGCTCCGCACCTCTCCTCCAGAGTTATGATTCTGATATTTCAGCCTCTATCCTGGGTTTCGGTGAGGCAGATTCTGAGCCTGCAGGTTGTTCTGGCCTCCTGCATCCTGTTGGTATGACATGCCTGCTGGCCAGGGGCGGTGCGGTGCGTCCATTGGGGCGTTGGGGCGTAGCCCCCCCGCAGCTCCCTCGGCGTCTTTGAACCTAAGTAAACTGAATCAGTTTACTTAAGTTCAAAGACGCCGAGGGAGAACTGACAATCATGTCAGTCAGCATGACGTCGGACCGCCCACCCCCTTCAGAGTCTGAAGGGGGTGGACGGTCCTGCGTCATGTTGACTGACATGAAAATCAGAGGGACCAGGGGCAGCAGGCAGCAGCACAAGTGCACATGAGTGGGGAAGGGCAGCGAATTTTCGCGCCGTGCCCAGTCATGCGCACTTGTTTGCACTGGCTTGCGCAAGCCCATTAGGAGAGCGAGGGTTGAGCAAAGGCTCAAACCTCGGTCTCCTAATGGGCAGGCGGGCGAGAGGTAACCGTGCCCTAAGCCAATCCTGGCGCCGAGAGGGGCTATAGTATAGGCGCAAACGGAGTCGGACCCGAGGCGGTGCGGACGGCGGACCTGCTCGGGTAGGATTTTCTTTTTTATTTCAAAACTCCCCGGGCCCCTGGCACCCCTCACCCCCTCCCCCCACCCCCGTGGGCGAGCCGCGACTGGAGCACAGTAACACTGGTAGTTTGACAATCTTTTCTCCCGAGCAGGCCCAGGCATTGGCTGAAGTTGCTCTTTACGAGCAGGGCGTAACGGTAACAAAAAAATCGAATTGCAGAAAAGGCCAGAAGGCATGTCTGTATTTGGTGATATTTGGTGAATCATTAAACTTTACACACTGGGCCTGTATTTCAGCATCAGCCCTCCCCCCCCTCCCTCCCCCCCTCCTCCTCCCTGCACAGACACGGGTGAAGTGCTGCTACGGGTTAACCAGACGTGCCGATACGTATGGGTGACTGTGTTGCTTGTCATCGGCTGAGGAGAATGATGTTCCTTTTAAGTGTCCCATTATAAACACATTCCTCCGCAGGGCGTTAATGATAGGGCCTCATTATCAAAGGCCTCGTTCAGCGGAGCATAAATCAACGAGGCGTGACTTGTTGCCCACTGTGCTGCCCCCCTTGAGGCGCCGCAGGGCCTTGTTTTACACGAGGGATGAAACACGGCCTCCCCTCAGGAGCCCCACGCTATCATGCTGATGGCACAAGGCCTGATATATTGCAGGGCTGCGGCCTGCGGTCCATGTCATCCCCGCTGGAATGCTTCCAGCTCTGAGGCAGGCTGATCAGTCACTGACCCCCAGTGGGGAGGGCAGAGGGATGCCCCTCTCACTCTGCGAACTTCTTTCTAGGACAAGGTCTCTGTGTCACATGCAGGCCTTCACAGTGGAGATAACACAAGGCGCCCTCTAGGCTTTTAACTTGCGGTGCGATCTAAAACTAGACACAGTACACCCTTTTGTTTATTTTTGTTGCAGATATATTTACAAATTACAATATTGAAACCACGCTTCATTATCCCTAAATACTAGATGTAAACAAATTTAGAATTTGGACATGTGTCTGTGCACTTCGTGACATAGCCAAACAGGGCATTTAGCGCTATGAAGTAAGTGTGAAATAACTGTCTCAAAATGTTTTCTATACTGTAACGTTGGTGTTAAATCGGTACATAGATCGGGCACAATAACCAGGCAGAAAATCCGTTCTGATTGTGTCCAAATATATAGGCTTTTCCGCCCAGTTTAGCGCATGCGGCACGTTGGTGAATGATGACCTTCGCCGAGCTGCGTTACCCTTCTTTACTTAGACGCTCGGGGTTCGAGTTCGGGGGTGTATGATGATGGTCTGGAGCACAGGAAACACAACAGCAATTCACATGACCGAGCACTTTTTCCACATATCTACTTTTTTTTTAAATATTATATTATAGTTTATTTCTTATTACAAGGTTTATTTGGTTTATCACAAACCAGTAAATGGCCAGCCTTAGTTTAAAACGCGTATAATAAACAGTCAGTTACTACACCCTCACTATATAACCCCCCCCCTCCTTCTTATGCTCGTGAAGGACTGCACGCATCACGATTCTTTGCACTGTAGTGGATGAGCTACAGAGAGCTAGATGATTGGGAGGATCAATATGAAGTCAAAAGAAGTGCATTCTGCGCTTGACCAATGGCAGTGGTTAAACTCAGTATTTGATGCCAGGCCCTGGAGAATCGACAGGGTAGGTGATGACGTGAAGATGGTTATCCCTGAGCAAACCCCCAAATGACAAGGCGGTGGAACCAAAGCTTACGCAATCAACAAGGCAGCTTAACAGTTATCACGTATTATGTGCCTCTTGCATGTGATGTGATCGCTACCCCTACAGTTAGGACCATGCTAATCACCTTTTTACAAGTAAATACATATAAAGAAAATGCTTGAACAATATTTGAATGGCAGGAGTGGAGGCGCCAGCGTCTTAGGCGCACATCCAGAGCTGTCGAATAGTGGAATAGAAGCTTGTAGATTATGTGTGCGACTCATGAGTTTTCCTAAAAGATGCCCCAAAAACGTTGACTAACAAGGGCCCTTATACACATTGCCAGGACTGGGGCTATACTGTGAACCGCAGAGTTGCAACAACCCCACATACTGGTGAAGGTTATCAGAGGTGATGTTTAAAAACAAACTGTCCTTGACTCGTGCATTCATCCACAGGCATATACAGTAAGCTGCTTCGCATGAACTGCATACCCTAATTTTTTCCTGCTGGTGCAAGAGTGACAAAGTCTTTTCGGTTTTCAGATGATATATTTGCAGCTGGCTTTGTTCTCTGATTACCAAAAGGAAGTCTGTATTTCTAGGGCGGATAGGAAGTGCATATTTTGAGGGAGTTCTAGATATTCAGATGTGGTTCATGCTCCAAAATCAAAGTTGGGAAATACCTACAGAGTTACCAAAGAATATTACAATACACTATTCTACCGTAAAAAACGAGGATCTATATTTTATTAATTCAATATATGATTGTCCACTCCAGTCAAGACTGGTATTGTCAATCAAGGAACAGTTAATCATTCTGACTTTTTCTTTTTAAACCTAATGCTCGCTGAATCTGGAGGCCTGCGAACGCCTGGTTGTTTCAGCCTCTCAACAATAAAGTCACACTTACTCTCCCACTGCGCAGTTTTAGATTAAATTCTGATGTCATGTACGCCATATTTACATAGTTGGAACTCAAATCAAGGCAACCCACAAGCAACGGGGTGTAATATCCATACAATAGAGCAATTTCCTGTCTCCTTTCAATACTCACAGTATGTCTACTGTGCTAAACGAACAGCGAGGAGGCAGGCTTAACACCACGTGTATAACCAGTGCTGGCCACGCAGCAGCCAGCAAGCCAGACTCATTTGTTTTTTGTTTGTTTTTGCAGTTTTATATAGCGCGAACTCGACCCGAAGGTATCAGAGCACTTTATGAGTATCAGTTGCATTACAGATGGACACATTCATTTTTAGGCACGGGGAGATTTCTGTCTTAATTTCATTTCTTCACACATTATGTACACTGGAGAGCTGGTTTCTGACGTGTTAAACATGTAATACTCCCCTGTGTTTGGTTTCCAGTTCCCTGGGTGAGGCAGGTATGCCGTTAAGCGTGTGGCGCTGCTGAGCTCATGTCCTGGGCTGGGAAGCTTATGTTCAAGGCTACTTTTCAGCACCTTGATCCTTTTTCATGTTTCCATATTGCCTCTTGGAGTCTTGGTACAGCACTGTGGCGAATAAAAAAATGCTTTCTTTCATATTACCTTTCCCTTCATTTATACTTCTGAACTTTTACTAAAACAATGAAGTGCTGTGAATAGGCAAGGCGCAGCAGGCATAAATATGCAGTACTTCCAAGACCACGCTTCCTTTTCGTTCATTGGACATGGTAATCAAGAGAAATACATCTGTGAGGTACTCAGCAATGCATTGTATCTCGAAGTCTGTTATGAAGCTCTGTGGTTATACTAAATAAGCAGCTACCTATGTTATATGACACCTCTTTATTAATGTAATAACTGCACGTTCACAATTGCTTTATTAACCTTCCTGCTTTCTCAAATTTGCTTGAAAATGCTCCATTTGTCAACTCTTTTTTCAAAATTTTCTCGGGGGAGAACCCCCACGAAACCCCCTTAGGTTGTTCGGGCTCGCTCGCTACGCTCACTCGCTACGGTGCAGTATGACAATCATTTTACGCCCCACCACTTTCAAATGTCACCAGCCGCCCCTGCTGCTGGCATGTGCGGGTTCTGGAGTGGGACCTGAAGTCTCAGTGGCCTCAGTATCAGGGGAATCTCATGGTCCAGATATCGGAGGAAACTGCAGAAGGCCTGCAGTGGGGGGCGCACGAACCGATATTGGGTCAGTGGCAGACCCCTTTCCCACCCAGATCTCAGAGTCGTGACAGTTGTCTCACTCTTGGGTTGGGGTGGCCATCTGGGGGAGGTGATCAGAAGGCTTTAATCTCCAGCGGAGTCTCAGCTCCAAATTGGCGGGTTGAAACCGACTCGCTTGGCATTAAAGGCCTTCCTCCCCTCCATAAAGGTAAGGGAAGTTCAAGTATTCATGCACAACACCACTGCCTTGTGGTACTGCAACCAACAGGTCGGGTGGGGTTCTGTACCTTGTGCCAGGAGGCTATGCGTCTCTAGACGTGGCTGGAACATCAGGACATTTTCCTGGTCGCGCAACACCTGGCGGGGTCTAAGAATGCCAGGGCAAACAAACTCATGCATTGATGCCTCGCAGATAATGAATGACGTTTACATCAGGAGGTGGTGCAAGGTCGCTTGCGTGCCTGGAGAGAAACTTGGTTATATCTGTTCGCCCCCACCAAGAACATGCGGTGTCCGAACTTCTGAGCTTTTGAGTTACCAAAGCAGCTCTCGCTCGGAGACTTGTTTTGTTTCCAGTTGGGTTGAGGACTTCTGTATACCTTCCCACTGATACCACCCCTGCCTTGGCTTCTGAAGATGAGGGTGGACTATTCCCAAGACATCCTTGTGGCTCTGGATTGGGCATGGAGAGTATGGTATCCCAAACTCCTGAGCATGAGCATCGGTCCTCCATTCAGTATGCCCCTTCAGAGGATCTTTTGTCGCAGCAACAGAGCAGTGTTCTGCACCCAAAGCTGCTCACACTCCACCTTCGTGCATGAATATTGAGCAGCGACTATTGAATCTTGGTTCTCCCTGCCGAAGTCTGTGAGGTCATCTTGGGAGCCAGGCATCCCTTCACAAAGACCATATATACCTGCCGTTGGGAAAAGTTTGTGGCTTGGTGCACTGACAAACATGTTGACCCTTTGTCCTCAGCCTTGTTCGATGTGTTACTATTTGTTTTGTATTTAGCCTGGCAAGGCCTTGCTCTGGGCATAGTTAAGGGTATCTTTGAGCCATCTTTGCTTTTTTCCTGTTGCTGGGTCAACCCTCTCTGTTCAAGTCACCTGTTGTGACCTGTTTTCTGAAAGGCCTCCAACATAGGTTTCCATCGAACCATTTTGTTATGCTCTAATGGAACCTTAATTTAGTGTTAACGTTTTTAATGTGTTCACCTTTAGACCCATGCACAGTTGCCCCCTAAACTTCCTGGCGATCAGTACAGTCTTCTTGGTGGCCATCACATCAGCCTAGAGGGTCAGAGACCTGCAGGCGCTTTCTGTTAACCCTTCGTACACCAACTTCTTCCCAGACAAGCTGGTACTCCGCTCCGAATCCACTTTTTTGCTAAAGGTGGAGACCCTTTTCTACATCGACCAAAGCATTACACTGCCTACCTTCTTTGCTCAGCCTCACCTCTCCAAGAAGAAAGACCCGAAAAGAACGTTGTTCTACATCGATCGCACCAAAGAACACAAGGTGGACGACCAGCTCTTTATTATTTTCTCTGGAACGAAGAAGGGGAAATCCGTCTCTAGATGGATTGTAGTGTGCATTAGGATCTGCTAAGCACTGGCCAAAAAGCAACTTCTTGAGGGCTCATTCCACCAGAGCTAAAACTGTGACCACTGTTAGCTCGACGAGTCCCTGTCCTGGACTTCTATCTGGCTGTGACGTGGGTGTCCTTGCATGTGTTCACCAAATACTACTGCCTTGACAGTTAGGTTTGTTCTGACAGGCACTTTGCCAGTTCAATCCTCCAAGACTTTTTGGTTTGAACCAGTTCGCAGACTCACCTCCGGGGAGGTATTGCTTTGGTTCTATTTTAAGGTAAGGAATCTGTGGCTAGAAGTCTCTATCAGATGAACAAGTTAGTTACCTTTGGTAGCGCCTTATATGATAGCAAGACTATCTAGCCACAGATTACTTACCGACCCTCTCAGCCTCCCTTGTTTCTGCAAACCGGTCTTCCTACATAAAAGGGCCCTGTAGTCTCCTAGTTTCTGCACACTGATCAAATCAACTTTCTGACGTGGCTACGTGCTTCTAGTGCGGAAAGAGTCGCGTAAAGAAACTGATCTCAGTGCGCTGAGGTGGAACCCATGTAGGCACCGCACATGTCACATCCGACGCACAGTGGTACTGCTCAGTTTTTTCCAGATCCAGTCTGACGCCTGTGGAATATTCTAAGGTTAGGAATCTGCAGCAAAATAGTCTCTATCAGATAAGGGGTTACCGAAGGTAAGTAACTTGTTCGTTTACTGATGTTGGGCAAAGTGGTGAAGCCTTCTTTCTAATAGCACTTTCAGCTCTTTACAGTTAGTTGCACTGACCCATTGTACAGCAAGAATGAAACACGATTCAGGTGTTTGACTTCAACAAAGGTTCCTACACTGCACAAATAGGTTTACAAGAATGTTTTCCTTTGGTGAAACCAATGGGACATTGATCAGATGCACATCACTACACTTTTTAAGTGCCCACGGGGTCGCCTACCTTTGTTTGAAATTTCATTATTGAAAAGTGCTAGTCCCCACTTCCCCAACTCAAACTCCTCCCCTCACCTCCCTGATGGCACCCCCGTACGTGTTGGGCATCTGATCCGATGTCTGGTTTATGTGTATTGTTAGTGTATCTCAATATGAATTGGTAAATCTGTGGGAAGACGTCTTGATTACAAGAAGGTTTACCTATAGCAGCCATGATTTCATGTAGAGTAGAACGAGAACAAAGGCCCAGCTACTTCGGACAGTATTCTGCCTTCAGTTTTCATGGCTGTTAAATGCTGCAGTACCACATGGGCATGCAAAAACCAATTCAGAAATCCCTGCTTGGTGTAGCCTCAGCATGCTGGTGACATTACCAACTCAGCGGCACTTATCAATCAGTAGATGGATGAAAGACTGAGATTTTTTTTAATATAACACTTTTTATTAAAATTGTATTCAAAACAAAGGCAAGGTCCGACACATAGCATACTCAATAGACAGACCAGTCATTATCATTGTACTATTCCACTCTGAGCATTATACCCATACATCAGAAATGCAGAGGAACCCCTTCCGTCCCCCCTCCAGGTCTCAATGCACCATCAACACCACCTTCAAAACAGGCACCTTCCCAGATGACTGGAAGCGCGCAGAAGTCAGACCCCTGCTCAAGAAGCCCACAACTGACCCCACCGACCTCAAGAACTATCGGCCCATCTCGCTCCTCCCATTCGCAGCCAAAGTTGCAGAGAAAACAGTCAACAGGAAACTGACACGATTCATTGAAGAGAACGCCGTCCTCGACCCGTCCCAATCTGGATTCCGAAGCAACCACAGCACAGAGACCGCCCTACTCGCCGCCACAGATGACATCCGCACCCTCCTGGACCAAGGCCACTCCGCAGCCCTCATCCTACTCGACCTATCGGCGGCCTTCGACACCGTCTCCCATCGCACACTAGTCGCCAGATTACATGACGCAGGCATACAAGGAACAGCCCTGGACTGGATCCGATCATTCCTCACCGGAAGAAGCCAAAGGATCAGACTCCCACCCTTCCTCTCCGACCCCACGAAAATCACCTGCGGAGTCCCACAGGGTTCATCACTGAGCCCCACCCTCTTTAACATGTACATGGCCCCCCTCGCAGCCATCGTCCGACAACATGGCCTCAACATCGTATCCTACGCCGACAACACCCAGCTCATCCTATCCCTCACCAAAGACCCCACCACTGCCAAACTCAACTTCCAGAAAGGAATGCAAGACGTTGCAGTCTGGATGACCAACAGCTGCCTGAAGCTCAACGCTGAGAAGACAGAAGTCCTCGTCCTCGGTACCACCCCTTCTGCATGGGACAGCACCTGGTGGCCGACCGCCCTCGGAAGCCCACCTACCCCCTCAGACCACGCCAAGAACCTCGGCATCGTACTCGACTCATCACTCATCATGAACCGACTGGTCAACGATGTCACCTCCAGCTGCTTCAACATCCTCCACAAGACCTTCAAGTGGATCCCCCCTGAGTCAAGGAAGACAGTCACCCACGCACTCATCACCAGCAGACTGGACTATGGAAACGCACTCTACGCCGGCATCAACAAGTCCCTACTCCGCAAACTCCAGACAGAACACCGCCGCCAGACTCGTCCTCGGCATCCCCCGACACGAACACAGCCAACACCTACGAAGTCTCCACTGGCTAGCTGTGGAGAAAAGAGGCACTTTCAAAATCCTCACTCACGCCTACAAATGCCTACACAACAACGGACCCAAATACCTCAACGACAGAATCGACTTCCACGTACCCAAAAGAAACCTCCGATCTTCCAACCTCGCACTGGCCGAAACCCCACGCATCCACAGAGCCAGAGCAGGCGGAAGATCCTTCTCACATTGCAGCCAAGACCTGGAACGAGCTACCGTCAGACATCAGACGCGCCCCCTCCCTGAACACCTTCAGGAAGACCCTCAAGACCTGGCTCTTCGGCTAAACAGATCTGCGGACCCCCCCCCATAGCGCCTTGAGACCCTCACTGATGAGTAGCGCGCTTACAATTCCCTGACTGATTGATCAATGCAGTGCAGCCTTCAAAGGAGCGCAACTCATTGTCCATGGTCCAGGGCCTGGGTGTGGAAGGTTCTTTGTAAATCCCTCGGAGTTCTGACCCAGTCTTTCCAAATCTTGAGGTATTTACCAGGCGCTCCAGGTCCATGTAGAAATCTGCCCTTTCCCATCCATCCCAGGTTGGGCCCCTACATTTTTCCACTCCCTTGGAATGTATCGCTTGGCCACAAGCAGTCCCAACCACAGCAGAGCCTATCTGTTACTCTCTACATCATCTGCAATATGGAGTAAGATCAATTTCGGGTTTCCTGGGGACCCTCCAGCCCAGTTCTGTCCCCAGTACCCCCTCCCAGAAATGTGGTAGTTCTGGACAGCTCCAGAATGTGTGCCGATAGTCTCCAGTAGCAGCACTGCAGCGCTGACCACCCCACGAGCCCCTTTCTAAATAGTTGTTCCCTCGTGTGGTATGTGTGGTGGAAAGGCTGAGATTTTGACCTGCCACTTGCAGGTTACTGTCATGTTCAAGTGGATTCTCATTCCCATTAGCACTATTATCTGCGACTTAGAAATACCTGCAGTTGTGACCTCCTGCAAAGATACACCAACCATAAGTGAATGGGGACCGCAACAAAGTGACCAACAAGCTTTCAACCAATACCCCTTTATTCCTCTGAACACACACTTGTGGTTGCAAAGCACAGCAGCTTACTAGCTGCTTACAGATGGCCATAGTTAGCCAAGAACAAAAATGAGGTTAGAAGCTACTGACACTTTAAAGATGCATATATGAGAGCTCTCCGTTCTGATGGATACTCCTAACCGCAGATTCCTCACCTTTAGAGTATTTCCCAGGTGCCACACTGTATCTGGAAACCTTTCATAGCACTGCTCCAGCACTCCTCTAGGTGACGTCATGCGACGACGTAGGCTTCGTTCTGCCCCAGAAGTGATGGAGCGAAGCTTCATAAGTGCCTTTCCTGCATGGCTACGTCAGTTCCTTTCGTTCTGTGCCTTTGAACACAGATCTGAAGTTCCACTCCCTCTTTCATCTCTTTTGATGACTTTGCATACCAAAATCCAGTGTTCAAGGATGTACCCACCTAAAACTGCAGGGTTAAAACCATGCCATGACTGTAGAAAACAGTTGTCTGTATGACAAGGTGTTGCAGGGATTCTACACATACATAGAACTATGCGCAGGAAAACAGGACCTCGGTGTATAGTGGTTGTACCTTCCTACCACCTTGGCACCCAAAATCCCAAAACCGACTAGCTATAGTGTCTCATTCGTTCTCCTACATAATCACGAAGCTACAAATGATTAGACAACCTAGAACACAACACTCTTGACTCTCTCAGGAATCGCGGTAGCAAGACTTACCCTTTCGCTCACTCACTCATACTTGTCCACAATAAGGATTGTCAGTCACTGTATAGTTCAAAATGTTTATTTTAACTATCGTGCTCAATAATGCAGTATACGAGTCAATACCAGCAGCGAGATGCATAAACTCAAAACAATTAGCATTGTTACAATTCCATAGAATATAAAGGGAGATGTCATCATATACAGACAGTGGAAAAAGGATTACAAGGCCTAACCACCCTCCCCTTGGTAAGGTTGAGTTTTATTATATAAAGAAAGATCTCTGGGCTTTGTCAGCAGAACCCATACCTTAGTGCCTAGATGGAAGCTTTACGTCATAGGAACCGCATAGCTCTTCTCCTTGGAAAGGTCCCTCTCCAAGTGTGTGTTGGGACAACATGCATCCCCGTAATATTAAAGCACAAGTTTCCAGCAGTGCAGCTGTGTTAAGCATGTTTTGTCTAGGTGCTAGGGACTGACCAGAACAGAATAACAAGGGCATTGTTTATCGACCTTGCACATCGTGTTCAGACTAAACTTGAGGAACTAGCAGAGAACGCGAAAAGCAGACAGTTATCATGTGAAAGGCATAAACAAAGGCTTGCAAAATAAAGTAATGTAGTAACGTGCGCAAAAGCAGCATCATGGCAGCAGAGCTCATGCTAACGTAGCAATGTCAACAATAACCCTAATGGCCATATAACACCCTCCCCCTAGTAAGGTCATTGTATATAGACAAAGGACCAAAACAGAGTTCAAAAGCCAAGCAGAGTTCAAAAGCGCTTAAAAAAACAAATTGGGAAAATAAAAAAAATAAAAAAAAAACATTGTATGTCGTTAAAACAATTTTTTGTTGTTTCTCAAAAAACGTGATCAAGAAGGTGGCAAATCCATCAAAGTACGCGAACCCAAGAATGCAATTTGTTCCAAAAGGTCATCCCTATCGTTGGTAGAAAACAGGGATGCTATCCAATTAAGTATGTCGAAGGAACAGACATGCTCCTCGTAACGTGATGCTTCCAAGAGCATATCCGGACAACTTGCATGATATTCGATGAAACTTTGTCGTAAGAGGTTCTGCGCAGCCGCACAGATATCCCATTCAGCCAATACTCCAAGTGCAGCCGCACGCGCCATATGGCCATTCCCAGAACAAGCTTGCTCATGGGCCATTAAGGGACCCATTAACTGGTTAAAATCCGGGTCTGAACATGACGTATTGGAGAGGCATAAATCCAAAGCCCAATAGAAGGGGCACCGCTGACAGTAAAACACAGGCTGCACGCAAGTGAAGTAGTCAAAGCGAAAAGTTAATCCATAACTCACGCTAAGTGTTGCTAATGGCAAGCATCCAAAAAGTTGTTGCATTCGATCACGGTACAGTTGCAATTGGCCTGGTCTGTGCATTACCACAAGATGAACAGCCATTGCGTAGCAGGAACAGAAGAAGCCGGATTCCACCAGGTAGCGTTATAACAAAGGGAATCCTCCGAAGACAATAGAATGAATAAAAGCCGGTATTACTCCAAATATCGTCTGAAAAGAAGTCACAAGGCCGGATCCCACAGGTTTAAAAAAATGAGCAAGGCCTTTGGTGTCAGACGCATTAAATATTTGATGAATAAGCTCCCCAAAGTGAAGTGGGAGGTTTGTGTTCAGAAGTGACTGAATCTTGCTAGATGTTCTAGCCACCTGCAACTCGAAGGTCTCTCGGGCCGAAGTGAGAGCCACTTCTTGTTGAAACAATAGCGCTTTGAGCCTGCTTAATTTGTTGAAATCTGTTTTCAAAGTCGGAATGCAAGGCCAAATGGAACTATCTACTTTCGCATGCGGGGGCGGAAAAAGCACATTGCTACAACAAGTAACATGTTGTGAAACTGTTACTAAATACGGGATTCCTGCCCATAAACCACAGCAGTCGTGGTTGTTCAAAATAAGATAACTGCCGTTAGGAAGCAAGGTAAAAGCGGGAATTATTGCTGGGACGGGAGTTCCTTTAAAAAAACAAGCAAGATTAGGCGCAGTTACATTACAAGCACCGTGCAAATTAACGTGTTTACAAACCAGGGAATGTCCTACTGTGGAATTGCAGTCCTCCCTGTTAGGAAAACTTCCTTATCCTCCCGTTGACATCTGTAAGTGAAAGGAAGGGACCATAATTCATGAATAAATGCAATACCCAGGTATTCAAAGCGGCCTATCGGAAAATGTTTCATACAAGTTTTAAATTGAAACAGCGAGAATGGGATAGAGAGAACCCCATGAATTAACCAAACAGCTGAATCTGTCTCCGCCACAGAGAATGGCAAGGGTTCCATTTGTTCAATGTGTAATAGTGTGTATGTAGCATCTTTCATGGACATAAATCTCTGTTTATCAGTCAGATTAAATGGTAAAAACAAAGCAGAAGCATTCAAATCATCCCAAGGGACTTTCCCCATTTTGAGAGTCTGTTGTTGTATTCCGCTTTAGGTGTCCGTATATAGGTTTTCCTGAAACATGTCCTTATATAGGCACAATTCGCATTGCCCTTATATAGGCATAGAATCCCAGTCCTTATTTAGGCATTAGCCGTGCACTCCAAATACAGGCATGGTCACCAACATCCGTCCACCCTAACGATACAAAGAGTTCTTAGAAACCAGACCCTTAAGCTCTTGGGAGTTCCCCTAGCACAGGATTATTGATTTCTCCAAGAACTCATCTATTATGCATGAACCGCTATACCTTAAGGGTTCATTCCTGACGTCTTCCTCTGTCCGACTTCACGTCAATGCTAACATTCCAAAGTACCTACCAGGTATAAATATACCTTCCCTTGCTCAAGCAAGTTAGAGGAGACCTCGACTTCAGAGGAGCCCGTATCCCGGCCTGACGCACTGAGAATACGCTGTCATCCCTGCTCGCAGAGAATCCAGCTTCCAGTGATCTGAGTCCCTTCGCGGGGTGTTAGAGTTCGAGTCCGGAAAGAGATTCCCACCTCTCTCATTCTCAAGGTATGGAGTTGACTAGAACCTGGAGGGACTCTTGGCATACTAGACTTAACATACTCTTAGTATACCATACTAGAGAATACTTCGCCTACTTCTTACCTTGCCCTACACCAGGTTAGGTCCACTGGGGTAGAATTAGCTTAGAGACGCATCATATGAGTACTCGCATTCTTAGCTCATGTTATTTATGAACGTGGATATATGCTAAAAGATAATGCTAGCGCAGTATTTATTTCTACTGCTTACGCTGTACATTATATATCTTGCATACTGTCTTGTGATCATAACAGCACATATCTCTTACACGAGAAACAAGACTGTTCAATAAAACCTTTTTATTGAAACGCCCGTCTATTCTTTCTGTATAGCTTTGAGGAAACTAAGCATGCACGATTAGCTGAGTGAAACTGTTATCTATTGTTTCCACGATTCTGAGACGTGTTCCGATTCTAAAGGGAAACAAAGTAGTCATGTTTATGCGGTTGCCAGAAACTACTCCCTTCTTGTTTTCAAGGAGTTTCTAGTGGCCTCTGAGCTAGCTGGCACAAAGTAATTAAGTTTAATATACTCGATAGGGACATACCGACCTCAGCCCTATGCCAAGCCTATAGGGTATATTATTCCAATGCGCAGAACCTATTAGGGAAATAGGAACTACACTACATGGCGCCCAACCATTTGGTAAGGCAGTAATTTAACGCTAGATACTGAGTAACTCAGTCGTGCTTTTCTCTCAGAGACCCCTACTCACATACTCCATAAGACGTCTAGAGTGGGTAGGGTTAAATATCCGCCAAAGCTAAATAGGACAAAAACCCTATATATTAGCTATTTTGGTTTGTTCAACGTTGAAGGATACAGTGTTCCAAAATATTGTGCACCTTATCTTTTGTTTCCTTGAAACTTGTTCTACATTTTTCAAAAAACAAATGTCCACACGCGGGGACAATGACACCGAGAACGGTGTAGCTGCGACTGAACCAGTCGTAACAGCTTTTAACTTTACAGGTTTAAATGAAACCGAGGAGGGTGTTATAGACATCCATCCAAACTTAAGAAGAGCCATCACTCTAAAACTTATAAAACATGACCTACCACCAAGAGGGGGTAGAGCAGTTTTCGTGATAGAGGCACACAAATCCTTTCAGACAGAGGTATTCTATTCATAGATAGTATTCCCAGAATCAAATCCAGTAACAAGACTGTTTCACTTCTACAAAAAAGATGAACCACCAGAGGAATATATTCCTTTCGAGGATATTGAAATTCCACTAACATACCAGGAGCATCAGCTCTGGTTTAATGGCGCCCTAAAACCTCACAAAAACATTACCAGGCTCGGTCCATTAGGTAGACCAGGAGCAACATGGCCGATTCTAGCCGGCTACACACCACATCCTGACATTGAAGAGATGTCAGACGAGGAATTACTTACTCAACTTACAGAGTTAATAAAAATGTACAGACAATTGGTCCAATATGCGATGCGGACTTTCACAGTCCAACCACCATTGACCATTCCAAATCAAACCCCTCAACAGGGGAATACACTAAAAATTACACCACAGACTTTATACGCAGTCATGGGTACAATGCCCTCAAAACGTGAGCAAATTCCATTCTGGATAGCTCAAAAAATTACTCAAATCGAAGCAGTATTTCCTAATACTAGCCCTTATGAGAAACACAGAATCCTAACGATCTGTTTACCAATGGGGATCACACCACAACTGGAAGACTGCACCACTTGGGGTTCAGTCTTTGCTGCCATCTATACTAAAACACATGGTATTCCATCAATTGCAGTAATACCAGATGTCCTGAAACAAATTCAAAACGAATACGGGGCAGAGCCTGCTCTAAATTTAGGTATGAAATTACTGAAAAATTTCGACCAGGTCTCAACAATAATATTATCTAATATTAAAGGGGAGGCAGCATCAGTGGCGATCCGCCAACGATTAAGGGAATTTGATGTAACAGAACATCAAACGGAACTACCCAGAATAATAGAACAATCATATGCAGAATTAGGCAGAGATAGTTTTGTCTTCAATGGTCTTCCACCCAAACTATCTGAGAATCCTGAAAAGGACTCTATTAAACAAACTCCTACATCTTCTAAAAAGAAGTGGGAAACTAATAAACAAAATTCAAGCGAGAAACGTTCTCAATCCCGAGGTAGGTCTCCTCAAAAGGAGAACTCTGAAAGGAGGTATAACCTCAGGAATAGGGATAATTTAAGAAAACCTGACAGGTATCAAGATACTGATACACGTTCCTCTCGTACCTTTCAGAATTCGTCACAGACATCGGAAAGAAGAGGACGGTCAGAACATAGAGAAGAACGCGTGAAATCCAAAGACGACAAACACGTTCAGAAAAATAAATCAAAACCTCAATTCTCAAAAAAGAAGGTAGCAGGTCTGAAGATCAGACATGCTGAGGATACTGAGAACACAACTCAAGAACGGAGCATGGGCTCAGACAATGCTGGACAGTGCAGCAGAAGTCACAATAGCTCGCCAGAACCTGAAGGAACTTCTGGAGATAGTGGACTTGAATGAGTACATCACAGTAGAGACTGTAGACACCAGGGTTAGTACTCCACAAACGTTATATGAAATAACACTCCGAATGGAGGGAGACATACCAAGAAAGGTGAAAACACTCTTTTGGGAGAAACTTTCAAGGGGTTATGATATACTTCTAGCAGAAAAAGACTGGCCACCACAATTTGTCAGGGAGTGCCCACATGGCGAGGATATTATTATGCCTGCCTTCTCCAACCATATTCCAATTCTTATGCCAGGAAATGGGCAGTTGCCCAGGCCCCAGCATTATATAAAAATCATGTAGGATGGGATGAGGACTCACCTCACCACAAAATACAGTTAAAAAATGAACCTACTGCACAAAGGCAGTACCCAATAAAGCAAGAAGCTAAAAAACAGGTCAGGGAGATCTTAGATCAACTTGAATACCAGGGGGTGATTGAAACATGCACCTCCTCAATGAACAATCCTTTGTTTCCTGTATCCAGACCATACATATCGTCTAGTTTTGGATTACAGACATTTAAACACTTGTTCTAAAACATTTGCAGTGCAAAATGCACATAGTACAGCATTAATGAATAACATTGTGCGCAAAAAATATAAAACCACATTGGATATTTCAAATGGTTTCTTTTGTCAAAACATAGCACCTGAAAGCAGGTACTTAACGGCTTTCTCAATAATGGGGACCCAGCGTCAATTTTGTCGACTCCCACAAGGGATCAAGAACAGCCCCGGGGTTATTCTCAGCGAGGGTAACAGAGTTACTACAAATTGATAATGAGGCATTGTCACATGTCGATGACATCTATCTGACAGACGATGACCTAGATAGGCACTTGAACAGGGTGAGTACCATTATATTGGGCTTCGCCTCTGAGGGCTATAAATTCAACTTTAAAAAATCCAGAATTGCCCATCTCAATGTCCTTTTTCTAGGATATGAGCTTTCAAGTGAAGGCAAGAGCTTGGCAGCTAACTTTTAGAAAAGTGTGCGCTGCTCCAACCTCCAAAAACGCTGAAAAATTTACAATCCATCCTGGGCTTCCTAAATTTTGGAAGAACGTACATTCTAAATTACGCAGAAAGGGTTAAACCTCTCTACGCATTAATCAAACCTGATTTTTCAATCAAAAATTGGACACAAGAACACACAGAAATCTTGCGTTCACTCCAAGCTAACATGTTAGCAACAAATCACTTACAAACACGCGTAAGTCAACGCAACTTAGTGATCCGAATAATTTCGGGTCAAAGCGGCTTCACCTATTTAACATTTAATGAGGGTGAAAAAGTACCAATAACATACAAATCTCATTTGTATACACAAGCAGAAATGCGCTTCACTTCAACTGAAAAAATACTGATAGCAGTTCAAACCGCTGTAGCAAAAGAAAGAGCCCTAGCTCAAGGGAAACGCATTATTGTCGTAACCCCAGTACCAGCCTTGGAGGCAGTTACAAAAGCGAGCCTTCCAAATGCAAAAGCTTTACATCCTAGATGGATACAATGGGTTAATTCTCTTGCTGCAACAGATGTTGAATATGTTTTTGATCCTGATTTAAAAACACAAGGAGTTCCTGCAATATGAACATGAATGTCCTCTGCCCACTGAAATTCTGCCTCTCGATCAGTACGAATTTATAATTTACACTGATTGATCCGCACAACCCGCTACAGGGAGTAAGCAAGCTTACAGTGCAGCATGCGCAATCGTTAAAGGTCGGATGCAAGATGGTAACTTCAGACCAATGGTCACTAAAACTCTATCTCTAGGCGATTGTACAGCTCAGCGAGCTGAACTACAAGCATTCAAACTGGCACTTGAAAGTACAGATCGCGAATTCCCCACACTGATAGTGTGCGATTCTTTTTACTGTGTTCAGTCGTATAATGAATATATTCAAAATTGGCTTGAAAATGGGTTCAAAGATGCAAAAGGTGGCACAATAAAGCATAAAACGCTTTGGGAACAAGTAGTTCAGTTAAAAACGAACTACCAAAGGCTCGCGTGATACATACACTGAGTCATCAACGTGATGGCGTTCACGTTGCAGGGATTCATTGGCTGACGAAGCCGCAAAGGGGGCTGTTCAGACGGCTTCCGTAGCTGCGATCACTCGTTCAAAAAACGAGAATAGACAGTGAGATATTGACAGTGGATTGTTGGCTGTCAATGCTTCAAGCAAAGGCAGTGGTGCAGCATTACCAAAAAAGTTTCCACTCAAGTACTCTTATGTAATTGATGCGAACAACGTTCCTTTTGCTCGAATCCCTGGAGTGGGGGATAGGGTAATTCCAAACATGGAACGTAGAGCAGCTTTGATTTATGAAGCACATCTGGGGGAGGGTCTGTCACATCAAGGGATCTCTAAAACAATATTAACATTAAAAGAGATGTACTGGTGGCCTGGAATGAATACACAGATTCACATCTTCATCAATGACTGCATAGACTGTGAGGTACAGCGTGATGCAGATCGCCACCAGACAGCATGCTACGAAGTAGCCTGCCCAGTACAGACACCACTGTTAGACAGCATTAGACTATCTACGCGCAGGCGTCCCTCTGGACAAATGCAATCCCACAAATACTAATTCACGGTTCCTATGGATATGGCCTCAGCGCTCGGCTGACACTCGAACTGTTATAAAAGATTTGCGTGTCTTTATCGGCACATACGCAATAGGCACGCTATATTCTGACCAGGGCCCTGCGTTTAGCTCTCGGGCTTACAAAGAAGCCATGGCTAGTTTGGGCGTTGCATTGCGGTACTCCTCTCTGTTTCATCCTGAGGGAAATTCTGTTGTGGAAAGGAAAAACTGGGACATAAAGCAATCTATAACAGCTAGAGTATTAGGTACGGGTGATGGGTGGGTCAAACATCTTTATGGGGTCCAACGCTCATTTAATAATTTGCCAAGAAGTTCTCTAGGGGGGGGTCACTCCATATGAGGTCCTATTTGGGACAAGAATGTGGGTTCCTGATCTCGAATGTAAAGGCACAGTGGTGGAAAATAAACCCTTTGATATCAAAGTTCGTTTGGCTGTTTTACAGTATCTAAATGAACTAAGATCGAAACAAAGCAACGTATTCCTGAAGCCAACCACCACTGGGGAGAAACCGGCAGTCCCAGCAAGACCTGTCTGGATCCCAAAAGTTGGGGATCTAGTCAGAGAGAAGATTGCGGACAAGAAGGAATTTGGACCTTCTTACAGACAACCAGTACCTGTCCTAGCCGTCCACGGAACAAGAACAGTACTTCTGCCGCCCCTTGCTGGAAAAAAGGAGAAAAGATTTGTGTCAATCGACCTCATCAAACCACAGTATGTGGCCAATACTAAATAGTAGGCCTCGTGGACTCCGAGCTAGTAGTAGACGCACTCCTCTCGCTACTATCCAAGAGGTTCAGACTGAAAGACTGATAACCATTGAGAATTCAGCAGTAACAGATGAAGGACTAAGCAACAATGCTATGGAACTCATCCCTCTTGAAACTCAAGTAACAGTTCGTCCAAATACACCTGTCTACACCAATGTAACAAGTGATCAACTGGTTCCAGTGATTTCGGCAAATCCTGGTGCAATTCCAACAATTGACAGAACTGCTTCTGGCTATTTCATTAACTTTGATACATTTTCTGAGGATCCGAGTGAGCCTGAAACGACGCCAGAATCAAAAACTTTCAAACAGCAAGTACAAGACTTTTTTCATTTTCTGAAAAAGACATCTGGTTTCACCATGGATTGAACTATGTATTATTTCTGGAATATTTTTCTTTCTGCTTTGGCTAGCTTTGGTAATGACTATCAGCGTGCTTATAAATGGCAGATACATCCGTTTGGATATTAAAAGTAAAAATGTGAACTTACTTTTGAAACCACACCAATCATCCCATCGTGAAACAAGAGACTTGTCAGCAGTGAACATCACAGCCGTTCCTATACAGGATGGTATAGTGTGGGACAAAACTGATTTCGATGTCTCCGGTCCTACGGAACTTTTGAACATTCCACATTTATTTAAAATTTCATTAAGTGATTTTATTTCGTCCAGTACCTATTCTGATGATTTGGACTTTGAGACTGTAAATGATATGATGTTTGATCTAGAAAGGTCTGCTGCATTTTCTAACAATGAATATTTAGAGGGTACATCAGACTATGAACAGCTGTATTGCTATAACCACTATGGTCATAATTTTTTGCTTAAATCTGCAACACCTATAAATGTTTGTTTAACCAGTGGGAGCATTGTCCTACACCACCAAAAGGTAGTTCAAAAACGGTTGCTAAAAAGTTTCCCTGTTTTTCGGGGTACAATACATCTGATCCGGAAACATTTTACTATAAAAATGTAAACAAAACAGGACAGAAAATTATTTTAACAAATACAAAACAGATTTACTCTGCAGCATTTATTGCCCAACTGTCTAGACATGGATTCGATTTGTGGAAAGACACAATAGACACAAAATCTGTCTGGGGTTCTAAAGATTGGCAAGTGCAGGGGATAGAAGCTTTGTTTAGAGCATGTATCATCCCTCAGCAAATAATGTTTTTGAATGACACTGTGCAACAAACGTCTTGCCTTGGTTTAGCCAAGATCAAAGACATGAAAACACATTCTGTACCAACACCTGCCAGTAATAACAATACACAGGCAGCGGTTACAGTTGACTCAATACTACAAATCAACAGAACAAATCCTGATTGGAGAAAATGGTTGATCTGGCCCACAGACACAAACATCTGTCAAGAGAGATTCCTGAATAAAACACAGGGCTTTACTATTCATAGGCCAGACCCACGATACGTCCAAAGACAACATCCGGGGGTAGTAACAACATACAGTGTAGGAAAATTGTGCCTCGACTGGCTACAAAAATCTACACTTGAGGATGTGAAACACTTATCTTTACTTAAAGACGACGCAGACCTTAGGGAATTCTTGCTTGGACCAAGAAAACCGCGTCAAAAACGTTTCGTATATGCCGGCATCTATGCTACTTATAATGAAGCATGAAAGGTTTCACAGGTAGAGGCCGCAGAACGAATACGTGAACTTGATCGTATTAACTTAGAGAAAACTCTCTCTGTGGTCGACAATGGGTTAACAACTTTGTCATCCAGAATTTATTCATTGGACAACATTGTATCCTCTGCTATTGACATACTGGAACAAGATTTAGCCATGTTACAACAAGGCCAATCTCAGTTACGTTCTATTATGTTATTAGGCTGGACGCTGCAATCTTTGCGTGCGGGCTATGTGCCTTGGCGTTTATCAACACGTCGGCTCTGTTTGCAGAATACAATCTGACTGATAAACAGATCGAACTGGCACAAAGGGGAGCAAAGTATACAGTGCTGAGCATTGAAAAACTGGAGAAATTACCATTCACTGTGGCAGAAAAACCAGCTACAGAATGGCTAATTCATGGCAAAATCACTCTGCCTGTCACTACTTTTCAGTTTCAGTATTGCCTCAAACAAATGCAAGCGGGCAAATATGAAAGGTTGGGTAAAGAATTCATTAAGACATCCTGGGATTTACCATACGAATACAGATGTTGGAGTGGGGATCGTGAAGTGTTTCTTAGCGGTACACACTGTGAAAATGCACTAAGCGGTTCACTAATATGTCAAGACATTTCTTTACACGGGGCTTGTAATGGTTCTGTGGCAAATTTGTCCTGCCACCAGCAAGGTACACCAGCTGCTGTGATTAATCCAACGTTTGGCCAACTTTCTAATGGGAGTTACCTCATGTTGAATGATCAGAGTTGCTATGGCATGTTGCCAGGCATCCCATATCTAGTAACGGTAGACTCCAGGGTCACTTGCTGTATGCAAGTATTGTTCCCCCCAATAGACACAGTCAGGGAGTCGCCTTTATGGCCTTCATTGAATGTTTCTTTTATACGATTTGATACTTTAAGCAGAATGAAAGCCATGCTTATACAACAAACTGTGCCTCTGACCTCGGCCAAAGAAATCTATGATTTACAAATTGCAAGGACTTCGGCTGAGATACAGGCTTTAATTCGTACAAACTGCCCTATACATTTCGCAGAAATGATGGGACGTATCTTTAACATGTCTGATACGAGCGGAATTGTACATGTATTTAAGACCATCTGTTCAGGACTGTTAGCACCTTTTCAAGCAGTCCTCGGAATCATCCCAAACTTCGCACATTCGGTGTTTGGTGGTGTGCCATTAATTCTAGCACTTATTGTAGGAATCCTATTTCTATTCCTACTATTACGCTATGGCAAGCCTATTCGCCGACATCACTCCGAGCGATGTGGAGAAAGCTCTCCTAGAATGGAAGTGCCGTGAGCGCATAGTACAACTTTTGGGCATACCTCGTCTACGGGAACTTAATACAACATGGTTCCTGTCATTCAGACCAATCTGGCAAGATTGCATCTGCAGTGGAGAGGTGTGGTGCAGCGGCCAGGGCAGCTGACTTCGGAGCACAGGGCTCACGGTTCGATCCCCGGCTCTGGCGGCAGCTCAGCACCTTGTGACTCTGGGCAATAGCTCACTTAATTTCCACGACGGCCCTCAGCGCCTTGAGACCCGGAAGGGTGAGTAGTTCGCGCTTTACAAATACGGATACAGATTTTTACATTTACATCTTACCTGTTCTACGCTGCCTGCTTTGCGGTGAAGAATGCGTGCTAGACACCTGTCTAACACTCCCATCAGTCATGCCAACGGATATCGATACTCTGCTGGACCCGATAACGGCCCATGCTCTGTGTTGTCCCCAGAGGCTACCAATCCTGATGATACCGCTATACCTTAAGGGTTCATTCCTGACGTCTTCCTCTGTCCGACTTCACGTCAATGCTAACATTCCAAAGTACCTAACAGGTATATATATACCTTCCCTTGCCCAAGCAAGTTAGAGGAGACCTCGACTTCAGAGGAGCCCGTATCCCGGCCTGATGCACTGAGAAGACTCTGTCATCCCTGCTCGCAGAGAATCCAGCTTCCAGTGATCTGAGTCCCTTCGCGGGGTGTTAGAGTTCGAGTCCGGAAAGAGATTCCCACCTCTCTCATTCTCAAGGTATGGAGCTGACTAGAACCTAGAGGGACTCTTGGCATACTAGACTTAACATACTCTTAGTATACCATACTAGAGAATACTTTGCCTACTTCTTACCTTGCCCTACACCTAGACTAGGTTAGGTACATTGGGGTAGAACTAGCTTAGAGACGCATCATATGAGTACTCGCATTTTTAGCTTGTTATTTATGTGAATATATGCTAAAAGATAATGCTAGCGCAGTATTATTTATTTCTACTGCTTACGCTGTACATTATATATCTTGCATACTGTCTTATGATCATAACAGCACATATCTCTTACACGAGAAACAAGACTGTTCAATAAAACCTTTTTATTGAAACGCCCGTCTATTCTTTCTGTGTAGCTTTGAGGAAACTAAGCATGCACGATTAGCTGAGTGAAACTGTTATCTATTGTTTCCACGATTCTGAGACGTGTTCCGATTCTAAAGGGAAACAAAGTAGTCATGTTTATGCGGTTGCCAGAAACTACTCCCTTCTTGTTTTCAAGGAGTTTCCAGTGGCCTCTGAGCTAGCTGGCACAAAGTAATTAAGTTTAATATACTCGATAGGGACATACCGACCTCAGTCCTATGTCAAGCCTATAGGGTATATTATTCCAATGCACAGAGCCTATTAGGGAAATAGGAACTACACTACACTGTAATGTCCATGCAAACTGCTTAACTGATCGTAATTGATTTTGACCATGATATAACAGATACATCATTCTGAACAATATCAATAACAGATGAAACGATATTATCCAAGGTATAAATACATGAAGAAAGTGTATTAATACTATTGTCGGCCACTGCACGGACTTTTTCCAAATTTGCTTGAACAATTTGGCACAGACGAAGCGCTGCCTCAATCTTCGAAAGTTTCCAAACTTCATTGTAAGCTGCATAGATAAACTTCTTCGATCTAGGAATTCTAGTACCTAAAATAAAATCAGCCAGATTGATGTCGCTCGACAAGAGTGACAAGTGTTGTTTTACTGACGACAGAGTGGAGTGTTCCAACCATTGTTGGCACAATTTACCCACCGAGTATGTGGTTACCGAATGTGAATGGGGATAACGAGGATCCGGTCTAGTCTGTGGGAAACCAGGTGTTACATTATAAAAACGCAGTTGACATCCATTTGAATTTGTCTGCCACACCAACCATCCGGATGGGTCAACCTCAGAGACAATGAAAGTGTCATTTCGAAACAAAGCTTGTAGTAAATCGATCGTATTATTCGATTGTACGCGCCAATTGTCATAGTCCGCTAAAGACGGAATGAATGGGATATTCACATTTTTTGAAGTTGCC
The DNA here is from genome assembly GCA_963921515.1 of Calotriton arnoldi. Lineage (NCBI taxonomy): Eukaryota > Metazoa > Chordata > Amphibia > Caudata > Salamandridae > Calotriton > Calotriton arnoldi. The sequence continues at coordinate 1,051,456 of CAWUFW010004948.1, read as the reverse complement.
AAGCCAAAGCAAGTGGTTTGGTGCACTGTATCATTTAAAAATAAAATTTGAGTCAGGATTAGGCAGGCACAATGCAAAGCTTCAGTTCCCTAAACCTGCCAAGCCTTCGTGCCCCAAATCGATTTTAAATCGATGGTATCTTTCCAGTGATCATAACCCTGTGTGGCCAATTCAGTTCTAAAAGAATTAGAATAGATCAATTTAGTGTGGGTCAGAATAAATTTGGGTCGAGATGACCGCTGCAATTTATAAAAAATAGGATTCTGGATTAGACGTGTCATAATCGGTGAAATAGGTGAACTTATCTCTAAGGGTTTTAGAACTCCCTTGTACGGGAGTAGGACAATGTTCCCATTGAGTGTAATTAAAAACAGGTCTTAACATGTTTGTTTTATGCAAGAAATGATGCCCATAGTGTTGATAACAGAATAATCAGCATAATTGGCAGAATTCAAATATAAATCTTCAGTATCAAAAGCAGCTTAATACTTAAATCAGAAAACAATGAGTGTACTGCTTGCACATCCCAATCATCAGAATGGATGTCCTGTGTTACCACATCTCCTAAGGAGACGCGGAACACGTATGGTATCTTGAGAACTTCCGTCGGGCCGTGGATTTCAAAATCTACTTTATCCCAAACACTGCCATCGGGAAAGCTGAAATGTTCACAAGAGTTTGATCACGTTTCATGATATGGGACGATGTATGAGGGGCCAGAATACCATCAACCAAGTTCACAGCAGAGTGTTCTGGCAAATAATGACCATTGATGAGTAAGAAAAACACTGTCACAACTCCAATCGACATGAAGAGGAAAATCAGGATAAGCACCAACCAGATGTAGGTCCATGGGGGGACCAGGTAAGTCTTTTTGAACCAAGAGATGAAAATACTTAATTTTGTTGTTGGAAGTGCCAAAGTGGAAGACGAGGAGGATGAGTCATAAGAGAAGCTGGCATGGTCCCCAAAATAACCGCTTGCACCCATGGTTATTAGAGGTGGTAAGGCAGCATCAGCGTGATGTTGACGAGGACTTTTCGGCACTTCACTGTGGGACTCCACTGTAGGGTAAGTATACTCGACTTCTACACTGGAAGAGGGTGGAGGCAGAACAGGCAAATGTCAATAGGAGTTTCCATCTCACCCTCAACGATACGGGCATTAGACGAAGAGGATGAAGTTACCGGATTCAAAGAGATAGCGTTGCATGAAACTGCAGGTGTTACACAATTCAGAATCGGCCAGACAGTGTAACTTGACATTGTCCACTGAGATGTATCTGTTGTCTCTGCGACCAGGTAAAGGTGGTAAAATGACTGTACGAGTACCCTTCAATTCAAGTACTGGAGCCGGTGCACGATAAGAGGGACCAAATTCTTTTTTGTTCTCCAGCTTTTCTCGTATCAGATCTCCAATCTTAGGAAGCCAGCTGGCAACGGGAATCAGCAGTGCTGCATCATTGGAAGAGGGTAAATGTTCAGTGGCATAGCTGTCACGGGTCTTTTGTAGATCCTGTAACATAGTAGAATGATTATCTACGTCAAAGGTTGCGGCAGCTGCCACAACGTCTAGACCATCAACGTCTGGGACAAACATTTTAATGCCAAAGAGCATTTCGTATGGGGTCCGCCCACCCAGAGATCTTTTAGGGAGGTTATTTAGTGCACGTTGAACTCCATACAAATGTGCCAGCCAGTACCTAAGACTCTAGCTGTCAAAGACTGCTTTAAGTCACGGTTCATTCGCTCCATTATAGAATTGCCCTCAGGCCTGTATGGAGACAAACTGCACCAGCACCCCCATCGACATCATCGTGTCCTTGTACGCCTTAGAGGCGAACGCTGGACCTTGGTCAGAATGGAAGGTGCCACAGGCAAACATCCCGACAAAGACACGCAAATCTCTAAGGACATTTCGAGCGTCAGCACTGTGTTGTGGCCCAACCCAAAGGAATCTAGTGCACTAATCAACTGCAACAAAAATGTATTTATATGCAGTATCAGAAGAGAACGGACCGCAGTGATCAAGATGCACACAGCCAAATGGCTGATTGGAAATACATAGCTGTGTTTGTGGTGGGCATGAGACCGTAGATGGTTTGATTTGCTGACAAATGTCACACGAAAGTACATAATTACGGATCTGTTTATATAAACCACGCCACCAGTAACATTGCTGTAATATAGAGACTGTCGCAGACACCCCATGTGCAGAAGCCATGCCTTCGTGTGCGGCAATGATCAAAGCAAGTCTGCGGTCCTTGTTGGGAATCAGCCGATCTCCAACTGATGGAGTTTTAGCATAAGGAACTTGTTCGGGAGATAAATGATAAGATTACTTCGAAGGGAAACCCTGGGGACAAGCAGTTCCATCCTTCGTAGCAGCAATCGCTGCCAAAATTTCATTATCTATCTTAGTCATGGACCTTGTAACTGCTGCAACGGAACACGTGGCTACTGCAGATTTGGCCGCTTTGTCAGCCAAAGAATTACCACCAGCATTTGCGCCCACACGCTGATGGCCAAGAGTATGTATAATCTGTGTGAGTGGGAGACGTTGTTCCGCCACTCGAACCCAAAGCATTTTATGCTTTATTGCGCTGCCTTTAGAGTCTCGATAGTCATTTTGTGACCAAAGGAATAAGTTGTCATTAAAAGACTGGACACAGTAGTAAGAATCGCATACAATAAGAGTATTCACATTAGGATCAGCAAACTCGAGAGGAAGAAGAAGAGCACGCAGCTCTGCCAATTGCGCTGTACAGTCCCCAAGTGCCTTTGTATGCACAATGGAAGAATTAAATTCTCCATTGACAATTGAACCAGCCACAATAGCGTAAGCCGCTGAATAAGCGTGTTTGGAACCGGTGGCCGGTTGGACCGAGCCATCGGTATACATGATACATTTGTACTCATCTAAAGGAAGCAACGACAACGGAGGAGAATGAACATTTTCATACTGTAACAACTCCTGTGTCTGAAGAGCAGGATCAAAGATAAACGTGACATCAGCCGATGTCAAGGAAGTAGCCCATTGTATCCAACGGGGATGTAATGCCTTAGAGTTTGGCACACTTGCCTTAGTCACCGCTTCTAAAGCAGGGAGAGGCGTGACCATAAGAATGCGTTTTCCCTGCACCAGTGAGCGTTCTTTCAGAATCGCCATTTAGAACGCGGTCAAAACCTTTTCAACATTTGAAAATCGCATTTCAGCCGCAGTGTACAAATGTGATTTGTATGCAATAGGTACTGTCTCCCCCTCATTGAACGTCAAGTAAGTGAAACCCACTGTCCCCGGTACTATACGTATCACCAGGTTCGTGGTATTGTCACGCGTCAACAAGTAGTTAGTAGCAAGCAAATCTGATTGCAAAGAAAGCAGTATAGAGGAATGTTCCGGATGCCAGCTGGCAGAGGAATATGTTGGTTGTATCAAAGCATATAGTGGTTTGATATGCTGGGCATAATCGGGGCTGTAAGTCCGCCCGAAATTAAAAAATCACAGCAAAGACTGAAGTTTCTTCAGAGTAGATGGAGGTTGCAATTGTACACATTTCTCCAGAAAGTGGGGGGCCAAGCCTCTACCTTCATTGTTGAGCTCGTAGCCCAAAAAGAGCACTGCAAAATGCGCGGTGTGATTTTGCAAAATTGAATTTGTATCCATAGTCGGCAAAGGACAGAATAATCCGGTCGACTCGGACAAGATGCGGCATCAGTTCATCGTCCGTCAGATAAATATCAACGTACGAGAACGCATCAGGGTCTATGCTGTCTAATAAAGACAACAGGTGCTGCGAAAGCCCCGGGGCTATTCTTATACCCCATAGGCAAACGCATAAATTTTTTCTGATTCCCAACGGCGGTAAATGCTGTCAAGTCACTGCTCTCAGGAGCCAAGTTGTGACTATAAAAACCATTGGAACTATCCAGCGTAGTTTTGTATTTCTTACGAATAAGGCTGTTCACAAGCGCAGAGCTGTGTGTTCTGTACCGCAAATGTACGACAATGACTATTCAAATTTCGATAATCTAATACAATGCGATATGAACCGTCAGGGTTTGATACTGGAAAAAGGATTATTCATCGGTGATACACAGGATTCAATCACTCCTTGATACTCCAACTGAGTTACAATGTCACAAACTGGAGCCTTAGCCTCTCATCTGATTGGATATTGCAGCTGTGGCTGTGGCATAGACCGTAACGGTATCGCATGTGCCGGTGAATCTCTATCCCAGCCCACCTGATTACGGTACACCGCCGGGGCAAAGGCCAAAGCCCACTCAGATGCGTAAGCTTTTGTATGTTCCTCAGGGACGTAACGCGAAAAACTCGGAAGTATCACGTCCTCCCCTCTAGAAGCGGCTAGCATAAATGGTGGTGGCCAATCTGCCTCTGCCAATAAAATGTCATATGAAGAGGTGAGATTTTCCCAAAAAACCGCTCTGATTGTACGCTGTATATCACCTTCAATTTGGAAGACAATTTCATAGTCTATCCGGGGGAGGGCAACTCGTGTATCTGCTGTTTCTACTGTAATAAATGTATCAGTTGCTCTCGCCTCCAGACAGGGACGCAGTGCCTCCCGCACTATGGTAACCTGCGCTGCGAAGTCTAGCAGAGTCACCGCCCATGTCCAGTCTAGTAGACGCGTTCTCACCGTCTGAGGCATACTTCGCTGTTAAAGCGCCAACTTTTTTCTTCTGATACGGGGGTCTAAAACGAGGCAGGTCCTCTTGTTTTGACGTCAAACTGTCGGTGTTGATCCCGTCCCTGTTGTGTGGTCGGACCTTTGCCACGATCCTGGCGTTCCCCACCACCGACTTGAAAGTCCGATGTGTCCTGTAAAGAACGAGGAGAGCGCTGATCAGGGACTTGAAATCTATCTGGAGTCTTAATTTTCGCGCGGTCGCACAAGTCATAAGTACGCTCAGAAGACTCTGGTGTCGGTGAACCAGCACGCGACCCCTGCTTCTGTTGTTGCTGCCCCTGTTTTTTCTCCAGTTCCTTTTAGGAAAGAACGGGCGCCCATCTTTATCAGTCTGGGCTTTTTGTTGAGTTTGAGCCTGCATTTGCGGTTGAGTAAAAGGCCTAATTACCAGACTATTGCGCCCTAAGGTTTTATAAGCTTTAGCAATAATCTTTGGCAATTCGCGCTGCTTGTCTGCGTCAGCCACAGCCTCCAAGCGTTGTGCCACTTGTAAGCTTACAGCATCACCCTTAATATTAGCAAGGATCATATTGCAAACAATATCGACCACACCCACCAGTCTCATTCCCAGCTCCAGGGCCGCCTCGGCCCCATGTTCATCCTGAACACGTTTAATCACGGAAGGGAGAACGGTCATTGAGGGGGTGCCGAAACACATCGAATACACCGCTGCAAACACTCTACCCCAAGTGTTACAATCAGCTAATTCGGGAACCAGGCCTTTAGGCAGACTCGTGGTCAATATCCTGTGTTTCTCCAGAGGCGTGGTATTTGGAAAAACAGCTTTGAGTTGCCCAAACGTCTCAGCAAGCCAATAAGGGTGTTCATCCTTATTTTGCGGTCGCTTGCCCATCACAGAATTAACCATTAAGGGACTGATGATCACCCCACCAGGTGCAGATGGTTGCGCAGCAACGCCAGGTGGTCCCACCTGGAAGTTGCGTGACATGAACTGAATAACCGCTCTATGTATACGTATTAATGAAGTATGTAATACGCGGAGCTCTGCGACTGTAGCATTGAGAATTTGGGTGTGGGGTATACCCAGCCAAAACGGGCCATGTGGCCCCATCTATCGACAAGGGGCCTAAACGGACTGGTGTAATCGGGTGAGGAAGGGCGCCATTAAACCATATTTGGTGTTGACAAGCCGTTAGCGGAACTTCAAGAGATCTATAAGGTCTATAATCCCGCGGTCTCGCTGTGGCAGTATACTCGTGTAACAAATGATCTGTTCCATCGACCGCCGGAAATGTGACCCAAGAATAAAATACCCCGAAGCGGAATGCTGCATCCGCTTCTACAACAAAGATAAGCGCAACACCAGCATCATGTGCTCCATATTGAGTCAAATAAGCCCCGAGCGGTGCGCGGTTAGGAGGCGCAATAACAATCGCCATAATCAATAATAGAGCATAACAACCTATGCATGGCAGCGCAATAACAGGGTAATATGAAAGAGAAAGGCCTTTTAAAATTCAAGCTTGAAAAACCTATAAAATATCACAATATAGGAGGCAACACAGTCACAACCGTCTCCGGAAACAGAAGTGAGGGCTTTGTGGACAAGCACAAGCACTACTCAGGAGTCTTGCAGATAAGAACCAGACCAAACGTTGGCAGCGCCATGTTGCGGGGATTCTGCACATACACAGAACTATGCGCAGGAAAACAGGACCTCGGTGTATAGGGGTTGTACCTTCCTACCACCTTGGTACCCAAAATCCCAAAACCTACTAGCTATAGTGTCTCATTCGTTCGCCTACATAATCATGAAGCTACAAATGATTAGACAACCCAGAACACAACACTCCCGACTCTCTCAGGAATCGCGGTAGCAAGACTTACCCTTTCGCTCACTCACTCATACTTGTCCACGATAAGGATTTCAGAGTCACTGTATAGTTCAAAATGTTTATTTTAACTATCGTGCTCTATAATGCAGTATACGAGCCACTACCAGCAGCGAGATGCATAAACTCAAAACAATTAGCATTGTTACAATTCCATAGAATATAAAGGGGCATGTCATCATATACAGACAGTGGAAAAAGGACTATAAGGCCTAACCACCCTCCCCTTGGTAAGGTTGAGTTTTATTTTATAAAGGAAGATCTCTGGGCTTTGTCAGCAGACCCCATACCTTAGTGCCTAGATGGAAGTTTTACATCATAGGAACCGCATAGCTCTTCTCCTTGGAAAGGTCCCTCTCCAAGTGTGTGTTGGGACAACATGCTTCTCTTCCAGGGGATACTCATCAATAGTCATAAGCACTGAATAATCTCCGCCCACGTGCGGGAACCCGGAGCATATATAAAAATACATATATATGTGTATGTAGTAGAAAAGGAGTACATAGTACGAAATAACACACACATACATGTATTACATAAAAAATATGCAGCCTCAAACATATCCAATAGGCTAAGAAGCCAGAATTACATGTATTTCTCTAGTATGAAAATGCCATATAAACATATAATGTAAGAGAAGGACATGTACAGTAAGAGCATTCCGCAAAAAACCTTTTATTTTCATCAAGAAAACAGTAATGCCAGGCAATTAGCCCAAATAAGGCTGCATAAATAAATAACATCCCTGTACAGAAAAGGAAAAACTGGCACCTCGCCTTTAAGGCCTCAGAGACTCTGAGCACTATGCCTTTAAGACCTCCAGGAACCCCTGCTCCCATCATGCACCACAGGTGACAGTTAGGTCAGTTCTTTTTCCGGCTCCTTCTGTGAGGAACCTGGAGCTTGAGCTTAACTGATTTTGACTTTTCCAGTCAGAATTTATATTTCTAACAATATTCTAACAATATTTCTTTTTACTGGTTTTAATACCAGTCTTTTTCTGACTAATTGACATTCTTTTTAGTCAGATATGCCACCTTTATTCGATAAATGTCCTTCCTGTGGGAAGAAGATGGCCAAATCCGATCCTCATTCGGTCTGTGTCGTGTGTCTACCTTCTTCTCACGACACAGAGACATGCAACCACTGTCGTCAACTTTCAAGTAGAACATTGAAAGACAGAGAGAAGATCAGACTTCTAGCCTTGATGGTGAAAGGAAAGAAAAGTGGCCCAGAAAGTCATCATCCATCTGGAGGGCCCTCTTTTCCAAGGAAACGGCGAAAATCTACTTCACCAAAAGCTGGAAGTAAGAAAAAACATCATAGCATGTCGTCGACGTCGAGACCAACCAAACAAGTCAGGTCGGCGTCGAAGACAAGATCTCCGTCGAGAAGTAAGTCGACGTCGAGAGCTATGACCAAAGTGAGATCGAGATCACCGTCGAAGGCAAGATCGCCGTCGAGAGTGAGACCGACATCGAGATCGACGTCGAAGGCAAAATCGCCGTCGAGGAGTACGCCGTCGAAAAGTAAGTCGACGTCGAGACATGTTTCGGGCTCGAAGCATGATAGACCTCGGTCGACGTCGAAACGTCCGTCGACATTATTTCAGAGGTCGATGTCGAGATCTCCGCCCCCTTCTCGAAGGTCGGCATCGAGTCTCTACAATTCACCCTCTCGGACCCGTCAGCGGTCTACGTCGAGGGCAGGGTCGACGTCGAAGACACCGCATGAACACCAGCGGTCGTCGTCGAAGAGACCGACGTCGAGGGCCTCGTCCCATAGATCTCCACCGTCAAGAGTTTCACCTCCACGGTCGTCGTCGATGGTGGCTCATTCTGGTTCGACGTCGAGGCGTTCGACGTCGAGGGACAAGCAAGTTATTCCAGCTGAAGGTTTAGAAAAATCATCTTCAAAATCACGGTCGACGTCGAGGGAAGCTTCTTCCTCGCTTGGTATAACTATTATTCAGGTTACACCGGAGGGCTCTCCGGCGAGAGACAAATCTCCTCCCATCAATATGTCACCCAGATGGTTGGAGGACATTAGGCACTGGAAGAACAAACCCAGATCTACTGAAAGACTTCCTCCCACGGAATCCGCAAGATCTTCCGCTGGTAGGTCCCCGAGGCGTTCCAGATCTCCATTAAGACGGCGTTCACGTTCAAAAGAACGCTCAGAACCCCGCCGATCACATACGCCAAGGAGAAGACAGAGGTCTCCTACAACGACCTCATCAACAAGGTCATCGTATAGAGACTATTCCCCTACTATATCGTCAACCCCACCATCCAGAGTTTCTCCTGTTGATGATATGGGGACATTCAACGAGGTTCTCTGTAGAGGTGCCAGCAAATTGAATATAACCATGACTGTGCCTCAGGTTTCTACATCCGTTATATTCGAAACTTTGCACCATCGGGCTTCTGCAAAGCATCTTCTACCTTTGGTACCAGGATTATTAGAGCCTGCGATGAAGACTTTTTTGACACCTGCTACAGTGGGCTCGGGTCCCGCAAGAATTTCAAAAAAGTATAAGGCCCCAGACCAAGATCCTTTGTTTCTGCGGTCTGACCCGCCACCGGATTCTCTTATAGTCGCCGCCGCCAGAAAAGCACATGCAAATACCTCTCATCTGCTCCTCCAGAGAAGGACAGCAAAAACATGGATTCTTTGGGACGGCGAATGTGCAATACATCAGGATCCGTTATGAGAGTGGCTAGTGCAGCCGCTCTACTGGGACGATATGACCGGTCTTTATGGGACTCTCTGACGAGATTCACAGACAAATTACCCAAAGAGGATCAAAAGGATTTTCTAGAAATTGTACAGGAAGGTGGCCTGGTTGCTAATCAGATCATTAGTACAGCGGCCGACTCTGCAGATTTGGCAGCTCATGGGTACGCACATGGCGTTTGTTCCCGAAGATCAGCCTGGCTTCGACTCACAGGTCTCAAGCCCGATGCTCAAAGAAAGATAGCCAATCTGCCCTTTAATGGATCATCGTTGTTTGGTTCACATGCTGACGACGAAATGGCAAAAATGAAAACTGAGTTGGATACTCTCAAGGCTGTAGGCCTCGAAAAGAAGAAAGAATTTCGTCGTCGTTTTCGCCCCTATGATAAACGCTCTTTTCAACAGCGAGGTCAATCATCTAACTGGTCATCGCAGAACCAAGGTCAGACGCAACAAAGATCCCAGTTCCAGCAACGTAGACCTGGACGTGGCAGAGGTGGAAACAAACAACAGTCAACAGCACCAAAGCAGCCACAAAAGCAATGAGATGTGTCTTCCTCCAAAGCTGTTGTCCACTCCGGTGGGAGGAAGTGTTTCATTACATCTGGAGGAGTGGAGACGTATAACAAAAGACAAATGGGTCATCAACATTGTTCAGAATGGCTATCTTCTCAGATTCATAACTCCTCCTCCATCAATACCTCCGAGAGGCATTTCTCACCACAACAAACGATTGTTACAAAAGGAGATAAACACCTTAGTGAAGAAAGGAGCTATAGAAAAAGTCCCCGCTCCTCAAAGAAATCAAGGAGTCTACTCTCGTTACTTCCTTGTAAGAAAAAGAGGCCCCGCCACAGAATACAGACCTATTCTGGACTTGAGACTGTTGAACAAATACATTCGCAGAGAAAAATTTCGAATGTTGGCACTCCATCAAATTTTCCCACAGCTTCATCAAGAGGATTGGATGTGCTCCATCGACTTGCAGGATGCATACTTCCACGTACCAATCTCAAAGAAACATCGCAAATTTCTACGCTTTCGAGTGTCTTTTCAACATTACCAGTACTCAGTTCTCCCGTTCGGGCTCAAATCAGCTCCCCGAACATTCTCCAAATGTATGACTGTGGTGGCCGCTTTTCTCCGCAAGCAGAAAATATTCATATATCCTTACCTAGACGACTGGCTCCTGAAGAGCTCATCTCCAACTCTGCTGCAGGATCATCTCACGTGCTGCCTTCAGCTTCTCCACAACTTGGGCCTTCACGTCAATTTCAAGAAATCCATACTAAATCCAACGCAAAAGATCCATTACCTAGGCTCCTTCCTGGACACCAAAAAAAGCAAGCGTGTGTCCTTCGGAGGAGAGATTGTCATCAATCCAAGGAAAATGTCTGACTCTTCTTCACACGCATCTCCCAACAGTTCGACAGGTGTCATCACTACTGGGATCGATGGCATCGTGCATCTTTATAGTACCAAACGCACGATTACACATGCGTCCACTACAACAATGTTTGGAGGACCAGTGGATGCAAGTATCAGGGCGCTGGGAGGATCAGGTAATTCTCCATCAATCAGCCAAAGACTCCATCCGGTGGTGGATGAAGCGATCGCACCTGATGAAGGGAGTCCCTTTCCATCAGGACCCTCCAACCCAGACTTTAGTCACGGACGCCTCTCTCCAGGGTTGGGGTGCTCATATGGGCCCTCTGCAAGTACAAGGTCTATGGTCCGACTCCGAAAAGAGCTACCACATCAACCTGCTAGAGCTGAGAGCAGTACATCTAGCACTCAAGTCCCTGGTTCCGTCGTTCAAGTCTCGCTCCATTCTGATCCAAACGGACAATACAACGACGATGTATTATTTGAACAAACAGGGAGGTACCCGATCAAGGACACTCTCCATAGAGTCTCAAACCATATGGAACTGGCTTCTAGCGAGAGACCTGTCAATAGTAGCCATTCATCTACCGGGCTCTCTCAACTCCCAGGCGGACTTCCTCAGCAGAGACTTCGTCGAAGCCCACGATTGGGTTCTCAACAACGAAGTCGCTCAAAGCATCTTTCGAGAATGGGGAACGCCAGACATCGACCTGTTTGCAGACGCGGTAAACGCAAAATGCCCCGCCTTCGCATCCAGGTTTCCCCAACAAGGATCTCGAGGGAATGCCCTTTTGATCGAATGGTCTCAGAGCTTACTGTACGCCTTTCCACCGATTCCGTTGATACCAGTTGTAATCAACAAGCTGTACAGGACCACCTCCAGGATGATCCTAATAGCCCCGGAGTGGCCTCGCCAGTGGTGGTTTCCGGACCTCCTTCAACTATCGGAAGTACCACACAAGAGGTTGCCATGCCGCCCGGATCTCCTATCCAAACAGGCAGGGAGAGTATTCCATCCCAACCTGTCCTCCCTTCGGTTGACAGCATGGCTCCTGAAGTCATACAATATGGACACCTACAATTGAATCCAGACTGTATGGCTATTCTCAAAGAAGCGAAAAGACCTTCCACGAGGAAGTCATATGCCTTCAAGTGGAAGCGGTTCTTCCTATGGTGTGTGGACAATGGACATGATCCCATCCGGGGTCAGGAACAGGTGATTTTACCCTATTTGCTGCATTTGGCTAGATCTGGTCTTCAGTTCTCTTCTATCAAAGTCCACCTTGCAGCAATCACAGCCTATAGGAAGTCCCCCCACCAGGCTTCTTTGTTTAGAATTCCGGTGGTAAAGGATTTCCTTTATCCCCCAGTCAGGTCTCCCTCTCCTCCTTGGGAGCTTAACATTGTGTTAACAAAGTTGATGGGGTCTCCTTTCGAGCCTATTCATAAAGCTTCCTTACAGCATTTAACATGGAAAGCCGCGTTCCTGGTGGCCATTACATCTGCTCGCAGGGTCAGTGAGATCCAGGCTCTTTGCTGTAAGGAACCTTATACTGTGTTTCACGCTAACAGAGTAGTTCTCAGAACTCATCCTAGCTTTTTGCCTAAAGTGGTCTCGGACTTCCATATTAACCAGACTATCACTTTACCTACCTTTTTCCGAATCCTTCGAATCCTCCGGAAAGATCTCTTCACTCACTAGATCTCAAGAGGGTTCTGAAGTTTTATTTGGACAAAACAAAGACACTGAGGAATTCGGAACGTTTGTTTATTAACTATGGTCCTGTTAATACAGGTTCTGCAGCTTCCAAGAGATCCATTTCTAGATGGATAGTTTCTTGTATTCTACTGTCATACCAATTGGCCAACAAATCCCTTCCGGGAAGCCTAAGGCACATTCCACTAGGGGAAAGCTTCTACCACGGCTCTCCTGAGGAATGTCCCCATGGCAGAGATTTGTAAAGCAGCTACATGGCGATCAGTTCATACCTTTACTCGCCACTACTGTTTAGATGCTGACACGCAGGCAGATGCTCAGGTTGGGCAGGCCTCGCTGTGAGAAGTTGGCCTGATATATGCTGTTCACTAATTAAAGTGGACACCTTGCACCAGGGCAAATCGACTCTTATGGTAGATAGGTTTAAGACAACCTTTTAAAGAAAGCTATCCTAGTGGTAGCTGTGGAGAGCAGCCTTCAGGCTAAGTCTCGGAGGAATGTAAAGCAGCTTGTTTTACCATATAATCTCTTGAATCACCAAATGAAAAGACACCACACAGGTATATATATGTATTTATTTCTAAATAACTCTCTACTAATCTCTTTATGAGATTAGAAGACAAACATATGCACAAATCAACGTTTCACAATAAGTTAAGCACAAAATATGGCTGGGGCCCTAGGGGCGTACCAGACCATATACTAAGTAAGAGACTTAGGGACAACGACTTGCAGGGAGACAAGGCCTAGGGCCTTCAGAAGTGCAGGGGCCTCACGAAACCACCCAAGGCAGGTAAGTAAAGGACCCACGGGGGACGCGTGCAGTGTGGATACACAGGCGCGGATCGCCGTTAACTTCAATGGGGCAAGTCGCGGTTGGAAATAAAGAGTTTTAGGATACTTCGGGAGAACCTACAAGCAAGTCACTTACAGGGTAAGTAGTTCTAGGGCCCACACCCACAGGAGCACCGTAGTGCTGGAGTTACCTCACCCAGGGAAGCCGGGTGCATAGGTGTCCTTTGGTGTCGGGTCGCGGCGTCGTTTTCAATGGCGAACAAAGAAGACTTGCTGCTTGCGGGAGCTGAAGAAGTGTCCGGTGGAATCCAAGCCTGGATTCTGAAGAAGGATGACCTGAAAGCAGAGGGGACAGTGTTCAAAGTCACTTGGCAGTGACCCGGGGCAAGGAAGATGGATGCCCACCGTCGTCGGTTGATTCAGGTCGGTTGCAGGTGCCTTGACTCTTCAGCCACGTAGTCTAGGAGGGGTCGACGACGACCAGGAGCTGGATTCGGTGGGTCCCTCGACGTCTGCAGTTGACTGCGGTGTCGGCAACTCGATTGGAGCCAACAAGCCTTGGCAGCAGCAAGTCTCGGGGAGATGAAGAAAAGTCGATGGCACAGACCAGCAAGGTCTGAGGGACTCACCCAGCGAGGGTAAGTCAGGGCAGGCCTGGAGCAACCAGGGGAGCCCTTGGTTTCTTTAAGAAGTCTTCTGGGGTCCCACAAGCCGGCGGGCAAGGGATCGCGAAGACACCTCGGGCGGAATCACTCAACAGGGGCCCACGGTCACTCGGGACGGTGTAGGCCTCTGATCTTCGGAGGGATTCCTGCTGGAGGTCGGGACCACACGTGGTCCAAAGCACAAGTTCGTAGAACGTTGTGAAGGGGTTGCACTCGACAATAGTGCACGGTACCCAGGGGTCGCGGTTCCTCGTTACTCGTGGGGTCCACTTGCCTCAGCTTCGCTGGGGACTCACGATGGCCTGGGAGAGGTCAGGAAATCCACTTCTTGGGCTGAAGGGACTTCGGACTCCGGCGGGAGCGGCGTAGTTTGCAACCGTCGTTGTCGTTTTTGGTGCCTGCCAAGCAGGGGAGTCACTCCTTGACTCCAAGGGAGATTCTTCTGTCTTCCAAAGGTAGTGGAACGTCGAAGGGCCAGGATTCTTCTGTAGAGCGTCGTCCAGGGGTTATCTGCTTTGCAATGGCAAGGTTCCCCCTCTTATACTAAAAAGAGGGGATGGACTAGCTCTATGACCCCACCTATGGGAGGGTCAAGGGAGGGGTGGCTACACCCACTTCCCTTTGTCCAGTTTCGCGCCAGAGCAGGGGCAGGTAGCCCCTGAGCTGGTTTGAACTGGCATATGCACAGAGGAGCCTTCTGCTCCCCCAGTGCAGGACTTCAAAGCACTCTAAGAGTGCACCCACCCAGCCCCAATACACTAAACCCTGTCTGGGAGGTGGTTACACCTCCCTGTGACAGGATGCCTATTGTTGGGCTTCCTCCACTGCGAGTTTCGGTCATCAGCAGGAGGGCAGCCCAGTGTCTGTGACTGGTGGCATCCATTTTGTGATGCCAGGGCTCTTTAGGATTCTACCGCGTTTCCACAGCAGGTACATGTCTTATCCCTCTAGAAGGGTGGAATGCTACCCCCACCGCCAAGATTGGCGGGGGGTAGTATTCCAAGATGTTTGACACCAAACACGACATGTTTTGATGCAGCCATTCCAAAGTTAGCATTTACCGCGAGGATATAATGCACTTTAATAGTATATGGTTTAACCGCATCCACAAACAGCACCAGAGAATAGACTCTGAGAGCTGCAGAGGGGCCCTGCTCAGGCAGAGGCACCCCTCACATAGAAGCCAAGCACCCTGCCCTCAGGATTGATAGGGCCTGCCTTAGGGGTGACTGATAGGTTTATATGTGTGTGCAGGAGAGATATAGGAAACCTATATCTCAGTGAGGGGTGCTAGCACCACCTCACCCAGGCTGCAGTAGCAGGCCTGTGGTGTCAGATTTAGTCTGCTTCCCAGGGGTGGCATAATACATGCTGCAGCCCCTGGTAGGCCTGTGAAGTACCTATGCCCTTGGTACCTAAGGTACCATATACTAGGGACTCATAAGGCACCACAGTATCCAATCACTAGTGCACCTAGAGTGCACTCCATGTCGTTTAGAGAGAGCAGATAGACTGGGGCCCTGAATAGCAGGGTCCCAGTCCAACTAAGTCATAAACCAGCAAAACACCAGGAAAAAAGTGGGGGCAACCATATAGTCAGATTCCACCTTCCTACACTCGCTGAGAAACTTGTTTGCAAATACTGTTTAAAATGTGTATCTCAATTGAGTTCTCTGTGTTTTGCTCGTCCGCACGGAAGTGGGTATGGGCTTGCTACTCTATTCAGTGCTTATGACTATTGAGGAGTATCCCCTGGAAGAGAAGGATAAGTTACTTACCTGTAATCCTAGTTCTCTTCCAGGGGTATACTCATCAAAGTCATAAGCAACCCGCCCTCCTCCCCGGACGAGCATTAACAGTTTACTCGATATTCTTGCATCTTTGATGCAGGTTCCTACAGGTTTCTTATACCGTACAAAAGAACTGACCTAACTGTCACCTGTGGTGCATGATGGGAGCAGGGGCTCCTGGAGGTCTTAAAGGCATAGTGCTCAGAGTCTGAGGCCTTAAAGGCGAGGTGCCAGTTTTTTCCTTTTCTGTACAGGGATGTTATTTATTTATGCAGCCTTATTTGGGCTAATTGCCTGGCATTACTGTTTTCTTGATGAAAATAAAAGGTTTTTTGCGGAATGCTCTTACTGTACATGTCCTTCTCTTACATTATATGTTTATATGGCATTTTCATACTAGAGAAATACATGTAATTCTGGCTTCTTAGCCTATTGGATATGTTTGAGGCTGCATATTTTTATGTAATACATGTATATGTGTGTTATTTCGTACTATGTACTCCTTTTCTACTACATACACATATATATGTATTTTTATATATGCTCCGGGTTCCCGCACGTGGGCGGAGATTATTCAGTGCTTATAACTTTGATGAGTATACCCCTGGAAGAGAACTAGGATTACAGGTAAGTAACTTATCCATCCCCGTAATATCAAAGCACGAGTTTCCAGCAGTGCAGCTGTGTTTAGCATGTTTTGTCTAGGTGCTAGGGACTGACCAGTACAGAATAACAAGGGGCATTGTTTATCGACCTTGCACATCGTGTTCAGACTAAACTCCAGGAACTAGCAGAGAACGCGGAAAGCCGACAGTTCTTATGTGAAAGGCATAAACAAAGGCTTGCAAAATAGTCATGTAGTAACGTGCGCAAAAGCAGCATCATGGCAGTAGAGCTCATGCTAACAATGACCCTAATGGCCATATAACAAAGGTGTGACTTAAGTGTTTGTGCACGGGGCACAACTCCAAATCCTGTGATTGAAGCACCCAGGACAGTAAAGCAATAAGTCGCCAACCGTAGGAAGAAGTCATGGGCCTCATGCAAGTCCCATTCTAAGTCGAGGGGGCGGACCCACTCCTGAAACCGATCCTGCAACAGATCTTCTTTATGTCAGAGTCACCTGGTAAGTCGAAAATGAAATGCAAGAAGGCAAAGTGGGACTCTTTCCCATCTCACCACTCTATCTAAAGAAAGTCTCTAGGGCGTCAAGCTGTCTCTCTCTCTCTCTCTCTCTCTCTCTCTCTCTCTCTCTCTCTCTCTCTCTCTCTCTCTCTCTCTCTCTCTCTCTCTCTCTCTCTCTCTCTCTCTCTCTCTCTCTCTCTCTCTCTCTCTCTCCCTCCCCCCTCCCCCCTCCCCCCATCGAGGATCCAATTCCTCAGTTCATCCCGATGTGCCCTGGGCCATCAGCAACGTATTCTTTCTGCTCCTCTAGACACCTTTAGGCCCCAAAGATCCACAGGGGCCTCCAGGCGGGTTACCACCAGTAGAGCCATCCTCTGTACTGCTTGAGCCCCTGACACCTGTCTTGGGTTCCGCACACAGACTCCGGTGCTTACTTCCACTCCTGGCTCCAGGACCTGTACTGGTCCCACTTTTGTTGACACCGGTACCAACTTCGTTGGGACCAGAGGGGGATTTGGTGCAGACTTCAAGGTCTGAGCCAGAGTCTAATCTGTTACGACCCCAACCAAGATCGTGCTCTGGCCCACCCAGATTCCAACTATATAGTCCTCCACTGTAGAGTCCCTCATCAGCTTTTTCATACCGATTCCGACCAGAGTTTACCACCACTTGGAGATGACTATAGTTATGAAGGGAATGACTTTATGATCTCAGTTTATACACAGATTTACAGGAGTCCACTCAGCTTCATACTTCTCCTGATGCAAGGTTGGTTTCCCTCTTTGGACCGCCAACGGTAGAGTGCTTCTTTTGATGTTGTAATTCGACGTGTCTGAGTTCCTGGCCTATGACTGCCCTCTGTTGAGGTCAAGACAAATGTCATCACAGAAGTCCTGCAACCTGAACCCCTACTCCCATTCAGTGAAGCCCTAACTAACACTCTTAGAGGCACTTGGTCGAGCCTTGCTCTTGCCTGCTGGTGAACAGATAAGTGGCCAGACGCGACAAAACGGTGTCCGGCGACTCTGGTTTTCTTACACAGCATCCTACTCCTGAGAGTTTGGTGATCAAAGCTTCGACCAGAAAAATGAATCCTAACTCATTCCCCACAAAACTTTCTCTACCATCCATAACCCCACACCGATTAAGGAAAGTCGAGCCAAGGCACGTTCTTTGTTCCTTTTGAGCCAAGCTAGACAGTTTATCAGTTTCGGCCCTCGAGAGGCTACTCCATAGGGTTGGCGTACAGACAAAGCCAGGTCCCCCAGCACTCGCTGCAGCCAGCCCTTTCATTTTGTGGCAAGGGATGGAGATCCAACAGGGAACACTCAGATCGTCATAGTTTTCAGTCTTTCCTGATCCCCTTCCCTGCAGCATGAACCGCCTACCCACATTAGTTTGCCCTTAAAGGTGCACAACCACTCTCTGGCAAGCAGGATTCAACACTTGGTGGCAATCTATCACATCCAGCAGATAAGTTGGGTTGTTACTCTTGCTATTTCCTCGGGTCAAAGAAGAATCAAGGCCTTAGGCCTATTTTAGACTTCTGCCGCTTGAATGCCTTCCTGCTAAAGATCAAATTCAAAATGCTCATGGTTGCCTAGGTTCTGTCTGTCCTGGAACGGAGTACTGGATGTCAGCCTTGGGCCTCTGTATTTCCATAGAATTGTCTTGCAGTCCTATCAACGTTACCGGCCGTTCAAGGTAGGCTAAGAGCATTTTCAGTTTGCCATGCTCCCCTTCAGTCTCGCCTTGGAGATGAAGTGGCACCTCACTTTCCTAGGGGTTTTCCTTCATAAGCGGTGCCTTGGACGCGTTGCAGTTCAAGGACTTCCTTCCATAACAGCAAATCCATGGCTTTCGAGCTATGATTTCAATAATTCAACCTCTGTCTAGGATTTTATTGATAGGAGCGCTGAGACCTATTGGCCTGCCAGCTTCCTGCATTCTGCTGGTTGTCTGTGCCAGTTGGCATATGCATGCTTTGAAGTGTCATCCAGTTTTCAGAGGAGACTGCGAAAGATCTGCAGTGGTGGCAGCTCGACTGCAGTCTGACCAGCGTCAGTCCCCTCTCCTTTCCCCACACTGAGATGACAGTGGTGACAGATCCGTCATTGTGGCACCAGGGAGGTCATCTGGGAGAGGTGGAGACCAGAGGACTCTTGACTTCAGCAGAAGCCCGATTCCATATCAGTCTTTGGAGTTATGGGCCAGTTAACTGGCACTGGAGTCCTTCCTGCCATCCATCAAGGGGAAGCTGTTGCAGGTTCTTACAGACAACAGCACCACCATGTGATGCTGCAACAGGCAGGGCAGAGTGGGGTCCTGAGTCCGGTGCCAGGAGGTCCTGCACCTGGAGGTGGACCACACATCATGGCATCACCCTGATTGCAAACCACCTGGCGGGATCCTTGATAACCAGGGCGGATGAGCTGAGCTGGCAGGACAGGGGTAGAAACCTGGCTAGATCTCTTCAACCTTTGTGCTTTAGAGTTACCTCGAAGGCCCTCATGCTCTTTTGGTTGGAGTGAAACACAGGACCTCTGTCTGCCTTCCTGCCATTGTCTCTCCAGCCCCAATTTCTGAAGAAGATCAGAACGACCATGCCCAAGTCATCCTAGTGGTTTAATCAATCAAGCTAGATATTCAGGGCCGAGAGCCTCAGTCAGGTCCAATAACTCTAATAGGATAGGAGCCCATATTTTGTCCAAAATTCTTGGCACCCCTGTTCTCGTACTTTTACTATTCAGGATTATCCCCGACTCTTGTACAGACAGCATTATACAATCTATATATTAATATATATTATATATCCCATAGTTAAACAAAGAGCCTTCTTAGACTCTGTTGGAGAAATGTTTGCAAAACGTCCTGGAACACTAACACTCTTGGGTCTCAAACAAATGAATAATCTTGATTGAGAATTCTGCCGTTAAATCTTACCTCCTAACAATTGATAATATAACCATTGTATAATATTCTAGACAAATTTGTGGGCATTGGGGGTCAACCAGTGTAATCGGCTTTCATCAAGGAGTCAACAGCCTGACTTTCTCGAAAAATTTGTAGCCCTTGATATCTTCCCAGGGCTACAGAAATTATTTATTGCATTACATACGTTGATTTGGTGTCAGGTACGCTTGGGAGGGGTACACAGAAAGAATGGCTTGAAGGAAGGTTACCTGGTAACCTCCTTTTATTTTCTCTGTATATACATGACTTGCCTCTCTGGCTAAATCAGACAATAGGGGATTCGCCCCGCCCCTCAAGCTTGGTACCTACTCAATGCATACCTTAATTTGAAAGCTTATTACGCTGATGCCTTTCATTTCAGTATCAATCAGTCATTTATAAAGCGCTGCTAAGCGCCTGACAGGGTAGGTATCGGTTAGTCGGAATTCCAGAAGTGAGATGATGGTCTGAAGTTGCATGGGCAGGCTTTTTCAGGTCTTTTCCGCTATGTGGGAGGAGCGTTTTCCACTTCTGCTTCAGTATTCAGTGCCAAGATGCCCCTTTGGGGGTGCACATGCGCTTTACAAATACACGTTCTGTTAGATGTTGGAAGTATGGGCAAGTGATAGGGAGGGGGAGCGTAGTCTTCTCGGCGGTTGGTGGACGTTTAGGCGGTGGTGAATGTAAGCAGGTCCTTGGTTGTGTAGCCTTGTGTGCGTAGGTCAGCAGCTTGAATTTGCATCTTCTCTGTACAGGGACCTGAGGTGGGGTCTGATGTGTGTTCGTTGGGGAAGGCAGTGGATGAGTCTGGCTGCAGCGTTTTGTGTGGTCTGAAGTCTCTAAGTGGTGTGCAGCGATTCCTTCTTAGAGGGCATTGCTGTAGTACAGTCGGCTGGCGATTAGGGCATGTGTCACGGTGCATCTCGTGTGTAGGGGTAGCCACTTGAAGATCTTAATTAGCATGCGCAGAGTGAGGAAGCAAGCAGAGGAGACTCCGTTGATATGTGTTTTCACGGTGAGCTTGTTGTCAATGATGATTCCTAGGTTTCTGGTGTGGTTTGAGGGAGTGGGTGTGATCCAAGGCCTGATGGCCACCAGGAATCATTCCATGCATTGCTGCTGTTGCCGAAGATCAGTACTTCTGTCTTGTCTGTTCAGCTGCAGGCAGTCCTTCATCTAGTCAGCGACGCTTGTCATGCATCTGTGGAAGTTTGTTCTGGTGGTGGTAGGGTTGTCAGTGAGTGAGAGTATGTTTGGTGTTGTCTGCATAGTAAATTATGTTGAGACCGTGGGATCTGACTGTGTTGGACAACGAGGTCATATGTGTGTTGAAGAGCGTGGGGCTGAGGGATGAGTCCTGGGGGACACCAAAGTTGATCTTTTTAGGTTCGGAGGTGAATCCTCTGGGTTCTTCTGGTTGTTGCCAATGTGGTGGAGTCTTTTGATCAGCATTTGGTGAGATATGGTGTCGAAGTTTGCTGAGAGTTTGAGGAGGATCAGAGCTGCTGTTTCTCCTCGGTCGAGGAGGGTTCAGATGTCATCGGCTGCGATCAGGGCTGTTTCAGTACTGCAATTACTGTAGAAGCCGGATTGGGAGGCGTTGAGTAGCTGGTTCTGCTCCAGGTGTGTCATGAGTTAATTGTTGATGAACTTTTCTAGTACCTTTGCGGGAAATGGGAGCAGGGAGATTGGCCGGTAGTTTTTGAGTTTGTTGGGGTCGGCAGAGGGTTATTGAGTAGAGGTCTGACTTTGGCGTGTGGGCGTCGGGAAATGTTGCGGTGGTGAAATGAGTGTTGAGTAGGGTGGTGAGTTCCTGGCCGATCCTTTGGTTTCCGAGGTTGAAGATGTGGTGCCTGCATGGTTCTGTGGGAGCTCCAGAGTGGATGGATTTCACGGTGGAGGGGGTGTCCTGAGTGGAAAGGAGGTTCCAGGTGGTCAGTCTGTGGTTTGTGTCAGTTTTGGTGGTGGCGGCGTATGTGTCGAGGACATCCGTAGGTGCGGGTTGGGGTTCAAAGTTTGTTTGATTGCGATCCTGTGGTGGAAGAAGTCAGCGAGGTTGTTGCACAGCTCTTGTGAGGGTGTGAGAATTCCCTAACGATGTTGAAAGGTTCCTTGGTGGTGTTAGAGCTGGTTTTGATGAGTGCGGATAGGGCTGTCTTCTTTGTTGCCCTTAGCAGTTGGTGGTAGAGATTGAGGGAGGTCTTGAAATCTGTCCTGTCTGAGGTGTCCTTGCTGGCGCACCATCTCATCTCCAGCTGTTTGCTGTCTCGTTTCACTGTTCTGAGTTCTTGGGTGTACCAGCTGGCATTTTTGGAGGATTTTCTCTGGATGTTGCACTTGATGAGGACCATGCTGTCGGCGCAATTGGTGATCCAGGCGTTGAAGTATGCAGTGGTGCTAGAGGGGTTGGAGGTGTTGAGGGCGCCCATCCAACTGGTCTCTGAGATCTTGTTGTATTTGGACTCCTAAAGGTCTTTAAAAATATCTAAACAATCTACAGTCTGAGGCGGCCGATCATTTCTCTTGCATAAATATTTCAAAGCTCAAGGATAGTGTTTATGTGAAAGAAGGATAAAAAATATACCACTGAACGTTGGGTCAAGAAATGTGTTTACCTGTGAAAACCTAACCCTATCTTGGGAAAATATTTTCCTCAAATCGAAGTGTAAAACAGTACATCTCAAGGAGGTACAAGCCTGGCTCACGGAAAGGGACTTGTCTTTCTATAAGTCTGCAGACCATAGGCATTTAAAACAGTTGACCTTCGTATATATAACAACAAAATGACTCCCACCCTGACCAATGTAGTCGAAACCCTTCCATTTACTTTGTGGTTATTTCTTAATCAGAGGGTAAAATCTTGCGTAAGCTGGTTGAAATTAAACCAACACTTTGGAGAGCTCATGGACTTTGCATGTAGTTCCATTCGAAGCCACAAGACTAGAATTTGGTATTTCGAGTGCTTCCACTGCAGGCTTAGTTAAGCGCAGTAATCCACTGGGGCTTCTGGCTGATCCATTCTTCAGAAGGCTCCCTGCAAAGGCAATGGAATGTGCTTTTTTAGATAATGATGAACACATTGTGGCTCTTTGTCATGGTCGCCTAATTGAAGGCAGAAAATTTCCATTTTACAAAGTAGAGATTGATGAGACTGCCTGCAACAAAAATGTGTACATATAGAGTTAAATGCACTACAATTGTATTCAGCCACAATCCTAAGTACTGCACCTGGGAAAGAAAGCTGTATGTCTCAAAACCAAGTCAATATTGAGTGGCTTGATGAGCACATTTTATTGAGTTTATACAAGGCCATAACATGACGGGAAAATACAATTAAAAAAGGAATGAAAGAAAATAAAAAGGCACATTGTAAGCACTATACTGTGGACAGTTTGTGAGTGCCTTGGCTCTTGCACGTATAGGGTCTCTGACGCGTTCTCTAGGGCACACGTATATTGTAATAATCTCACCATCTCCCCAGATCTTGCAGTGTTTATGGGGGCATCTCCTTGCTGTGTATATGGGTTCCTCTAGTTAGACACACCAGCCGGTCGCTGCTCTCCCCTCAACTTGCAAGGGGGCGTGGGCTGAGCATTCTATGATTCGGGAAAGTATAGAGAAAACCATGCAATAACTTGGCACTCCCATACTATGTGAAAGAACCTGCAGTCTTTGCTTGCTCATCTAGGACATGCCGCATTGGAAAGCGCTCCCATTCTTTTCACCCGCTTAACGGTAAGGTAGGCCAGGTGGAGATGTTTTATTTTTTATTGGGGAGAGGAGTTGGCCTAACGGCAAGGGCGGTCGACCTCCAATTGGGGGAACCGGGTTTGAGTCTCGGCAAAGACGCGCAACATCCTGTGATTCTGGGCAAATCACTTAATCTCCCCGTGCCTAACAAAAATGAATGTCCCCTCATGTAACGCAACTGGTGCTTGTGTAAAGCGCTCTGATACCCGATACCTTCGGGTCAAGTTCGCGCTATATAAAACTCTGTTTAAAAAAAAAATTGCAATGAGGCACAGGTGTGACAAAATGTCCATCTCTCTTGGGGCAGTTTTAGCACTGTGCCAGCCACTTACATCCAGACACCCCACCCATTCCTCCCGCTGTTCCCTCAAGGACGAAAAGTGGTTCTGGTTGCTGATGGCCAGTGATTTATAAATCATTGAAATTGTGCCCTTTCCCAGCTGGCGCATGGTGACATTGGGTTTAAGGAGGTTGTACTCTGGTAGGTCTGAAAGCGTGAGGTTGTAGGTCGCTAGGGCATGTTGCAACTGTAGGTGCTTGTAGAATTGCGAATTGTCGGGTAAATTCTGTCTGTAGCTCCACAAAGGAGATTATGTGAGAGCCATTCCAGATGTCACACAGTCTTTAAATGCCAATAGTATTTCAGCACTTAAAACCCTCCAGGTGGGCCTTCTGGAGAAGCCATGTGCCGTACCAGAGGGGGTTTGCATTTGTAGGCTTCCGGTCCCAACGGGTCCATCAGAGGGCCGCCCGCCAGCACAAAATGGGTACGACGCATGTCAAGTCAGGCAGTGATTTCGGAGTAGGGTCGCTGTATAATGGGCCTTCAATATGGTGTCTGCCTGTAAGGGACACATCACGTTGGAAGTCCTGGTCCTCATGCCCCCTGAAGAGCCAGTCAAAAAGCACCTGGTTCTGGGATGCCCAGTAATACAATTTTGGATTGGCCATCAACATGCTCTCCTCATATGTGGACTGGATACATTTTTGGAAATTGACCCTAGGTGTTTATATGTATAATGGTAAGTTTTGCAAGATATACAATAGCCGAGGCATGATCATCATTTAAAGAGGGCCACCCGCCCAAGGACGTTGAGGAGTAGTTCGCCCCATTTAGCCATATTTTGTTGGGTTTATGACCCTAAGAGGGGAGGTAGAGGCTCCAGGTCAGATCCAGATCAAGGGCAACATGAATCCCTTAGTATTTGAAACTAAGATGATGAACTAGAAGTTGGGACTGCCAGCTGAGTATCAAGGCAACTTCGCTGGGAGGGGCCAAGGGCGATTTTTTTCCAGTTAAACCGGAGACCTGAGGCCTCATCATAGCGATGCAGGATTTGGAGGATACTTGGCCAGAGGTTTGTGGCTGGACCATAACAACGAGGACGTTGTCCACGTAAAGGTCTATATGGTCCCCGAATTAGTTTGTCCAGCAGGACCCCCATAGCCAAGCGTCACAACAACTCCATGTTGCCAAGGGCTCAATCACAAGAGTGAATAACAACGGAGTGAGCAGGCAGCCCTGCCTTGTTCCCTAGCTAATGATTAATTGGGCCAAGTGTATATCGTTGACCCTTAACTGTGCATGTGGTTGTGTGTAGTACCTTGACGAAAAGAGAAAGCGGTGCCGGAATCCCGTTTATCAGACCACCTAGAAAAGGAACTCCCAATCTAGGGAGCCGAATGCTTTCTCGAAGTCAGGGAGCCTGGAACTTATGTCCTGGGTTGCCAGCCAATGGAGCAGCTTCCCGGTTTTATCGCCCCATTTATAGACTTGTTCCTGTGTGGCAAACTACCTCCTCGAACCTTAGGTACCTCAGTGAGGTCTGTCCTACCTTCAGTTGTTGTCTAGTGTGTTCATTATGTATCCTGGAATGTTTGCGTTGCCAATACAGTTGAGCGAATTTCAAGTCTACTATCTTTTGAGACTGTGCTTTAGTATGGGGATAGAGGAATGCTCTCACTCTTCCCAACTTGACTGCCTTCCCTGCCACCCACAGTATCACAGGAGTGTCCACAGAGTGCTGGTTGAGTTCAAAGTATGTAGTTATTTTGTGCTGTAGGTGTAGGCCATACTGGGGGTCCGGTAAGTACCATGCATTAAGCCGCCACATCAGTCTGAGGACGTTTCTGTTCAGGCTGAAGTGCAGTGTGACTGGGGCATGGTCAGAGATTCCTCTCAGTAGGATGTACGCCCCTGTTGTGTGCAGTAGGTCGATGGCAGGCATGAACATATTGTCCAGTCTGGATAGACATCTGTGTGCCGTGGATGTATGCAGCCTTATTAGAATGCCAAGGCCTCCATACATCTCAGAGCCCCAGGGAGGTGGTCCACTGTGTTAAAGATGGGGGCCCATGCTGCGTTGCAGCCTCTGAATCAGTGGAATCAAGTCGAGGATCAGTTATAGCATTGAAGTCCCCTGTGATTGTGGTACGGCCCAGGGAGAAGCCGAGAACCACAGATTTAAGTTCAGTGAGAGTGGTTTTCACTATCTGGGGGGGGATATATACGCAAAGGAAATTGTAGTGAATCCCCTCTAGAAGGCCTTCTAATTGTGTGCATCTGTCAGCGGTGTCCGTATGGGAATTGGTGATGGCGAGAGGAAAGTTTTTATGGATAAGGATCATGGTGGCACGTGATCCCTTGGTGTGGCCAAAGTGGAAAACCAAATCATAGCCAAAGTGGGCCAAGACGGGACATCGCATGCCCAGTTATTGTGTTTCTTAAAAGAAGAGGAGGACCATTGTGAAGTAATGTCTTAAGAACCTGAAAACAGTGCTGCTTTTAATGCAGGCATTCAGGCTGTTGACATTACATGTTATTATTATTGCCGCTGGAATAGGAGATGTGTGGGCATTGTATATGTATGCATCAGGGTGGGAATTACACTCGTCTAGTGCCTAAGGGAGCTCTTACATGGCCTGAGCAGAGCTGATGGGGCTGACTCGTGTTGTGTGTGTGATAGTGCTGTGACATGGTGCATTAGATGTGTGGCTAGCAGTATGAACAAACAAAAATCCGAACAAGAGAACAGTAGATAGCCCCTAGTGCCCCCCAACCACCCTTCACCCCACAATTCCACCCCAGAAGCATCTGTCTCCCGTATTGGTTCTAATAACATCACTCAAAAACTAACAGTAACGCCAAATGAGGTTGTATAGGCGCTGCTTCTACATAACGTTTAGGATCTAGTGCTACTAGAATGAAAGTGCAAGTCCAAAGGCGTACAACTGATCATTATTTCAAATAGAGGAGATCCACCTGGTGGGTGATTCACAGATCGTGGAGGTGCATCCCCCGCGGAGGGCATGTCGGATCGCTGAGGTCCTTGTTGAGGTCTGGCCCTGGCATGGGTCGTCGGTGTCCATGGCTCTCCAGCGGATCCCGCTGTACTCTGCTTCCAATGAGTCTGGTGAGCTGAGGCATCTGCCCTCTCTCTTCCGGGATTGTTGCCTCTTCAGGGGTTTGCTTCTGCTTGCCTCAGTCTTCTTGTGGGGCAGCCGTCAGTGTCCCACATTAGTTGGGTGGCCAGAGTTGGGCAATGAGTGGTTTTCGCCTCTGTTGCCCAATGCCAGATCTCCAGGGTGTCAAAAAAGATTGTACGTAGGTTATTGATTACTTTCAGGCAAGCTGGAAACAGGAGCATGTAAGCGAGGCCCAACACTTTCAGGTTTTGTTTCACAGCATGGAAGGACTTTCTCTGTTTTTGTACCATAAAGGTTTAGTCTGGGAACATTAGGATTCGGTACAATTGAAAGGGTCTGGAGCCTTGTTCTTGGGTGCCTCTAAGGATGATATCTCTCTACTTATAGTTAAAAACCTTAGCAATAAAGACCCTGGGTAGGGCCCAGAGGAGGGGGTGGGTGTCTGTGCCAGTGCCCTGTTGGTGATGAAGCATGGGATATCCATAGGGAGCCAGGAGTGAATCCATGATTCTAGGAACTTTTGTGGCAATACACCCTCGATTCCCTCTGGGAACCCCACAAACTGCAGATTATTCCGGTGCGCTCTGTTTTCTGCATTTTCTGCACACTCTTCCAGCAGTTTCACCGAAGAGGTTAGTCAGGCAGTCATCAAATGGAGTTCCCTGGAGGAGTCTTCCAGGGTGGAGAAACGACCCTCGACCTCAGATGCTCTCTGCAACATTGCTTAGGAGGGAGCGACAGCAATGCCCACTTCCCCAATTTTGGACTCGAGGGCTGCCTGTGTAGCATGTAGGGTGGAGTAGCGGTGTTTGGTGGTTTGTTGGCCTTTAGGAGTGGGTGTGCAGAGCAATCCGTTTTCGAGTGTGCGAGGAGGCCTTGCACTCTTTCCCCATGGCCACTGGATGTTTCGATGCCGAGTACCCGTTCAACCTGCTCACACTGTTGGACCATGCCCATCCACGGGTAGCACAAGCAGTTGTCTGGGTCAGTTGACAACTCTGGGGTTCTTGGTCGAGCTGGTAGTTTGATGTGTGGCCGGTCAGGTCCTCCCAGGTGGCACGTCCCCTCGTCTAAATGTCACCCCCTGTCAACGGAGGGTTCCTGCGGGCACTGTTAATGTGAAGGGCCCAGGCCTGTTGGGCAGAAATGTCACCCACCCACTCTGCCGGGTTTGGGGTGGGAGGCACCCCAGTGCTGGCCCCGCCAAGGAGAATGCATCATGGCAAGGGCCGTCAAAGAGTCCGGCCCAGGGTAGATCACTAAAGTCATTGTTGTAGCCCATGTGTTGGCCTTGAGGGCCTCGGGATCCAGCCGGGTCTGAGGTTGGCTGCCCCAGAGCCGAACAGGGAGATCGCCGTGAGCCCCCTCCCAAGCCTCAGTTACCTTGTGTTTGTGGCGGGGGGGGGCTCCAGTGCAGTAATCGGTCATGGGTCCCACTCCGTGTCCGGGCAGCTCGAAGGGCTCACCACACTCTGCACTGTCTGCCACGCTGGTGGCTCCGGCCAGGCCGTGACTCTTCTGGTGCACCACAGAGCTACGGGTGACCCCACAAGGTGTCTCGCTGCCGGCCCATCCATATTGTGGTGGGCGATAGGAGGAGAAAACTGGTGCCCCCACTATCAGCGCTGAAAAAGGCCCACGGCCACCATCTTGGCTCTCTACAGACTGCTGCAATTTTCTGTGGCGTGCAGCACACAGGGACCTACCAGGCAGGCATTGTCAATGGACAGAAAGGAGCTAAGAGCAACCCTTTGCCTCAGGCTGATGTGCGATGCCAGCAGCAAGATTGGGTCGTATGTTGAGGTAGGCTGGTGGAGCTCTTTAGTAAGCGTCCAACATATTGGCCATGTCCCCCCTCCTCCTTGCCATCCAATATTTAGAGTCTTAACATAGTAGTTTCTGATGTTTGTTGCGTTTTCTGTGTCAGGACGCTCACTGCAAATTAACTTAAATCTGTCTGAGAAGGCTGGTATGCCAAATGCATATTGGTGGCAAGGAGCAGTGCCCCCAGTCATTTTTTGACTGAGTATTTTTTGAGACTTTTTTGTCCACGTTTTCGAGTCGTTTCGACTCCAAGGTGTCAGTAGGGATGCCCGGCTTCAAGCCATGCGAGATCTGTAATCGCATGATGTCGATTACGGATCCGCACTGAGAGTGTCTCTTCTGCCTGGGGCGCGGCCACGACCCCAAGTCGTGCCCCGAGTGTCGGTCCCACGCCCCGAAGGCTTTGCGAGAGCGGTCTCGAAAGCTTCTCGAGGCCCGGCACTCGGCTCCGCGCCGCTCGAGGTCCCGGGAGAGGTCGCGTGGCCGGTCGCGCAGCCGTCGTCATTCGTCGGGGTCGAAGTCTTCGTCTTCAGGTAAGGCGAAGCACAAGAGGTCTAAGAAGCGTCGATCTAAGACCTCCCCTCGCCGGTCTCACGACTCGGCCGAGGGTCCAGTTGGTACCGCCCCCGCGGCTCCGGGGTTACCCGAACAGCCGACGCCGGCCTACCCGCCTGTTCCGGGTCCGACGTCGACTCCGGCCGAGATACAGGACTTCCTGTCGGCCATGGCTCGCATCTTCGGGCCTAAGGGTTAACCCGGTGCGCCTGCGGGCCCCAGTGGGAGTCCTCCCTCGGCGGCTCCGGCCCCGGCGCTGCAGGACCCCCTCGGATCCAAGCCTGGATCCCGGTCGACGCCGGTTGACCTAACGACACCTCCACCGGCGCCGACCTCACCGGTACAGTTCACGGCACCGCCCGAGGCCCCGGGCGGCGCCGTCCCCAGGTTCTCCCCGGACGCGGAGCCGGATCGACGTCGCTCGATGCCGATGGGACCTTTCTTCCCTCATGTCCCTCCTCCATACTTTTCACCTGTTTTGGAGGACGAGGAGGACTGGGAGGGGTCGGAAGACCCTCTCACAGCTCAATGTGAGCCTTATCAGGACTGGGCTGAGGAACTGGGTGAGGCCAATGGTCTGGACACCTCTCCTGACCTTGGCATGCTGTCTCCTCCTTCCGTGGCTACGGAGGAGGGAGCAAGTTATGCAACGGTGTTGCGTAGGGCGGCCGCGGCCTTGCGCCTCGAGCTCCCTACAGTGGCTGTCAGGACTAACCTCCTGACGGAAGTGCTTCAGCCGGCGGCTACCTCTTCGGAGCCACTGCTGCCGTTCAACGACGCACTTTCTGACGTTCTTTTGGGCACCTGGTCCAGGCCCACCACAGGGGCTCCTGTGGACAGGAACGTAGCCCGACGCCATCGCCCGGCCCCGGGCGACCCTCTGTTCCTCTCCCAACACCCTACCCCCGAGAGCTTGGTTGTCCAAGCCTCTACTTCTCAAAGCGCCTTCCCTACGGCTCCGCCGGATAGGGAATCCAAAAAACTGGAACAATTTGGGAAGAAGATTTTTTCTTCCTCCAGTGCTGGCTTGCGGTCCGTGAACACCGCTTGCCTTTTGGGCCGTTACTCCCACTCTCTGTGGGATTCGGTGGCGCAGGTGCTGCCCAAGTGTCCTGAGGAGGTCCAGGCACTTCTCTCCCGTGCAATTGCAGACGGGAGAGACGCGGCGAATTTCACTATCCAATGTGGCCTAGATACCGCTGACTCGCTGGGCAGATCGCTTGCTACGACAGTGGCGCTGCGCCGTCACGCCTGGCTGAGGACCACTGGTTTCTCGGGCGATGTCCAAAACACCCTTATGGACATGCCCTTCGATGGTATCCGCCTTTTTGGCAATAAGGCAGACAGCGCGCTGGAGCGCTTTAAGGACTCGCGGGCTACGGCCAAGTCCTTGGGCCTCGCGCCCTCCGCAGCAGTCTGCTTTTCGCCCCTTTCGTGGCCACGGAAGGGGCGCCCAGTCACGCCCACTGCCCAGCCACCGGCCCGCGCAGCAAGCGCCTTCGCGCGGCCGAGGACGTGGCTCCCGCTGAGGCGGGTCGGGTAACCAGCGTGCGGGTCAGGCCACCACCTCCGCCCCGTCTGCGGCCTCCAAGCCCTCCTAGTCCATCCTTTCCAGTCCACAGCACGCCAGTGGGGGGCAGGGTCCGCCATCACCTTCCCCACTGGTGCACCATCACATCGGACAGGTGGGTTTTGGACATTGTCCGAAGGGGCTACTCCCTCCCCTTCGAGACTACCCCCCCAGCCATGCCACCTCAGCACCACCGCATGTCGGGGGACCATTTGGTACTTCTTCGACAGGAAGTTGCGGACCTCTTGGCCAAGGGGGCCATCGAGCTCGTTCCGACCCCAGAAGTAGGGCGTGGTTGCTATTCCCACTACTTTCTGGTGCCCAAAAAGGACAAGGAGGACATGCGTCCTATCTTGGACCTCCGGAACGTCAATCGCTTCCTCCGGAAGGAGAAGTTCAAGATGCTCACCCTAGCTCAGGTCTTGACTGCCCTCGACCCCGGAGACTGGATGGTAGCGTTGGACTTGCAGGATGCATATTTTCACAGCCCCGTCCTGCCGGCCCACCGGCGTTACCTGCAGTTCACGGTAGGCCTAGAGCACTTTCAGTTCACCGTGCTTCCCTTTGGCCTTACCAGCGCCCCTCGGGTGTTCACGAAAGTGATGGCGGTGGTCGCAGCTCATCTGCGCTGGGCAGGGGTTCCAGTCTTCCCCTACCTCGACGACTGGCTGCTGAAGGCGGGCTCGTCCCAGGCAGTCGTTTCCCACCTCCAGACTACGGCCGGACTCCTGCACTCGCTGGGGTTCTCCATCAACGTGCCGAAGTCGCACCTGATTCCTTCTCCACAGCTCCTTTTCATCGGAGCAGTTCTGGACACAACGCAGTTTCGGGCCTATCCTCCCGAACGGCGAGTCCAGGATATTCAGGCTATGATTCCGATCTTTCAGCCTCTATCCTGGGTTTCGGTACGGATGACCCTGACGCTGCTGGGCCTCATGGCCTCCTGCATCCTGCTGGTCGATCATGCCAGATGGCATATGCGGGCTCTGCAGTGGGACCTGAAGTTCCAGTGGGCGCAGCATATGGGGAACCTGTCCGATTACGTCCAGATCTCGGAGGGGACTGCACGACAGTTGCAGTGGTGGCTGTCGAACCGGCAATGGGTCACAGGCAGATCCCTCTCCCTTCCCCAGCCAGAGCACACACTTGTGACGGATGCGTCCCTTCTGGGATGGGGCGGTCACATGGGAGAGGCGGAGATCAGAGGCCTCTGATCTCTGGCGGAGTCCCGGCTCCATATCAACCTTCTGGAGCTCCGGGCGATCCGACTTGCACTGAAGGCATTCCTTCCCTCTGTCAAGGGGAAGGTGGTGCAGGTGTTCACAGACAACACCACCGCCATGTGGTACTGCAACAAACAAGGCGGGGTGGGGTCGTGGACCCTATGTCAGGAGGCTCTGCGTCTCTGGACATGGCTGGAACATTAGGGCATATCCCTGATGGTTCAACACCTGGCAGGTTCCCTGATCGCCAGGGCGGACGAACTCAGCCGCAGGTGCATGATGGATCACGAATGGCGTCTTCACTCGGAGGTGGCGCAAGGACTCTTTCTACAGTGGGGAGAGCCTTGGTTAGATCTGTTCGCCACCGAAGAGAACGCGCAATGTCAGCAATTCTGCGCGTTGGAATTTCCAAGGCGGCACTCGCTCGGTGACGCTTTTCGTCGCGAGTGGAGTTGCGGTCTGTTGTACGCCTTTCCGCCTATACCACTTCTGCCCAGAGTGTTGAAGAAGATTCGGCGCGACCGGGCCCAAGTCATTCTTGTGGCTCCGGACTGGGCTCGAAGAGTTTGGTATCCCGAGCTACTCAGTATGAGCATCGATCCCCCGATCCGTCTGCCTCTTCGGGAGGATCTTCTGTCGCAGGGGACGTCCTCCACCCGAACCTGTCCAGTCTCCACCTCCTTGCATGGAGATTGAGCGGCGGCAGTTGATTCCTTTCGACTTGCCTCCCGAAGTTTGTGATGTGATTCTGGCAGCCAGGCGTCCCTCCACTAAGGTGGTATACGCCTGCAGGTGGAACAAGTTTGTGGCATGCTGCACAGCAAAGGCTGTGAATCCCCTCTCTGCCCCTCCTTCTGAGGTTCTTCTGTTCCTTCTTTCTCTGGCCCAACAGGGTTCTGCCCTGGGTACCATCAAGGGCTACCTTTGTGCAATCTCTGCATTCCTCAGGCTTCCTGATCAGCCCTCCCTTTTCAAGTCCCCTGTTGTTAACAGGTTTCTTAAAGGCATTACACACCTTTTCCCTCCTGTTCCGTTTGTGATGCCTCAGTGGGACTTGAACTTGGTTCTTAACTTTTTAATGTGCGCTCCCTTTGAGCCTCTCCATAACTGTCCTCTTCGTCTTCTCACTCTGAAGACAGCCTCTCTGGTGGCTATCACCTCCGCTCGGCGGGTGAGTGAACTCCAGGCTCTTTCTTGCAAGCCCCCTTTCTGTCTGTCCATCCAGACAAGGTTGTTCTTAGGACGCGTCCGTCCTTCTTGCCAAAGGTGGTTACTGCCTTCCACA
This sequence comes from Calotriton arnoldi, assembly GCA_963921515.1. Classification (NCBI taxonomy): domain Eukaryota; kingdom Metazoa; phylum Chordata; class Amphibia; order Caudata; family Salamandridae; genus Calotriton; species Calotriton arnoldi. The sequence goes on along the minus strand of CAWUFW010004948.1, from coordinate 1,018,090 downwards.
TTGGGCAGACCATCACTTTGCCCACCTTCTTTCCGCCTCCGCATCCTTCCAGAGAGGAAGAGAGGCTCCACCGTCTGGACCCAAAACGTGCGATTTCTTTCTATCTGAACCGCACACAACAGTTCCGGGTGGATGACCATCTCTTTGTTGGCTACGTGGGCGCCAAAAAAGGTTGGGCGGTACACAAGCGGACCATCTCCCGCTGGGTTGTCTTGTGTATCAAAGCCTGCTATTCTTTGGCTAAGAAGGAGCCCCCTGTTGGGCTACGTGCCCATTCCACCAGGGCGACAGCCGCCACCACGACTTTGGGACGTGGTGTCCCATTGCAGGACATTTGTCAGGCAGCTACGTGGACCTCGCTGCACACGTTTAACAAGCATTACTGCCTTGACAGCCAAATCCGGAGAGACGGCTTCTTTGGCCGTTCTGTTCTCCGAGACTTCCTCGTCTGATCTTTGTTCGCAGACCCACTACCGGGGTTGGTATTGCTGGGGTATCTATTCTAAGGTAAGGAATCTGTCACTAACGTGTCTCTTTCAGATGCACAAGTTACTAACTTGTGTAACGATATATCTGTAAGAGACAGTAGTTAGTGACAGATTCTTACCGCCCCACCCATCTTCCCCGTTCTGCGAACTGATTTCTAGGGTTAAGGTCATCCCTTTCAGGGCCCTAGTTTTCAGACACCAGTGTCAGTTTCTTGCATGGCTCTGCGTTTCTGGCGCGGAAAGTCGTGTACAGAACTGACGCCAGCGCGCATGGGCGGCGTCTAAGTACTGGCCGCGACGTCATCCCCTGCGATCACGACGGACGCGGAGCTGCACGACGCCGCCTACCGACGCGCAGGGGTACTGCTACGCAAAACTTTTCGGATCCAGCCTGACGCCTGGGGATATTCTAAGGTAAGGAATCTGTCACTAACTACTGTCTCTTACAGATATATCGTTACACAAGTTAGTAACTTGTGCATTACTCATTCCCCTAGTTACAAACGCACACTATAACTTCTCCCGGTAGATTCAGGTTGTCATTGCCTGTTGTATATGGTGAAACTTTTCTAAATCCAACAGGCATAATTAAGTTATTTACCAGTGTTCTACTATTGTAATATATTACCTCAAAGCAACCACTGTTTTCCCTATTCCGCCTGCTTGAGGTACAGCTTTAGCCTTGGTAAAGCCAGTGGTTGAAGCCATGCATGGCAGCATCAGCAAGTCTCTATCTGATGGTGACGTGCCATGGTAGGTTTCAAATGCAAAAAGAACAATTGATGGACAGAATGCAGAACAATGTCATACATTCACCCCAGTACAGAGATCTGGGCCTAAATCCATCGTTTTTTTGCTCACCATGCCATTCCAGTTTGGATCCATCCATATGCAAATCAGTCTTGACCCTGCTCCCAATGGGAACAGTCCAGCCCGAACTGCCAGGCCAGGTCCTCCCTGGACTGGAAACAAGCATCCTAGGACCGGTTTCGGGCTTTCAGCCCTCATCAGCCAGGATAGCTTGACTCCAGTGGCATGGAGAGCACGGGACCCACGTCTGGGCATACCCGTCCCACTCGGGGTGACAAATGCAAAAAGAACAATTGATGGACAGAATGCAGAACAATGTCATACATTCACCCCAGTACAGAGATCTGGGCCTAAATCCATCGTTTTTTTGCTCACCATGCCATTCCAGTTTGGATCCATCCATATGCAAATCAGTCTTGACCCTGCTCCCAATGGGAACAGTCCAGCCCGAACTGCCAGGCCAGGTCCTCCCTGGACTGGAAACAAGCATCCTAGGACCGGTTTCGGGCTTTCAGCCCTCATCAGCCAGGATAGCTTGACTCCAGTGGCATGGAGAGCACGGGACCCACGTCTGGGTATACCCGTCCCACTCGGTAGGTTTCAAGACTGAACCCACAGCTGCAGTCTGGCAGTAAAGTGTGTGACATTCTGGAAGAGTAAGAAGTTTGTTCGACTTTCGGGCATCCTGTCAATTGTGTGACGAAGACTGGTAGTGTTTGATGCAGCGTGAGTGACCAGGTGCAAACTTGGAAAATCAACCTGAATCATCCATCTGCACAGTAAGTGATATCACTAACTTCACGCCTATGATGCCCTGTGCGCATCTCCTCCCAAGACCTACTTAATGGTAGCAGAAGCACGCGTCTATGCCTGGAGGGCACCCAGTGCAAAGAACCCTGGTTCTCGTCCTACCGACCGCTAGCCTGCTGCGCTCCTCCATACGCTCAACTCCGTCCGCACTACTGCACACAACCAGGAAGAAGCTTTAATAAGCGCCTCCTGCAAGTTCTCATGCACTTTCCCACACCCACAGCTCACGCACCAAAAGCACCCTACTCGTTCACATTCACACAAACCAGCCACCTGCTCAACAGCAGACCAAATGCCACCCACAAAACACACCACACTTGCATGCACAAACTCAACACACGCTTGTTCACCAAACACGCCACAGAGTTTTGGGATCTATTGCATGACTACGCTCTGGACCTGCTCTGAATGAATGAATACATGAATGATTGAAAGTGTTACTTGTAAAGCGCACTGCCAGTCCCGAAAGAGCCACCTGGTGCTGGGCAGCAGCAGAATTGACTACATAAAGTATGAATAACCTACCAAAAAGCAGATCAAAGAATGAGAGAGTAACAGAGCAAATAGCAGTTACCAAGTAGCCATGTCTTCAACTGGTTTATGAAGATGGCCTCCAATTCAATGAATCTTAGGTGACTGGGAAGATAGTTCCAGGCCTTTGTACCAAGAACAGTGAAGGATTTACCCCCTTGAGTTTTGAGTCTAAAGGTGGGAGGCTTTAAATGATTGGCATGTGAGGACCTAAGGGTCAGTTTGGTCATGTGATCGGTAGATCTGGCAATTAAATATTTAGGCCCGACACGCTGTATGTTCTAAACTGTATGCTCGTACTCACCAGACATCAGTACAGCCATCACCACCAGCTACAAGATTGCCAGCCAAGACCATCAGCACAAACCTGAGGGTGGGATCGCCCTCATATTCAAAGTTGCCATCATCTTCACCGCCTACACAGCCACCCCCACCAGCTACATGGCATACCTTGCATTCAAGTTATGCATGAAAGCCAATTTCTCCCTGAGTGGAACCCTCGTATACAGGCTAGCAGGACCCGCACCAGTTTCACCCACGACGTCACAGAGTTAGTCACACCTCTCATTAACTCCAGCACCTTCATCCTCCTTGGAGACCTTAACATTCAACTACAACATTCAACTCAAACTCTTCGGCCCTTCTAGGAAACCTTGGCCTCACCCAGCATGTTGCAGAACCCACCCACTTCCCAGGACACCTATTGGTCCAGATTTTATCCTCAATCAACAGCATCTCAGTATACAAGCGAGCAACTATGACCAAGACAGACCTCGCCCTTGTCAGTTTCAGCATACCCATCCGGCACCACAACAGATCTACCACCACCAGAGCAACCTGTCGCAGAAGGAAAAGCATCACAGAAAAGGAGTGGGCTTCTGTCCTCCCTGTGCACCAGCCCCAGAACACCAGCAAGTTGCTGACACCCAGGGGGCGTGGCCAAGTACGATGGCGGAGTAGACGTGCCTGTTGAGAGCTCCCGTCATCTGACCATCCGATAATTATCCTGGCGTAGGAACCTTACTGGTTTGAACGTACCCGAAGTTTAGAACTCCCTCTCTACATGAGGAATACCTGTTTTGGTGTTCGAGGACCCCGTGTGACGTGCACTGCGGCTGGTTTAGGGGTCTATCGGAGCCGCCGGCCATTTTCCCAGCCTTCCCGCTGCGACGTTCGAGGCCGGCTCCCGGCGTCTGGAGACTGCGCAGCTAAGTATCCTGCTGGGTCTGTTGCAAGGGGACCGGAGGAGTACCGCTGCCTTCCCCCTACGACTGTTTGGCTGCTAAGGAGGGACGTGTGCAGGCTGGTACGTGAGCGAGGGACATAGGACAGGCGGCGACTCGATTCCGGCCTGTGCTACGCGGTCCCGTGGCCCGGACTGAGAGAAGCCGCCCCGTTACCATTGCTGGCAACCGGGGCCGGGTTACTTTGTGGCGGTATTGTGAGCCTCCGACGTCTGAAGGCACGTTGAGTATGCATCGGGGCCCCGCGGATTGACCCTGCGGTGTGCCTGGAGGACCCCTGCCTGACTGCTTCCTACCCACGCCATGTTGGAGACGCCTGCCTTGCGGGCCGGACCCGGGCCGCTCATTTGCACGGGTGGAGGCTGCCTGCAGGGTGGAAGGCTGCGATCAGGGACCTGGGGCCCACATGATCCAGGTTTGAACTTGCCATACTTGATTTCTGGGTGTGCTGGGACTTTTCCATACTGTGCATGGGTGAGGCGCTGGGACTCAGCTGTACTGGTCTCATCTAAACCCAGGGGGCTGGCAGTGCCCGGGTCTGTGCCTGGCCGGAGGATTCGCGCTGTTGTTGGGGCCCTGGTTGCTGCTCCCCATGTGTACTGGGAGGTATTACTGAGACTGCTCTGCACCGGTTGGGCTGCACTGTAATGTGGTGCCTGGGGAGGATTTGAGGAACGAGAACGCTCAGCTGGTGGTGCTTGTTGCCCTGCGGTAGATCATCAAACCGCATTGCGCAAGAGGGCACTGAGACTGTACCTTTTGTCTTTCCGACCTATAAACCCGCTCCTTTGATGGCGAAGGATAAGAGTAGCAAGACGGCCCAATCTAATAAAATATCAAATTATGCCCAGCCGCTTCATGTGGAGCAGGGAGCTTCGGCGATGCCGCAGCCAGTGGGGGCGACTGATCCACCGCCAGCAGCGGACAGACCCCCATACATAGCGGAAATACTGACCGCTATTCATGATACGAGCGGTGAGTTGAAAAACAGAATTGAAGCGGTCGCCATCGATGTCCATTTGCTCCGATGTAACTTATGGAAAATCTCGGACAGGGTTACCACCACAGAACGGACAGTAGACACAATGCAAACGGATCTACACAGTCTCCGCGACACTGTGGTTACCCTCCAGAAGAAACTAGTGCACTTAGATGACCGAGCTGAAGACGCAGAGGGACGTTCCCGGCGGAATAATCTTCATTTCATTGGTTTTCCGGAAAAGGCGGAGGGGCCATCGGCGGAATTGTTCCTCGAGAAGTGGCTAATGGAGATGTCAGCCCCTCGGGGGCTTTCGAAGTTCTTTACAGTGGAGAGAGCTCACAGGGCACTTGTGCCTCCTCCAAAACCAGGGGGCCCTCCCATAGCCATCATAGCCCGTTTTCTCAATTTCCGGGATAGAGATCTCCTACTCCAACTGGCGCGCACGAAGAGGCAACTTCTTTTTGAGGGGCATCGCATTGCGATATACCCTGATTATACTCAACGGGTCCAAGAACAAAGACGCTCCTTTTTGGCTGTGAAGCGACGCCTGCGTGACTTAAATCTCAAATATAGCCTTTTCTATCCGGACAAACTGAGCGTAGAGCACAATGGAAAGGCTCTGTTTTTCTTTGCAGCAGGGGAAGCGGCCGACTGGCTGGAGGCAAACAGCTCTCCGGGACCATGCTTGGTGCACTCCACCATCACGCCTAGCACGCCGGTCCTCGTGATCGGTCTAGGAACCGGCGACTGCAGAAATGCTCACAGGGAACCACCGGACATCACAGTCCTAGCAGAATAACGGTCTGACCGGATGGCACACTGCAGGCCTTAGAGGTTGTACCGGACTCGAGGGCCTCCTCGCCAGGACACCCACCGAACACGGACGCCGATGAGGACACTGATGCCTGAATTAGCTCCTTTGCTGGGACACTTGATACGATTTGTGCACGGACATTTCTGATCGGTAAGATCGACCTGATGAAGGGGGCTCGAGGTGTTACGTGGGGGGAACTCACTGATGCATGGACTTTTGTTTCCATACGCTATGTTTTCTATGACGGGGGCATGCCCCCCTAGTGACTGGTATCTGCCGATGGAGTTGGAGGTTTGCCCTCACACCTCGGCGGTTAACCGCTCACTTCTATGGATCCGGGTGGGATGGGTGGGAACTCACATGAGTGCACTGCAGTTTCTGTAGTTGTGTTATTTTGAATTTGCAGAGTTTACTAAAGGGAAATGGGGCGTTGTTTACATGCCCTCACTGAGCGCGGGTTTGCCAGGGAGGGAAATGTGATGATGCCCAAGGGGAGGGGGATTGTTGGGGTAATTCTTTGTTGGGTTTGGGCCTTCCTTCATGTGGGGTACTCTGTGAACTGCCAGAAGTTCCACGATCAGGGGCTACTGCTTAATATCCTGAGAGATGGGCAGGACCCGTCAGGGAGGAGTGTTGAGGGGGGAATGCTATGGCGTCCACCATGACTAAATTACTTACTTGGAATGTACGCGGGATTGCTACATTTGATTAACGTAGACGAATATTTGCTTACCTGAAAAGATACACGGTGTCGGTGGCCTGCCTTCAGGAAACCCATGTTTGGGGTGATTCCATAAAATGTCTGAAGAAAAGGTGGCGAGGGCAGATTTATGCCCCCTCTTATTCCGGGTTTGCAAGGGGTGCCCTCATATGGGTGGCACCGGGAGTCCCGTTCCAACACTTACACCACGTGGTTTATGTGGATGGCCGGTATGTTGTACTGCATGGGAGGCTTGATGGTTCCGAGATCTGCATTATAAATGTGTATGCCCCGAATGATGATAGTTCCTCCTTTTTTAGTGATCTTTTAGAAGCAGCTTCTCCATATCTGGGAGCTCCAATACTATTTACTGGGGACTTTAATTGTGTGTTGGATGGTGCGCTGGATAGGGAACCCCCCAAAATGCACACAAAACCTAGGATGACATTGGCACTCCATCGTGTATTGCAGGGCTTACAACTCCGGGATGTATGGCGAGAACGCTTCCCCCTCACAAGACAGTTCTCCTGCTATACTCCTGCTACGGGCACCTCCAGCAGATTAGACTACTGGTTCTTATCCTCTAAGTTGAGTCCCCTGGTTGGGGGTATAACGTATCAAACGAGATCTGTCAGACCATTCCCCGGTCTTACTGGAGATGGGGACTAATAGGCTCAGATCTCGGATACCATTATGGCGCCTGAACACTGAGGCGTTAACTGATCCTCCGTTTCTGGCCATGGTAACGGCAGAATTGAGTAACTATTTTCGTGAAAATTGGGAGACAGCCTCCAGCCGGGCTACTGAATGGGAAGCTATGAAGGTTGTTGTTAGGGGCGTTTGTATAAAAACTGTTTATGGGGTGCGGACTCCACTGGAGAAAGATGTTGCTGTTGACGAATCTAGGCTGTGCAAACTGCAGACGGAACTCAGTACAGACCTCCAGAAGCTGAAAGAGTGGACTGATACTAAGAAAGCACTCATGACGGACCTCCGCAGACTGGAGAAATATGTCTATACAACTTATCGTCAACGATTATATAGGGAGGGGGATAAAACTGGGGCTTTGCTAGCACGCCTTGTAAGATGGGCGACACCCGTCACTCCCATACTGCAGATACGTACCGCAGACGGAACACTACACTACACACAGGGGATCATAGCAGACACTCTGGCGACACATTTGGAACACGTCTATACTAACCGGGTAGCCCTGGGGCTGAGCCAATTGACAGGCTATTTAGACACGGTACAATTGTCCTCTGTCACCAAAGACGAGCAGGAGGCGCTGGGCTCTCCAATCACTAAGGATGAAATTCTTGGGGCTATCGGGCGCCTTAAACCGGCGAAGAGTCCAGGATCGGACGGGCTCCCGGCAGAGTTTTATAAGAATTTCGCGCCACTCTTGGTGGATAGACTACTTGCAGTTTATAATGAGGCGTTGCAGATGGGCTTCTGCCCGCCTACTATGAGTGAAGCACTAGTGGCTATGATTCCTAAAAAGGACAAGGACCCTGCCTTGCCGAGCTCCTATAGGCCTATTTCCTTGTTGAATATAGATGCCAAGCTACTGAGTGGTATTATGGCTAACCGCCTCCTCCCCTATATGAAACGTTTGATTCACACAGACCAGGTGGAATTTATCCCTGGATGAAATACTACCTATAATTTACGACGGCTGGCACATGTCTGGCATGCCCCCTGCCTAGTGGACTCTGATAGTGCAGTGGTATCACTTGATCTTGAGCAGGCATTCGACTCTGTGGAATGGCCTTATCTGTGGCAGGTCCTGAAGGGCATGGGTGTTGGGGAGCAGTACCTTAAATGGGCACAACTGCTTTACGCAGCGCCAACGGCCAGAGTGCGATTGGACAGAACCGTGTCGAGACAGATAAAACTATGCAGAGGAACGAGGCAGGGATGCCCGCTTTCGCCCCAATTTTCGCGATCGCCTTGGAACCCTTGGCAGTTCGCATACGGGCAGTCCTGGACACCTGGGGGATACAACTAGGTAATACCAACCATGTAATTTCACTGTATGCAGATGATACGCTGTTGTATCTGCGTCAGCCGGGAACATCCATCCTGGTGCTCCTGCGCGAGCTCGGGCAATTTGGAGACATCTCGGGGCTGCATATTAACCCCAGTAAATCGAAAGTGATACCGTTGGGTAGGTTGGCCGCCTGCCAGCCGGAAGTACGCCCGACTATAGATCTCCCTTGGGCCACTGACTGGAAGCGATATCTGGGAATACGCCTGGCTTCTTCTGCAGACACCTTTTATGCAGCTAATATGGGCCGTGTCATTGAAGGGCTACGGGGCTCGATACGTTTCTGGGCTGATTTACCCCTCTCACTTATGGGGCGTATAGCAATTATTAAAATGATTATTCTCCCACAATGTCTATATCTCTTGCAACACTCTTTTTATGTGATACCGAGATCGTGTTTTCTCACCCTGGACACCCTCATTGGCACACTCTTGTGGGGGGGAAAAAGCGAAGACGAGTCCGACTAGCAACACTACAAAGGACATAGGAGGGCGGTGGCTTAGAAGTCCCACGGCTGGACATGTACTATATGGCGTCTCAATTACAATACGCGGTTCACTGGTTCGATGACGAAGATAACTGGGAGAAAAATCTGCTGGCCGGAACTTATGGGGGGGGAATCACTGACCGCATTATTAATGATGGGATCTTCGGTCCCTGATAGGTACCCCTATATAATACGACATGTGGCAACTGTCTGGGAACAGGCGTTACGTAGGATAGTTCGGCGTGCCCCATATGCACCAGACATGCCTTTATGGGCGGTTCGTCCGTTTGCAGCCATAGCGGATTCTATGTCGGTTAGTCGCTGGCGGGAGGGGGGATGTCTACTGATGGGGGATCTATTTAGGAATGGCCGCTTCCTGACCCGTGAAGAAGTGCAAACTGAATTTGACCTAGGTCCGGGCCAATTTTTACAATATGCCAAAATATAGAGGGTTGCGCGAGAGCTCTAGCAGACTTTTCCAGATGAGCCACCCGTTACTAGAATCCTTAAAACTATGCTAGAAATAGTCCAGGGGGGGCGATTGATATCGTTCTGATATAGAGTCTTAAGAGATGATCTTCCAGGAGAGTCGTTGCGTTTTCAGCAGAAATGGGATTCTGCACTGGAGGAGCCCCTGACGGAGGCAGAATGGCAGAATGTCCATGGGGGGGTTCGTAAAGTGAGTACGAATGCTCGTTTTAAATTACTCCACTACGTCATACACCAGGTATATTTAACCCCATGTATGCCACATGTAACATACCCTGCTAGGGAGGACTGCTGCCCTAGATGTCACACACAGGAGGCGGAATTTCTCCATATGATCTGGACTTGCCCCACATTGCAGTTTTATTGGGAGGAAGTACTAGGACGACTGGGAAGAGTCACAGGCTGGACTGTTATGTGGGACATAAGGACGGTATTACTGGGCCTACTGCCAACTCCTAAACATAAAAAATTGAGCAGGCGATTTGTAAACTTGGGTCTAGTGTTAGCCAAACGACGGGTGGTAGTTGCCTGGATGCAACCAAGACCTCCGAAGCAATCGGACTGGGTACGGGATATGAATGAATGAGCGACGGCAGAGCTAGTCCAGATGCGATTTGTAAGAAATGACGAGAAAGCGGAGGACGACAGATTAGCTTGGGCATCTATGATTTGGAACTACAGGAAGGACAGGGACACCCCACACAGCACTCTCAGGATAGGGACGATAATCATGGGGGTAGCCCCAGCGGGATCCCGGACAGACACACCTCAACACCTGAATAACTGATATACCTTGCGGAACCAATGGTAGTCACAACAAAGATTGATATGGTAAGGATCGGAAAGGAGGGGGGGAGGTTATTGGGTATTGTTTAATTGTTGTTACTGTTCTATTGGACGTTATGGACTGTTGCAAACACTACTGCTGGGAATGCACATCGCTGGGGGATACCGGTAGAATACTACTTGGGGTCCAACGTACGCTTTTGTATAAATGCTGACTCCAAAACTGTGTCTTATAACATGTAATGTACATACTGTGCAAAATGTATTGTGTTCCCGGTTGAAAATGCTAATAAAACTATAATAATTTTTTTTTTAAAAAGTTGCTGACACCCTGGCTCCCCTTAAGCGAAACCCAATTGTAAGAATCCAACCATAGGCCAGTTGGTATACAGATGAACTCAGGCGGACGAAATGCCACTGCATGCAACTAGTATGCAGATGGAGAACAAGTCAAGACACCACGGATAAAGACATCTTCAAATCAGCCCTGAGACGCTATCACTAGCAGTTAAGAAACACCAGACGCACCGCTCTTGCAGATCGCATTGACGCTTCCAGTAACAACACCAAGGAAATCTTCACCATCATCAAAGATTTCAACATGCCTTCTGCCACCTCCAGTAACATCCCCACCTCACAGGACTTTTGCAACAAGCTTTTGGATTTCTTCTGTAACAAACTTTCAGCAACTTTGACCATCATCCAGACCCCATCATCAATGCATCTCAACTTCCCATCACAGCTGTGGAACGTATACTGACCTCATGATCTGCCGTCACCGTGGTCGAAATAGCGGCAACCATGAAGACCATCAACTCCGGGACCCCATTGGACCCTTACCCCCACCCCAATGCCTTCACCAAAGGATTCCTGCCGATCAGCAAAGCATTAACACTCATCCTCCATCGACTCAGCCACATTCCCGTACACTTGGAAACATGTCATCGTTCAAGAATCCATCCACTGACCCAGCCACGCTTTCCACTACAGACCCATCCCACTACTACCATAGTAGGCAAGGGTCTTAGAGAAACTAGTCAACCACTGCCTTACCGACCCCCCTCAGCAACCACCAGCTCCTCAGCGCAACGCAATCCCTTCTGGACAACCACAGAACAGAAACAACACTCCCTGCTGCCACAGATGGCATCTGCATGATCCTTGACAAAGGAGACATGATGGCCACATTCTCCTGGACCTCTCTGCAGCATTTGCCACTATCTCACACCCCCTCCTCATCAGGCACCTGCACGAGATTGGCATCCAAAGACTCATTCTCCGGTGGATCTGCTCCTTAATAGATAGAACACAAGCTGTAAAGCTGGCACCTTACTCCTCGGATGCCCGCAATCTCACCTGCAGTGTGCCTCAAGGTTCATTGTACAGCGCCACCCTCTTCAACACCTAAATGTTCCCTCTAGCCAACGTCGTCAATGCCCACGACATCAACATCCTATGCAATGCTGACAACACACAATTTAGATTTTTCATAGCCTGGTGGGCAGAAAATCTGGATTTTATTAAAGGCACAGAGGCTAGGATTATGTAAAAGTCTGTTGTCCGCTCAAAGCGGCAGCAATTGAAGAATATAGAACTTCAAGAACATTCTAACAAGGTATAAAGCCCATCAACGCGCATCCATCTTCCTTCTTCCAGCGCTGCGAACAAGATTACTCCAATAGAACTCAAACTTCACCAGCCAAATCTACACAAGCGAAATCCTCAACCAGAGGCAACTTCTTACTCTGAAACAAAACAAAAATTTGAGACAATTCTTTACTCCACTAGGGAGGTATTAATGCGCAGCGATAATCCTAGCCTCCGTGTCTTTAATGAAATCCAGATTTTCTGCCCACCAGGCTGTGAAAAATCTCAATTTTATGTCAGGACACGGAGGCTAACATTATGTAAGTTTAAAGTGCTGTTAACACATCAATTGCATTTGTAACAGGTCTAGAATAGCAGCTTTTAAACATTTTCATTCAACCAATCTGCCGCTCTAAGGATATCCCGCAGAGGCGCAGACCATCCCCCAAGATAAAAGCTTTTGAAGCTGATGCACCCCTAAGGGAGTGAGCCCCAAATGTAGTGCTATCCATACAGGCCTCTCGTAACCTCTTTCACCCATCTCGCTAAGGTGAGGGAAGAAACAGCCCCATGAGGCCACCTATGAGAAATCCACAGCTGTGCCGCACTCCTCAAACGTCCAGCTCTCCTCTCAGACTCCTTCAAGCATTTCACTACACAAAGCCTTTCATTCTGTGCAAAGTAAGGATAGAAAACAAAGGTTGACAGTGTCTTTGTTCTTCTCCTTATATAAAAACAAACTCCCTCAGGCTGATAAGCCCTGCTAGTGACATGCAGGGCTATAACGTCCGAAGTCCATCTAAAAGACTCCAGGCAGAGTAAAACTGTAAGTTTATAGGACCCGTATGACATCTCTAACGTCCCATAAAACAGTGTGTCGCAGTAGATGGGTTCAGTACCCACATGCTTTGCATGATTTTCTTCTTCAGTAAGCTCTGGCCCACAGAAACGCCATCCACCAAACAATGACCTGCTGCTATAGCCGATCTGTAAACATTAACGGTCCTATAGGACAAACCTGAGGCAAACAATTCTGACAGATGGTTAACCACAATCACTAGATCAGTTGAAATTGGATCGTAACATCGTCAAACACACAAACAAACCCATTTCTCCCAAGCCAGTCAATATGCTTTCCTTGTCCCAGATACCCATTACTCCAATATGATCCGGAAACCATCCGCCAAAAGGCCTGGGATTTGCCACTGTCTCCTGAAATCTTTCAGGCCATCAGTACCAGCAGCCCCTGTTCTGCGAGAAGGTGCGACTCTCCTTCTGGGCCTAGGATTACTTCCCTGTATGCCGGAATTTGGATAGGGAAGTCCACAGTCATCTCTAGCATTAGTAGAAACTAGACCTGTAAACTCCAAAGGGGTGTTACCACCACTGTGGCCTCTCTGTACTTGCATACATTCAAGAGCAGTCTTGGCAACATGGCACACGGAGGGAAAGCATAGGGTGCCAGACTTTTTGAGTCCTGAAGGAAGGTATCTACCCCGCAAGCTTGAGGGTCCAACCTCCAGCTGAAGAATCTCATCAGCTGCGTGTTCAGTCTGTCTGCAAAGAGGTCTGCCCCGAAGGGACTACATCTCACTTGAATATTCAAGAACACATCCCTGTCCAACCTCCAATTGCTGGAATCCTTGAAATTCTGAGAAAACCAGTCCACCACACCATTACTTAATCCAGGAATATGTTCCGTCACAACAGAAATTCCCTTGCTCAAGCAGTACCCCCAAAAAACCTTCGCTAAATCTGCAGGCCCCTTCTAATGAGGACCTCCCACCTTGTAGACGTACCTCACTGACGACACATTGTCCATACGCAGCATCGCACAACATTTCATCATACCTTGGGTAAAGCAGTGAATTGCAAACAAATCTGCCAACAATTCCAAGCAGTTGATGTGTAATCCCATCTCTTGATCTGTCCAATGTCTCCCAGTTGATGAGAAACACATCCTGCTCCCCATCCTTCTAAACTTGCATCCGATTCTATTACTGCATCTGCCTCCTCCCCAAAAATGGCCCTACCATTCCATGCTTCCGCGTTTGAGCCACCACAGTATCTCCTTCCTCGACTCCTGGTACATAGACAACATCTTGTAATACGACTGACTGGCTCTTAGCATCTTGCCTTGAGTCTTTGGAGGGCCCAGTAATACTAGGAGCCTGGGAATATTGCCTTGATCGTAGAGGACAACAGGCCCAGGGTCCTCACCAAAACCTTTATAGGAAACTCCTTTTTCCCTAGCATCTTTTTCAGCTCCCTGCGAAGCTTCCTTAGCTTCTCCCCCGATAACCCCAATTCCGCCTGAACTGAGTTCACGACAAAGCCTAGAAACTGCTTTTCTTGGCCTGGTACCAGGCATGACTCTTTTTGGTTTACTTCAGAGCCCAGGTCTCCAGTAGACGAATGGTCATATCTATATTATTGGAAACCACCTGCCTGAACTGACCCATTATTAGAATATTGTTCAGGTATATTATCAGCCTCACTCCCCTTGCCCGTAGTGTTGTGGTTTATTATGCACAGCTCCTTTAATTGTGACGGTGCAGCTCATGCCAGGAATGCTCATGGTCTCCAGCTCTTGAGGGTTCTAAGGGTGATCATTTTGATGCTGGGAGCTGACTGTGAGACTGCATAGTTGGTGGTGTTAAGAGGGATTCTAAGTCTTAACACGGAGCCAAGCCCCTACCGGCGAAGGACCTTGGTAAAACACAAGGAGCCGAAGAAAGGTCGAACGGGTGACTGCATAACTGCCAAAGCTTGCCCATCCAAGTAAATTGGAAGAATTTCTGATGGGGAGGCCACATTTGAACAGTCCGGTATGCATCCTTGAGATCCAGCCTTGTAAACCAATCCCCTTTCCTCAGGACGTCCCTTAAAAGGTAAACACCTTCCATTTTGAAATGGTGGTAGACCACCCACGTTTAGGTCCTTCAATTTTATCACTGGTCTCATACCCTTGTCTTTCTTCTCGACCAGGAAAATATTGCTGACAAAACCTAACCCGGGGTTTGGTCCCTCTCAAATAGCCCTTTTGGGCAATAAGTCCTCTACCTCCTGTGACACCAGTCTTGAGTCCTCCTCTGAAAACATAATTTCCCGAAGTATCTTTACCTGAATTGGGGTGTCCACAAAACAGAGCTTGTACCCCATGGCCGTGTCCAGAACCCAAGGATTCTGAGTCACAAAATTCCAATTCCCACAAAACTGGGCTAGTCTGCCTCCCACCTTTATAGGGTTATCTGAAAGGTCTTTCGAAACTCTTACCTGCGGAGAAGCCTCTCTGCCTCCGATTACCTCTGAAGGATCTCCACGGAATCTTTACTTCAGGGGATAAAAGCCCTGGTGGGTACCAAAGCCCATCTGGGTAAATCTTGCGCAACGCCCCAGGAAGGGTCTTGTTGAAGCCTGATCTCAGCCAAGGAACCGATCCCTTTTTCTCACTGCCCTGCCAAAAACCCTATCCTGGAAAACCCTCTTGATGTCCATTTGGGACTTTTGGATGGAGCTAAACGCTCCCACATATTTGGCCATGTCCATGATAAATTAGTCACAGAAGAGGTGCCCCTAAGTTGTAGGACCCCCTTCCTTAGTGGCCAATTCGACCAGCTTGGGGTCGATTTTTGAGGAGGACGCTCTTCTTTGTTTTTATTGGAGACTGCAGTAGTTGCATTCCCCAGGAGACAGATGGCCCTTTGGGCCCATTGGTGCAGCTCCTTGGGGTCACCTAAGGTGTCCCCGAGATAGGCTACCTTGGCCATCTCGAATATTTTAGTCAGGGTGCCAGTGATGTCAAACAGACAATCATGGCTGGACGTCAAGCCCTTATCCATCCCTTTACTAGGATCTTTACCGCCCTTGCCAATAAATGCCACCACTTTGGCATCTAGATCCGGGGTCATTGCAACCCTTCAGGATTGCTCTCCGAAACCAAATAGTAAGGTAATCAGCAACGTGCCGAGATGGTGATCACTCTGGAAATAAGGGGTGTTTGATAAGGATGGGGTCAAATATATCTTCCCCAAATGGGTCAACAATGCCCATCTTGGGACCTAAGTATGGTAACTGAAAAAGTGGTTGTCCCAAAAAATGGGAGAAAATATGGGGCAAGTGGAATGAATATCTTGGAGGACTATGTGTTTCTTCCTTCTAGGGTACTGCAGCCTGACCCCGCTGTAGGGTGTGTCCATTTCCTCTCTAAGGTTGATGGTGGGTGGGAAAAGGGTGGATGCCCGTCAGATATGCAATATCATTATGCAAATGTAATGATGTGCAAATATGGTGTAATTCCTTATTTTTTGGTTTCAATAAACAATTTTAAAAAAAGAAAGAAAAAACAATGCCCATCTTGGATTCTGAGCCTTAGATGCCTTATCAGATGTTCCCATCCTCCTGACCCCCACGTCGTCGTGGTCAGTATCAGTCAGAGGAGCAGGAGAGGTCAATCTTGGGCTCAAAAGTCTTGTCACTGTCAATACAAATGGCAACACCCAGGCCTCTTCCTTGCCCATTTGTAGTGCCCAGGGCACTGCTCTTGTCACCGCCTACATAGCGCAATAAATCCTCCCTGGTGAATTTAGACCTCTTTGCCCCTTTAGGCAGGCTACCCTCTGAAGCCCTCTTTCTTTGGAACCTAACCGCCCCCTCCGGGCCTTCAGGCTGCTCTGCACCTACAATTATCCTACCCTTCTTAGAGAAGGCTTCCAATTTCTTATTTATGGTATCGTCCAGGGACCCCAACACCTTCTCGAGAGTCCTGCTGACCAAATCCTCTAATCTATGCTCCATCCTGTCTCCCAAGGGCTCCTCAAGACATTCTTGTGGTGTGGAACAAACCGGGGAGCCAAAACAGGCAAAGTGGTAACAAGCAGGGTGTCTGCGTTCCCAAATAAGGTAAAAGAAAGAGGTAGTTCAAGAATCGGTTATGTCTCACACAAGAAATGGACTACAAGAATAGGTCAAAGTGACCTATGAGACCACCAATGACTTAAAATGGCCGCTTCATGCAATCCAATGATGTTTTCCCAACCTCCTAAAATGGCGGTTGACTCACAAACAGCGTTCGCGGTTGGCCGCCATGGTACTTTCCTCTAAAGTGCAGCGGATGCCTTTCGTCATGCATTTGAACCTTTTTTTTAAATGTAATTTATAGTGTCTGGCGGTACGGATGCCACAGCGCACTGCAGAAGCAGAGTAAGCATGGAGGGTCGTGGGACAGCGCACCCCAGCCTTTTGTCCCAGGCCCACAGCGGAGGTAAGAGATGCTTGACCAGCCGCTGAAGGAAGCGCGCGACAGCTGCAGCAGGGCCAGCAGCGTCTCCGTTACCCGACAACAGCAAACAAAGCCGAGGTGAGAGGAAGCGCGCAGAGGACCTCACAAGATTGTAATGGTGTCCGATACCATGGTAACCTGTAGCGCGGAGCCAGCCTTCAAAAGAAAGCCAGCCCGGGAGCCTTAACAAGATACACCTGAAGCGGGCAATCAAACCTGAAATGCAAAGATCAAACTCGGAACCCAGAGTTAACCAGAGGATGTGGCCTAACGGCTAGAGCGGTAGACCTCAAAGCTGGGGAACCGGGTTTGAGTCTCGGAAGGGACGCTCAATATCCTGTAATTCTGGGCAAATCACTTAATCGCCCCATGCCTACCAAAAATGAGTGTGCCTGTAACTTAACTGGTGCTCATGTAAAGCACTTTGATACCTACGGGTTGAGTTAACGATATATAAAACTCTTGGAAAAAAAAAAAAACGAAGAAACCCTGGGGACATTAAAAACCCAAGCATTTGCAAAGCAATAGGTCTCGTATTCGCGAGGGTTTGAGCTATTGGTATTGTAAATGACTATGGCTTTGGTTTGTGTGTTCTGGACCTGCAAGTGGTGCTTAGTTTAGGAGTAAGGCTGCACGTCACATCATGCTTGTTAAAACTCATCGCAACGACACCAACTGAGGAGAAAGCAAGCAACCTATTTCTGTCCTTTATCTTTTATCGCCCTGGTTAAAAGTGTGTCGAAAAACTCAGAGTGGTGGTTAGTTGAAGCATTTTTCACTTAAAAACATAATGGGGGAAGCAACGGCAATGCAAATTGGGCATTCTTTCCTAGAAATACATATGAATGAACATTTCAGCGCAGGAAGGTTGAGGAGACGTGGCCTAACGGATAGAGCTGCCGACCTTTGAACTGGGGGGTAACGGA
This sequence comes from Calotriton arnoldi, assembly GCA_963921515.1. Classification (NCBI taxonomy): domain Eukaryota; kingdom Metazoa; phylum Chordata; class Amphibia; order Caudata; family Salamandridae; genus Calotriton; species Calotriton arnoldi. The sequence continues at coordinate 1,000,105 of CAWUFW010004948.1, read as the reverse complement.
GTCGGGGCTTTATTTCAACGTACCGCAATTGTAAACAAATCAGTTAATCTCTCCGTGCCTAAAGAATGATCCGACCTTGTGTAATGTAATCTGGTGCGTATGTAAAGCCTTTGGGCCAAGTACGCGCTGTAGAAAGACTGCAAAAATAATAAATTAATTGTCTTTAGCAGAAAAAAATATTGTTAAAGGCACCTATTTAATAGAAGTAGTACTGTCCGAGCTGTTCTGCTGAAACGTCTGCTAGTACAGAAATACCTTGAATCACTTGTCCGTACATTTTCAAGGGTGGCCTCTGCAGTCCATGGGTTCAATATTCCAGTCAGAGTAGAGCGTGAAAAGCCAGCAGAGGGCACCCGTACAACAAACAAAACCTAAGAAATCGCACCTTTGATAGTCACACAGAGCTGGAACCGTGCCCGGTAACGGTGCGACTGTTTCCACCAGCTGGGCCGAGGGTGAAGGGACAGTACAGGCCATTCCTAGGCGGTCCGCTGTGTCACCAGCCGAGGGAGTCTATGACCTCAACAGCCCAAGAGAGGTGTGGCTGTGAACTGCGCAAGTCCCAAAGCTCCATGCTGGCTCAACGACTGCCCCTGTATGCCATTTATATGGTAAGACGGGGAGGGCGAGCTCGGTGCCAAGGAATGCGAGAGAGAAACAATTCACAGTTAGTATTACCAACGGAGGGAGTGCTTTTCAACAGAACACTATTTCCTGAGAAGTTCCAGAACACTTACGTTGGCGAGATGTGGTCAATGTGTACACGATTTTGTGATTTTCATTTTGTCAAAGTTGTTTCGGGTACTTTTCCGACCTTACTCAGTGGTGCGTACTTTAAAACAAGAATCTCCACAAGGCTAAGTCGGTCTGTCATTGTACCCTGCTAAAACAAGTAACACTGCTTAATGTAAAAAAACGTGTTTTTGGACGGAAAATGTGCACGGAGACTTCGCAGTGGAGCACGAGAAAAATCGCCGTTTTGGGTATCAAAACAGAGTACCGACGAGGTGAGCTGCTGGAGACGAATGGTGTGTTGGTGGAGTGCGAGGTGAGTTGTGGGTGTGAGGGGTGGCGCCGGTCTCTTCGGGGACTCTGTGCCCAAACATGCATGCAGCGACTCCAAACACGAGCCCTCGTGTTCCGTCCCAAAACGCATGTCAAAAAAGAGTGCTCCGCAAGTATGAAATGCCTGAAGCGAAATGACCCATGTAAGATGGTCAGTCGCCATGGGCGTGACAAACACACCCAAAGGAGGAACAAATGGCAAAATTCACCACACTAAAGAGAAGCAGTTAGAAAGGCACAGGAAAGAACCAATTGAAAGTGGCGGGTGTGGCCAAACTCCTCATACCGAATACAGCATGCCTCGCAAAGCTGCGCATGCGCGCTAACTCAGAACAGGACAAGAAACAAAGTAGTGTCTCCTACATTGGGGGGGAAGAAAAGCGACAATTGGCTAACCAAGAATCTCAAAGAATGCGGACAACACACAATTCCTACTCTCTCTCTCTCGGACAAGATCTCCAACACAAGAAACAAGTTAACCGCCTGTATGATCGATGTCACTAACTGGATGAAAGCCAACTGTCTCAAGCTCCACATCGACAAGACAGAAGTTGTGATCTTTGGCAAGAACACTTTACCATGGGACTCCAGCTGGTGGCTGGCCGAACTCAAACCCACATCTGGCACCCATGCCAAGAACCTTGGAATTTATTTTTTATTTATAAAGTTTTATATAGCGCTAGCTAGACCCGTGGGTATCAGAGCGCTTTACATTCACAAAGGAAAAGAAAAAACTGCATAACATCGCAGGACATGAGGATGCATAAAGATATAAGCAAAGACAGAATACCTATGTATACAGTGAGGGGAGAAAGACGCAGGTGGTTGAAACAGTCAGATAACCACCATCCTTAAAGGTCAAAGTGAGGTGGGAGTCCATTAGGTTATTGATGCCTAGGTTGGTTGACTTGGTCGGTAAAGTATTGGTTGAGGAGAAGGCGTTTCAGGTCCTTTTTGAAGCAAGAGAAGGAGGGGTTGCATCTGAGGTCAATAGGGAGTGCGTTCCACATCCTGGGTACGTTACCAGAGAAGGATTGGCTCTGGGTCGTTTTCCTTTTCAGTTTCGGAGGGATGAGAAGAAGTGAGTTGGTGCCTCTCAGAGTTCTGGATTTTCCTGCTTTTACCAGTTTGCTGTTTAGGGAGTTGGGGGATTGGGCGTGAAGGGCCTTGTGGGTGATGCAGGCCAGTTTGTAAATACATCTACTTTCCATGGGAAGCCAGTTCAGTGCGTTGAGGGTTAGTGTGATGTGTTCAAATCTTTTTACACCAGTTATGAGTCGAGCTGCCATGTTAAGGACTGACCTTAGTGGGGCTAGGTGAGCTTTTGGTGACCCCGTTAGGATGGCGTTCTTATAGTCCAGTTTAGAAAGGACTAGGGATTGTACTATTGTCTTGAGATCATCTTGGGGAATGAAAGGTTGAATTTTTTTGAGGTGTTTTAGAGAGTAAAGCGCACCTTTTGCAGAGTTCTTGATGTGGTCCTTCATTGACAAGTTCTTATCCAGGGTAATGCCTAGTGACTTTACCGAGTCGGATAGGACGAGGGAGCAGTTTAGAGCATCAAGCTCCTTGAGCCAGACTTGAATTGGTCGGTGGTTACTTTTCGGAGAGAACAGTATTAATTCCGTTTTGTCCGGGTTCAGTTTTAAGTGGTTTGCGTTAAACCAGGTTTGGATCTTGGTTAGCGTGACATTGAGGTGTCGGACGTCACTGGGTGATTTGATTTTGTAATATATTTGTGTGTCGTCTGCATATAGGTGGTATTGAACCCCTGCTTGTTTCAGAATAATTGCAAGGGGTTCCATGAAGAGATTGAAGAGGGATGGTGAGAGGATCGATCCTTGCGGGACTCCAAGTTTGACTCGTGTTGGTACAGAGAGGCAGGAGTTGATTTTAATTTGTTGCGAACGGTGCTGAAGGAAGGAAGTAAACCATTCTAGTACTGTGCCATTAATGACAGAGCGCCTCTTCACAGTCTCAAGTAAAGCTAGATGGTTTATTGTGTTGAATGCCGCTGATGGGTCAATAAGGATGAGGAGACAGGCTTCACCTTCATCTAAGGCTCTGTTGATATCGTCTGCAATATTGAGCATCGCTGTTTCAGTGCTACAACCTTTCATGAAACCCGATTGAAAGGTGTCGAGGAGATTGAGGTCATCAATATGTTTGTTGTTGGAGAACGCACATCTCCAATGTTTTAGCTAGGAACGGAAGGTTGGAGACAGGTCTGAGGTTGTTAAGCTCGTTGGGGTCGGCCCCTGGTTTCTTGAGTATAGGTGTGATTTGTCCTAGCTGAAGGGAGTCTGGGACACAACCTGATGTGAGAGAGGAGTTGATGATTTTTGTCCAGAAAGGGGCAATGATGTGGTTGAGGTTTTTTTTACTATTGTGGATGGGAGGGGGTCCATAGAGTGGGAAGTAGGCTTTAAGCTTGCAATTATATTGAAGACTTCGATTTCCGACATGAGTTCGAAGTTTGACCAATTAGCGTCATTTTTCAGTTGGAAGCGGGCCTGGTTGTCTGTGGTATGATTTCGATCTGTTTGGTATGGGGTGGTTAAAGGGGGGCAGGTTGCGTGGGAGGGAGGATTTGAGGTTTGGATGAAGGATTGCTCAATTTTTGTGATTTTATCTGTGAAGAAGCTGGCGATTTCTTCGCATCGATCCTTGGTGGCTTTTATTTCTTGTGGGGGTGTGCCGTTTGTTTGACTTTTAACAATGTTGAAGAGTTCTCTAGGTCTATTCTTCGCCTGGTCTAGTTGGCTGCGGAAGAAAGTGGCCTTTTCTCTAAAAATGTGTTTTTTATATGCCAACCGGGTTGATCTAAGTTGCGCTAGGTGAAGAGTCGAAGGGTTTAGTCTCCATGCCCTTTCCGCTTGTCTGAGTTGTCGTCTTTCGTTATTAAGATCCACGTTGAACCAAGATTTAGATTTGATAGATCTCAAATGTTTGAGTTTGAGTGGTCCTCCTTGATCTAACACCTCTGTCATTGTGGAATTAAAGTGGGCTGTGAGGTCATCGGCCGTCATAGTGGAAGGCTGGGGTTGTAGATGGGCATGAATCCTGGATTCCAGTTCGGTTATGGGGACTCCTTTGATGTTCCTGGTCCAGTGCTTAGGTTTGTCAGGTCGTATTGGTTGGTTTCTGACATGTGAGTCAATATTAAACAGTATGAGGTGCTGGTGAGACCAGTCAATGGGAGAAATCGATCTGCGAGACCAGCTCAGTTTTGGTGATGATCGTATCAGTGTTGCTCCTTTGGTGTGTGTTGGTTCATTGCAGAGTTGTTTGAGGTTGGTAATTTCAAGCAGGTTGGAGAGGTTCTGGGTTGTAGTGTCTTCTGGGTTGTTCCAGTGGATATTGAAGTCACCCAGGAACACGTCTTCTGTGTCTGTTGGGGAGAAACGAGTTATTAGGTCGGTTAGTTCTTCAGCGAAGAGGGTACGTTCACCAGGAGGATGGTAGATGGTGTGAAATTTGATGGGCGTGGTGCCTTTGACTGCAAGTTCAACACCTAGGTACTCAAGAGTTAGGTATTCTGTGGATTTTAATCTGGTAAGCTGTATTCCTTCTTTGTGAATGATAGCTAGGCCGCCACCTGTTTTGATCGGTCTGTCGTGTCTGTTGATGTTGTAACCTGGAGGGGTGAGAAGGCCTAGGATGGGGGTAGAGTGGTCATTGAGCCAGGATTCTGTGAGTATGACTTCAGCAATATCTGTGGCGTGTTGTACTGCTGATCTGCAGTTAAGGAGTATGCACGATAGAGGACGGGGAGCCTCAGTGTTGGTGTGTGCTGTATGTATAGAAGTGTATTGAGCAGGGGGTCTGGGCGAGAGGACAGGTCTAGGGATTCTATTAGCGCTCACTAAAACTGGGATTACAAAAGGGGCCGTGTTCTGGCTTATTGCGAGATAAGAGTCGTTGATATAATTTGCTTCTCGTTCTGAAATGGGGCGGAGAGCTCGGCTAGGTCGATGTGCCTGATTCCTCATAGGATTGGTGTGCCATGGGGTGCCAAGTGGAGCCATGGAAGAGGCTGTATGGGGGGAGGGTGTGTAGCTACCCGGAGTGTGTGAGCAAGGTGGCATAATCCGGTTGGGAAGGTCTTGTTGAAGGTGTAGGATATCTGCCGCTAGGGAGTCTATTTTCTGCTCCATTCGGGTCAGTAGTTGGGTAAGTGCGCTGAAAGGGCATATTGCCTTCGTCGGGAGCAGTGAATGACTAGGGTCTGTGGAAGGAGAGGGTAATAGCAATGGGGACATGACTGCACAAGTCAACGCTGTCATTGCATCCTGCTTCCACACCCTGAAGATGCTGAGGAATATCTTCAAATGACTCCCAAGCAACACTACAAAAACTGTCTCATCCTAGTCACCAGCAAGTTGGACTATGGGAACACCCTCTATGCTGGGATCACCAAGCAACTAAGTAGAAGACGACAAACAATCCAGCACTCGGCAATCTAACTCATCCTCAACCTCCCACACAGAACCCAAATCACACCACACCCCAGAGAGCTACATTGGCTCCCGATACACTGACGCTCATTTAAAACTCCTCACACACATTCAAGACACTAAACAACTTGGGTCCCACCTACCTGAGCAGTTGCATCTCCTACCAACAGACACCTCCGCTCTGCAAACCTCCTAATAGCACACATCTCATTCATACACAGAACCAGATCAGGATGGGCGTTCTCTTGTTTCGCTCTTAGAGCATAGAGTGGCCTCCCGCTCCTCATCAGATCCCCCTTTCTTCTTGAATTACGCATGCAGCTAAAGACCTGCTTTTTCAATAACCAGCCTACCCTAGGCAGGGCTAGGCACACACACCTGCTCAACGCCAGGATACTCTTGCGAAGGATAATCTGCTTTGCATATGCACATAACAATCAAACACACGTAGTCTGCCAGATTCTGGAGTCTGGTGTAAGACAGGCGAGTGTGTTCCTTGTGGGATTGGTCAGGACACTACAAGCCCTGGAGATTCCTTAACTCCACCATTGACTCTGTCTGGCCTATTGGGATTGATGAGTGAGAATGTTTGTTTGATTGTAATCCGGTAGCCTCTCACATGCCAATTTTATAGGCAATCATTTTTATCTCCCGAGGATTTATCGAAGGTGGGACCTGTTCCAGTTTTTTTTACATCACAGAACCTACTTCTACAGGGCAGTCTCGGTACATATTTAAACAGTGGCCGCAAAATGATCTGTGATCCTTGGTTCTTCGTTATCTGCATTAGAAAGATAGTAAGTTACAAGTGCTCGCCGACTGAAGAGGCAACATACCATTGTGCATTATAACCATGGACATACTAGGTGTTTAGTTTTGTGGTGCATTTCCAGACAGAAGCAAGATATACAATTGTTTTCTTCTGTTTTTTCCAACTGATATCTTTGTCATAGACTTGGCTCTAAGGCGCTCCTAAACAAGTTTCTGGAGTTGTTAACTTGCATCTGCTCTTGAAAATCTCCAGAGTTGGAATGCCTTCTCTGGACATTGTTGCTTAGAAGGCTTATTTACAAACCTGAGTTCCATTGAGTAGAAAGTTTTTCAAACTAGGCGTTGCTGCTGTAGAGGTACACAACCCCATATGGATCAGCCATTGTTCGTGTCCTCCGAAGAAGCTCACAAAATCAATTCTGGATTTAATGAGGGCATTCGCTTTCTGGCAGAGGAGTAAAGAGGGCTGTATTTTAATTATTTTATAAACTGTGTTGTGATGCAGGTTGGCATGTAGGAATACACAGACAATGCTAGTAGATTAGGAGAGGGTTTATTTTAACTTGAATGGATACATAAATGACCCCACCACGGTCAGATGTAGTTAGATGCTCAGCCCTGGTCTATCTGGATTGACCGCCCTTCAGAGAACCCTCATAACCTTGACATCCATGACATCATTGTGTCCCCTGACGAGGAGGATGCCACACACTGGTTCATGGCAGCAAAATAGGAAACGATTGCTTGCTTGTAAACTGTTTAAGTTGGTGAATGCTAATGTTGCACTTGTAATATGTTCTTTATCTATTGTAATATAACTTCTTGTCTCTCTTTAAAACCAACAGGAAGCAGCCCAAGTAATAAATACATGAAACGTAATAATGAACATTTTCCTGGAGATGTGGAATCCTACGTACCTGTGCCGGGAAATGCTACAAATGAGCGTTATTATTCCAAGCTAGCAGCAGCTATCCAACAAGAGCCAAAAACACCCCGGAAGCAGAGAACCCAAATCATGAGAAAGAAACGCTGTCAATCCACTGCATTTGAAAGAGAGATCAAAAAGTTGGCATCGTCCACCAGAACCTCCAGGGATCACACAGGAGAGAGGCCATATGAATGCAGCGATTGTGGCCAAGGCTTCCGCCGAAGCTCTGCCCTTCGCATGCACCAGAGAAGTCACAAAAGGGAGAAGCCATATGAATGCAGTGAGTGCGGGAAAAGGTTTCGGAAGCAATCCAGTCTTAATGTTCATAAGAAAAGCCACCAAAGCAGTGGCTCGCGTGTGTGTAGTGTGTGTGGAATGAGCTTCCGTCGTTTAGGAAACCTCTATAAACATGAGAAGAGGCACGCAGCTGACCAGCTATGTACCGCTACAGACAGAGGACAGGTTTTCAGCGGTGTTCAGTCCTCCTCTGCTCCAGAATGTGCTTCCAGTGTGAGTGAAACTCAGTTGTCAACATGTCCTGAAAGTGGACAGAGCACCACTGGAGAGCCATTATGTACAGGACCAGAGAGTGGTCTGAGTGTCAATGGAGCTCAGTCATCCATGGATCTTGAAAATGGACTGGGTGTCAGTGGCGATCAGTCTTCTATAGGCCCAGAAGGTGACCTTCCATTGCCTACAGGTGTGGAAAGTGGAACGGGTGTTAGTGATGCTCCGTCACCTGCAGATGAGGAGAGTGGGCCGGGTTTCAGTGGAGAAACAGACATAGAAAGTGAAGAGAGTTCCAGCGACTCATCAGACTTCTTTGCAACCCACAAATATGAATGTGATGAGTGTGGGAAAGGGTTTTCACGGAAAATACTCCTGACGACGCACAAACTTATACACACCGATGAGAAACCATATCCCTGTACTGAATGCAAAAAGGCTTTTGTTAGCATGTCTTCATTGACCAAGCACATGCGTGCACACACACGAGTAATGCATTCCTGTGAGGAATGTGGACAGGAGTTCACTCACAAAGTGCAACTATACAGACACCAGCAAAGCCATGTGATCGAAAAAGTGTTCACTTGTGATGAATGTGGGAAGACTTTCAACTTACGCTCACAGTTGGTTAAGCATCAGCAGATGGAGAAGTTGTTCAAGTGCAACGAGTGCGGCAAAGGGTTCAGCCAGTACTCGCAGCTGACCGCGCACGAGTTGACACATGCAGGAGAAAACCCCTTTGTGTGTTGTGAATGTGGTGAGAGTTTCCCAGATCCCTCTTCCTTTATTAAACATCACAAAATGCACCCGGTGCCAAAGCCATATGGATGTCCTCAGTGCGGTAGGCGTTTCAGCAAGCAAAAAAATCTGATCGACCATCTGAAAAAAAATAAAGAACACAATTTGAATAAGACTGATTCTAAAGGTCAGTGAAGCAGCAGTCTCCCGAACACAAATGTGAGACCAAGTAAATTATGAAGCCAGTTACTTCAGACACCACAACTAAATGGTGTCCAAAGCCAACCTTGGCACTAGGGTTGATTTCTGTGGTAACAAGAACACCTCTTTAATGCATAAACACAGCCTTGTGTGGCTGCTCAAGGCTGCTTTTGTGTAGTCCATGGTACCACCAATGGCAGTTTGGCCACAGCCCACGACACGCTCACGCATGAGCCTGAGGTTGAAAAGTAATGTTTGTCCAAGTAATGTCGTGTAAGCAGCTAACGGAAGAAATCTTGATGCTGTTAACGCAGAGAAAGGAAAGGTCATCTTGTCCTGCTACCTGCAACACCAACCAATGTAGCAGCATTGCCTGCCTCAAGAGTTGGGTTTGCATCAGATAATGCTTTCGTCTAGTGGACAAGCAACACTTGGACTTTCTACCCCAAGAGGCATCACATACGTACGGTGATAATTGTAAAGCTCTCCCTCTAAGTTGGCGATGCACAGTGGTGGGTGTACAGCGATACTGGTTACTGGCAACAAAGGTTTGTGACAAATAACAGAACGAAGGACACTGAAGTTCTCTCAGAATTATTCTAGACCCTGTTTTTGTTGTAGAAATGTTTATTTGTTCTCTTGAATAAGGAGAACACAATTCAGTTAACCGTTCAAAGGTTCAAGGTCAATGTATGTGAACTACAGAATTAACTCTTTGTATAATAGGCACTGGTTGACTTGGGAAGCCATGGACCACATACAGTTATGCTAAGCAGAAGCGGATTGGTCTGGCCATCTGCATGAGTCGTGTTTTCATACTTCATGCATCTCTCAGAAAGGAATTAATAAAATGTCCTGTTTTCATTACTTTTCCATCACACTGATCCTTTTTAATGGACAGCCAGCGGTCTCATGTTGGGGAACACAACCGGATTTGTTAGAGCGAGAACTCTAGTTCTTGCAGAATTAATACATTTATAGTGCATTTTATTGTTTCTGTTTAGAACACTGTGTAGCAGGTGTGGGTCGGGTGACTTTGCACCAGATATGATCCATAGTGTGATAGGTAATGCGATTGTTATGAAGCCATTAGCTACTCAAGGTCCACATGTAGATTTCCACAACTAAGTCTTCAGAACTTTTAAAAAGAATCTTTCTGTTTAAGCCCCTTCAATAGGCGTTGTTCCTTTAACAAACATTTCTTTATTGATGTCACTGATTTGGAATTGTGTTTAGAGGGAGGTGGAATCTGATCAAGGGCAATGGTTCAGGTATTTAGAAAGGGGTTAGTATGCAGGCCGGTGAACACTCCTGAAGTGGAAGGGGTTAGTATTCAGGCCGGTGAACACTCCTGAAGTGGAAGGGGTTAGTATTCAGGCCGGTGAACACTCCTGAAGTGAAAGGGGTTAGTATGCAGGCCGGTGAACATTCCTGAAGTGAAAGGGGTTGGTATGCAGGCCGGTGAACACTCCTGAAGTGGAAGGGGTTAGTATGCAGGCCGGTGAACACTCCTGAAGTGAAAGGGGTTAGTTTGCTGAGGTGGAAGGGGTTAGTATGCAGGCCGGTGAACACTGCTGAAGTGGAAGGGGTTAGTAGGCAGGCTGGTGAACACTCCTGAAGTGAAAGGGGTTAGTATGCAGGCAGGTGAACACTCCTGAAGTGGAAGGGGTTAGTATGCAGGGCGATGAACAATCCTGAGGTTGAAGGGACTAGTATGCAAGCCGATGAACAATCCTGAGGTGAAAGGGGTTAGTATGCAAGCCGGTGAACACTCCTGAAGTGGAATGGGTTAGTATGCAGGGCGGTGAACAATCCTGAGGTTGAAGGGACTAGTATGCAAGCTGATGAACAATCCTGAGGTGGAAGGGACTAGTATGCAAGCTGATGAACAATCCTGAGGTGAAAGGGGTTGGTTGCAAGCCGGTGAACACTCCAGAAAGGGAAGGTGTTGAGGGAATCAGGTTTTTGGTTCAGTGTGCTGTTTGAGTGAGAAGGTTTCAGAGATGATCATTATTCTCCTTCTGTGATCAGTTTTTTTCTGAGGATACTGCAGGAATCCGAGAGGGGATCTTGAATGTCACAGGATGGATTCAGTGAACCAGATTTCTGTATTTGCAAGGAGGGTGAAAGGTGCAGTTTTGGAGGCACGCGTGGTAGCTGATTGGGCATTAGGAATCTCTCTCTTTTGATGGGAATGGCAATATAGATGAAGTCAGTGAGGAGAGTATTGTGAGGGTCAGGTGTGGGCTATTGGTCTGGGTTTGTGGGGCTAGCAGGGCAATGTTAGATTGACAGCAGATGGTTGTCTGACAGCTCAGGAGCGTCGTCAGAGCTCTGACAGCTCAGGAGCGTCATCAGAGCTCCGACAGCACAGGAGGGCCGTCAGTGCTCCAGCAGCACAGGAGGGCCATAAGAGGCAGCCCAAGAGGGCAGTCAGAGCTCCGACAGCACAGGAGGGCCGCCAGGTCAAGTTACTGTGACCAGCATTATGTGGTGGATGCACTGGTCTATTGTATAACGAGACTGATTGGATGCTATATTGTGCTGTATTATGTCATTATCCCTCAAACAATAGTGCCTGTCCTTTTTATTGGCCACTCTATGGTTGGGTTCAAATGCTGAAAGCAGTGTAGTGACTATTTTGTAGTTAGTCCGTCTGCCTCACCCCAACATAGACCATGTACTGGAAAGTGGCCACTGCCATCCAACACCAGACTGCCAACCACACTATGACTACACAGCACTATTTTGCCACTGAGTCGCTGTACTACCACCTCACACTTACCACCCTGCACATAGCAGCAAAGTTTATCATCCCATAGATTGCCCTAGTCAGCCCCAGCCCCACCCCTGTGGACGCTGTCTTCACAAACCCATGCTTAAGACACATCTTCGCTGACTGTCCAGACTTAATGAGTTTTAGTATTTGTTTTTATTTACCTCTATAGAGAGAGTGCCAGTGTTCGGTCAGAAAACGCATTCGCCCCTGGGTTACACATGCACTCTGTTTTAAATACTGTTCAAAACACTTTCAATGGGAGTCACTGCAAAAAAATACCTGAAATTGATTCTAATGTTTCGGAGTTACAAATGAATGTCTTCCGGGGATCCTGAATTTTACCAACCTCTACATCCTCAACATAATTATAATTGCAAGGAATGATATGTGCTGACGTCTAGTTAGTCTACAGCCTCCTTCCAAATGTGAAATTCAGGAAAACATGGTTTAATGTGTATACTGGCTTAAGTTGGATATCTGAACATGGAATTAAGTGTTGCTGTAAGCTTTGGGGAAAGAGTTGCTTTGGCTTTAAACAGTTGAAGCACTGAAGTTGGCGCTCCTCACGGAAGGTATTCCTCTGCAGAGCTCCTCGTTGGCCTTTGTTCATGATGCAGTGCTTCTGGGGGCTATAAGTGAACACCACAAATGTGGAGTTCCCTCCCTCTTTTCTCGCCATGTTCTGTGATTGTGATCTTTGTCGCAAACAGAGATCACATCAGTCATAACATTTGATAAGGACTAGTGGAATAAATAACAAAGGTGGGGTTGGTTCTTATCCGTGTGCTCTTGTCTCTGTGCAGTGCTGGCTGCTTGGAATGCATGTGAGTTTGCAAAGTGTGTCTGAACGAGGCAGATATTCTCCTAGCTGCAGTGATCCATACTCGCTTGGATCTGCTCTTCATCTTTCTGCACCCGGCACCTGCCAGCGCTGAGGCCTTGCCTGCTCAATGTCTCCTACCAGGTCTTCGTCAACTAGCTTATAGCTCAAATGAGAAACAAGTGTGAAGATTAATATTTTTGTCATATTTAATAATTATTTTGTTCTATGCATAGAGGTTTACTTTTCCTTCCAGTTTTTTTTATACCAGATGTATGAAGTATCCCCTTTCCACATCTGGTGGTTTCTTGCCGACATCTAGGTATATAAATATGTCGGTGTCCGACCCGCAAACTGTTCACTTATAAATAAGGAACCTGTGTGGTCTTAAAAGCCAATGTATGACAACATCTTTGTAATTCTTGTGACAGTAAATTAAAGATGTCCCTTTCTACAAAGTCTGGATTTCATCCAAACTCTGCGTGAAACAGTTACTGTGTACCGACTTCTGCCTACGAATGTACTTCACAATATGCTTAGGTTGATCTGGGTGACAGCTGCCTCTCACTTAAAATTGTATATTATTTGTACTAGTGCGACAGTTCCTAACATAATGACTCCAAAATGCAGCCAGTTTTAAGAGGGCTTACAAGTAAATGGTTTCCCATACATCGAGCTTGGGAATATGTTACAAGTAACTGGTCCCTACTAGTCGTAGCATGTGTTGGCCGTAGATACATATATGCTTAGCATTATCCTGCCATTTAGTGTTGGGCTCAAACGATTGGAAGTTGTTTTTCTTTGAAGAAGTCTTCGAGTCACATGGTACAGTGACTCCTCCAGTGTGTATTGTGCATGTTACTCAGCGCCTTTGTTAGTTTTTTTCTGTCATCGAGTTCCGACGTGGATAGCGCAGCTCCGGGACTAAAGCTTGACTCCTCACCGAGGCCTTTCCGGTGCTCGTTTTTCTCTACGATCTAAAGGATTCCTATCTGAACAACATCAGCTGGGGTTATTGGTCATTTGTCAGCGCCCACCTGGCCCGACCTTTCAAAACTTCTTCGCTTCCATTCTCCAGAACACCGTCCAAGAGAGATGGAAAACACACCCTTCAACTTTTACTCCCGGCAAGACCAACACAAAGTGTGCAATCTGTTTGTCACCGGAGCACGAAGAGACCTCCTGTGAGGTGTGCTTGGCGTTCTGGTCAAAGAAAACACTTCAGCAGCGAAGGGAGCGTCATTTGCCCACACCACCATGCAGCGACGCACAGCAGCCGCACCAGACACCTTTGGGGAGCAGTCGCCAGACCCCAAACAGGAAACCGAGGACACGGAGGCGCAAACGGCGCCACCAGATGTGCAGATACTGCTGGTCAGCAGTAGAGATAGCTTGGACTCTGACTCCGATTCCACAAAAGAGCACTTGAGTACCTTGGCGAAAGCCGTCCAAACCACCCAAACTGGCTTCCAGAGCCCCACTGCTCTCGGGCCTTGGAGGTCTCCACCAACAGACTCACAAACACAAGTCCCCTCCACCTGGAAAGCCTTGGACTAGTGTCAAAAAATATAAAGCGTTTAAGTTTGTTTTGGCACCAGCACCGAAACACACCACATCGGCACACTCAAAGTCCTGTAAAGACTCTGAGCCGAAGCAACACATATCGGATCCGAAAATAGCCTCGGAACTGAAAAATGGGTCATCTTCAAAGTCCTCAGCATTGAAACTGGTACCTAAGCTGTTGCATCGAAAGCACATACACAAAAGACTGCAACCGGTACAAAAGACTCTACAATGTCTTCCACGCCAAAAAACACCAAAGGTGAGACAGAGCCACGGCAAGAACAATTGCAGCCCATTCTTGAGTGCTTGCAAGACAAACTCGGCAAGGACAAAAGACTCTTTATGTACACCCGGAAACTGGGAAACAAGGCACTAAACCACTACCTCTTTTCCAAATGCTTCCCAAAAGGAAGAACACATTTCAGGAGGACATTGTGGGTTTGAACCAGCGGATCAACAAAAAAAAGGAGGACGGAGGCACAAGTCCTATTAGTTTCCCTCCTCCTTCACCTTCTATTCCATCTTCACCTATTCTACCCACCACCAGCAAGGCCAGTGCCTACACCCTGTCCAGAACACTTGCCTTCTGAGCAACCACATATTTCAGCACATCAGTCACCTACTGGTGAGGATTAACCTGAGGAATTCAATATCTCTTATTTCACAGATCCACAGGGAGATCCCGATACTGCCCCTGACCCATGGGATATTTATGATACCGAGCCACTGGACGATACAGATTCTAACATCAACCCATCCATACCCTCCCCACCAGATGATGTAACATTGTACCATGATCTTATCAGTAGGGCTGTGGAATATCACAAAGTAACCCTACACACTATCCCACAACAAGATGATTTTCTAGTTGAGACACTGAATAGATCACAAAAAACTGCGCAATCGCTCCCTATGCTTAAAGGTATTCTGTCTTCACACATAACATAATTAAGCAGCCAGTTAAATCCAGAGTAATCGCCCCTAGAATTGGAAAACAATATATAAAGCATGCCCATTGGACCATGACTTTTTTAAGGGCCAAATCACACCAGATTCATTAGTGGTACACACAGCCTAGAGAAAAGCAAATTCACAAGGTACAGGGGATGCGCCTCCTACACATTAAGAAAGTAGGAAATATGATGCCACTGGTAAGCGCATTGCAGCACAAGCAGCCAACCACATGCATATTGCAAATTCTGTGGGGCTACTCTCTGGATTTAATTGTGCCACATGGTATGAAATGCATGAATTACTGCAACACCTCCCTGATCAATACCAGCAACTTGCTGCACAAATGGTGGAAGAAGGCAGGACCAAATCTAATGCCACTATACAATGTGCCTTAGACTCCTCAGACGCCACGCATGGCTCCGAGTATCCGGTTTTAAACCGGATGTACAACACCTGTTAAATTTACCAATTGATGGGCAAAATCTTTGCGGGCCACAGGTGGATGAAATGCTAGAAAAGCTGTATATATAAAAAAGACACTAACTGCTAAAGCAATGGGGGCTCTACAAACGTTTCAACACGGATTCCTTTTGTAGGGGTCAGCACAGGGGTGCAGCCAGAGGAGGTTCCTCCACTGACTCCGGCACTGGTCTTAAACAACAGGGCTCCTTTCTGGAGCAATTTACCAGAGGATCTTTCTATGAAACAAATTATAGAGGTAGAGGCCGTGCAACTATTACCAAAACTCCCAACCCCTAAAATAGTGACCGCCTACAACTCCCCCCAACCACATATAACACCAGTTAGAGGGAAGGATAAAACATTTCTATCCAGACTGGCAGGACACAGACCAATGGGTACTATCCATAATCAAAGACTGGTATTGTTTAGAACTCAAACACCACCCACAAGTCCACCAAGAACACAAAACTTGCCACAGGAACATCTTACCTTTTTACAAGAAGAGGTTCTATCACTTCTTCAAAAAAGGGGCAATAGAAATTGTACCCTTACAACAACGGGGACATGGAGTATACTCCCTGTATTTTTTCATTCCCAAAAAGGACAAAACCTTAAGGCCTACCCTAGATCTCCGGCCACTCAACAGGTACATTTCATCAGAACACTTTCACATGGTCACACTGCAAGAGGTGATACCCCTGCTACAGCAAGATTTCATGACCACATTAGACCTCAAGGAGGCATACTTCCATTTTCCTATTCATCCAGCACACCAACGTTATCTCTGTTTTCAAACCCACTGGCTGCACTATCAGTTCAAAGTGCTACCCTTTGGGGTTACTATGGCTCCAAGGGTTGTCACCAAGTGCCTTGCAGTATTGGCAGCCCATCTCAGAAGGCAAGAAATACATATTTTACCCCATATAGACGATTGGCTTATCAAAAGCTCAAGTTTCCAACAGTGTCTTCGAGACACTAAGCAAGTTATCAACCTGCTGCACAAACTGGGGTTTACTCTCAGTATACAAAAGTCTCACCTGCACCCATTACAAATTCAGCCTTTCCTAGGTGCAATCCTCAATGCAGTTACAGCCAAAGCATTTCCCAGTCAAGAGTGCAAAAGTTCACAGAAACATTACCTCACTTTCAACCACAATGTCAACTCTCAGTAAAGGTAGTGAAAGGGTTTTAGGCATGATGTATTCCTACATAGCCATATTACCACATGCTCGTCTGCATATGCGTCCCCTTCAGCACACACTGCAATCTCAATGCTTTCAAGTGGAAGGGCATCTACAAGATGTAGTGTTGGTGGGGCCAGCGACCCATCGCTCTCAATGGTCATCTACAAGATCTAGTGTTGGTGGGGCCAGCGACCCATCGCTCTCAATGGTCATCTACAAGATCTAGTGTTGGTAGGGCTAGCGACCCATCGCTCTCAGTGGTCTCAAGCAGAGTGGCATCTACAAGATCTAGTGTTGGTGGGGCCAGCAACCCATCTCTCTCTGCAGTGGTCTCAAGAGGAGGGGCATCTACAAGATCTAGTGTTGGTGGGGCCAGTGACCCATCGCTCTCAGCGGTCTCAAGCGGAGGGACATCTACAGGTGTTGGTGGGGCCAGTGACCCATCGCTCTTTGCGGTGGTCTCAAGAGGAGGGGCATCTACAAGATATAGTGTTGGTGGGGCCAGCGACCCATCACACTCAATGGTCTCAAGTGGAGGGGCATCTCAAAGATCTAGTGTTGGTGGGGCAGCTACCCATCGCTCTCAAGCGGATGGGCATCTACAAGATCTAGTGTTGGTGGGGCCAGCGACCCATCGCTCTCTGCACTGGTCTCAAGTGGAGGGGCATCTACAAGATCTAGTGTTGGTGGGGCTAGCGGCCCAACGCTCTCTTCAGTGGTCTCAAGCTGCGGGGCATCTACAGGATCTAGTGTTGATGGGGCCAGCGGCCCATCGCTCTGTGGTCCCAAGCAGAGGGGCATCTACAAGATCTCGTGTTGGTAGGGCTAGCGACCCATCACTCTCAGCAGTGGTCTCAAGTGAAGGGATATCTACAGGATCTAGTGTTGGTGGGGCCAGTGACCCATCGCTCTCTGCAGTGGTCTCAAGCGGAGGGGCATCTACAGGACCTAGTGTTGGTGGGGCCAGCGACCCATCGCTCTCTGCAGTGGTCTCAAGCAGAGGGGCATCTACAAGATATAGTGTTGGTGGGGCCAGCGACCCATCGCTCTCAATGGTCTCAAGCGGAGGGGCATCTCCAAGATCTAGTGTTGTTGGGTCCAGCGACCCATCTCTCTCAATGGTCTCAAGCGGAGGGGCATCTACATGATCTAGTGTTGGTGGGGCCAGCGACCCATCGCTCTCAATGGTCTCAAGCTGCGGGGCATCTACAAGATCTCGTGTTGGTAGGGCCAGCGACCCATTGCTTTCTGCAGTGGAGTCAAGTGGAGGGGCATCTACAGGATCTAGTGTTGGTGGAGCCAGCGACCCATCGCTCTCAGTGGTCTCAAGCAGAAGGGCATCTCCAAGATCTCGTGTTGGTAGGGCCAGCGACCCATCGCTCTCAATGGTCTCATGCGGAGGGGCATCTACAGGATCTCGTGTTGGTAGAGCCAGCGACCCATTGCTTTCTGCAGTGGTTGCAAGCGGAGGTGTGTCTACAAGATCTAGTGTTGGTGGGGCCAGCGAACCATCGCAGTCAGTGGTCTCAAGCAGAGGGGCATCTCCAAGGTCTTGTGTTGGTAGGGCCAGCGACCCATCGCTCTCGGCAATGGACTCAAGTGGAGGGGCATCTACAAGATCTAGTGTTGTTGGGGCCAGCGACGACTCGCTCTCTGCAGTGTTCTCAAGCGGAGGGGTGTCTACAAGATCTAGTGTTGGTGGGGCCATCGCTCTCTGCAGTGGACTCAAGCCGAGGGGCATCTACAGGATCTAGTGTTGGTAGGGCCAGTGGCCCATCGCTCTCAGTAGTCTCAAGCGTAGGGGCATCTACAAGAAGTAGTGTTGGTGGGACCAGCGACCCATCGCTCTCAGTAGTCTCAAGCGGAGGGGCATCTACAAGATCTAGTGTTGGTAGGGCCAGCGACCCATCACTCTCAGCAGTGGTCTCAAGCGGAGGGGCATCTGCAGGATCTAGTGTTGGTGGGGCCAGTGACCCATCGCTCTTTGCAGTGGTCTCAAGCGGCAGGGCATCTGCAGGACCTAGTGTTGGTGGGGCCAGCGACCCATCGCTTTCTGCAGTGGACTCAACCGAGGAGGCATCTACAAGATCTAATGTTGGTGGGGCCAGCAATCCATCGCTCTCTGCAGTGGTCTCAAGCGGAGGGGTGTCTACAAGATCTAGTGTTGTTGGGGCCAGCGACCCATCGCTTTCTGCAGTGGACTCAAGTGGAGGGGCATCTACAAGATCTAGTGTTGGTGGGGCCAGCGATACATCGCTCTCTGCAGTGGTCTCAAGCGGAGGGGTGCCTACAAGATCTAGTGTTGGTGGGGCCCGCGACTCCTCGCTCTCTGCAGTTGTCTCAAGCGGAGGGGCATCTACAAGATCTAGTGTTGGTAGGGCCAGCGACCTATCGCTCTCAGTGGATTCAAGCGGAGGGGCATCTACAAGATCTAGTGTTGGTAGGGCCAGCGACCCATTGCTCTCAGTGGTCTCAAGCAGAGGGGCATCTCCAAGATCTAGTGTTGGTGGGGCCAGTGACCCATCTCTCTCAACAGTGGTCTGAAGCGGAGGGGCCATCTACAAGATCTAGTGTTGGTGGGGCCAGCGACCCATCGCTCTGCAGTGGTCTCAAGCGGAGGGGTGCCTACAAAATCTAGTGTTGGTGGGGCCCAATACGACTCGCTCTCTGCAGTGGTCTCAAGCGGAGCGGCATCTACAAGATCTAGTGTTGGTAGGGCCAGCTGCCCATCGCTCTCTGCAGTGGACCCAAGCGGAGGGGCATCTACAAAATCTAGTGTTGGTAGGCCCAGCCACCCATCACTTTCTGCAGTGGGCTCAGGCGGAGGGGCATCTACAAGATCTAGTGTTGGTGGGGCCAGCGACCAATCGCTTTCAGTGGTTTCATGCAGAGGGGCATCTCCAAGATCTAGTGTTGGTGGGGCCAGCGACCCATCGCTCTCTGCAGTGGATTCAAGCGGAGGGGCATCTACAAGATCTAGTATTGGTAGGGCCAGCGACCCATTGCTCTCAGTGGTCTCAAGCAGAGGGGCATCTCCAAGATCTAGTGTTGGTGGGGCCAGCGACCCATCGCTCTGCAGTGGATTCAAGCAGAGGGGCATCTACAATCTCTAGTGTTGGGAGGACCAGCGACCCATCGCTCTCTGCAGTGGTCTTAAGTGAAGGGGTGTCTACCAGATCTAGTGTTGGGGTCAGCGACCCATCGCTCTTGGTGGTCTCAAGCGGAGGGGCATCTACAAGATCTCGTGTTGGTAGGGTCAGTGACCCATCGCTCTCGACAGTGGACTCAAGCGGAGGGCAATCTACAAGATAAATGTAAATCCGGATTTGAAAAGCGCGAACTACTCACCCTTATGGGTCTCAAGGCGCTGGGGGCCATCGTGGCAATTAAGTGAGCTATTGCCCAGAGTCGCATGGTGCTCAGCTGAGCTGCCGCCGGAGCCAGGGATCGAACCGTGAGCCCTGTGCTCCGAAGTCAGCTGCCCTGGCCGCTGCACCACACCAAGATCTAGTGTTGGTGGGGCCTGCGACCCATCGCTCTCTGCAGTGGTCTCAAGCGGAGGGGCATCTCCAAGATCTCGTGTTGGTGGGGCCAGCGACCCATCGCTCTCAATGGTCCCGAGCGGAGGGGCATCTACAAGATCTAGTGTTGTTGGGGCCAGCGACCCATTGCTTTCTGCAGTGGAGTCAAGTGGAGGGGCATCTACAGGATCCATTGTTGGTGGAGCCAGCGATCCATCGCTCTCAGTGGTCTCAAGCAGAAGGACATCTCCAAGATCTCGTGTTGGTAGGGCCAGCGACCCATCGCTCTCAATGGTCTCATGCGGAGGGGCATCTACAGGATCTCGTGTTGGTAGAGCCAGCGACCCATCGCTTTCTGCAGTGGTCGCAAGCGGAGGGGTGTCTACAAGATCTAGTGTTGGTGGGGCCAGCGAACCATCGCAGTCAGTGGTCTCAAGCAGAGGGGCATCTCCAAGATCTTGTGTTGGTAGGGCCAGCGACCCATCGCTCTCGGCAGTGGACTCAAGTGGAGGGGCATCTACAAGATCTAGTGTTGTTGGGGCCAGCGACTCCTCGCTCTCTGCAGTGGTCTCGCGCGAAGGGGTGTCTACAAATTGTAGTGTTGTTGGGGCCAGCGACTCCTCGCTCTCTGCAGTGGTCTCAAGCGTAGGGGTGTCTACAAGATCTAGTGTTGGTGGGGCCAGCGACCATTGCACTCTGCAGTGGTCTCAAGCGGAGGGGCATCTACAAGATCTAGTGTTGGTAGGGCCAGGGACCCATCGCTCTCAATGGTCTCAAGCAGAGGGGCATCTACAGGATCTAGTGTTGGTGGGGCCTGCAACCCATCTCTCTCTGCAGTAGTCTCAATAGAAGGACATCTACAAGATCTAGTGTTGGTAGAGCCATCGACCCATCGCTCTCTGCAGTGAACTCAAGCGGAGGGGCATCTACAGGATCTAGTGTTGGTAGGGCCAGTGGCCCATCGCTCTCTGTAGCCTCAAGCGTTGGGGCATCTACAAGATCTAGTGTTGGTGGGACCAGCGACCCATTGCTATCAGTAGTCTCAAGCGGAGGGGCATCTACAAGATCTCGTGTTGGTAGGGCCAGCGACCTAATCGCTGTCTGCAGTGGTCTCAAGCAGAGGGGCATCTACAAGATCTAGTGTTGGTGGTGCCAGCGGCCCATCACTCTCAGTGGTCTCAAGCAGAGGGGCATCTACAGGATCTAGTGTTGGTGGGGCCAGCGACCCATCACTCTCAAGCGGAGGGGCATCTACAAGATCTCGTGTTGGTAGGGCCAGCGACCCAATTGCTGTCTGCAGTGGTAGAACAGCATCAACCGGTTGAGAGGCTGGCCCCTCAAACTTCCAATTCTGCAAGTCTTCAGTGATGGGGAGTACATATACAATATCTCACCATTCACGGTCTATGGACAGTAGCTCGGACATCTCCACATCAGCCTTCTAGAGCTTCTAGCAATTCAGCTAGCCCTCAAAGCTTTTTGCTATCACCTACACCAGAATGTAGTCCTAGTACTCACAGACAATATGACTGCAGTGCCTTATATTAAAAAACGAGGGGACACACTCCTCACAGCTACCCCTCCTATTGGAGTGCATCAGGCACTGGGCAATCATTCACAAAATCCACCTCCTAGCAGAATACCTACCTGGGGTGGACAGCGACTTCGCAGATATGCTCAGCAGGACACATCAGCAGATGCACAAGTGGGAGATCAATGTGCCACCACTCCACTCTTACCCCAAGAGATGGGTAACACCGGACAGACTTGTTTTTTATTCACCTCAATGCCAAAGTTTCACCTCCAGGTTCCCCCACCATCAATCCAAGGGCAATGTCCTATGGATGAATAAGTCAGGAATATTTGGCTACCCTTTTCCTCCTCTCCCACTGATTTTATATGTGGTTCAGAAGTTAACACAAATGTCACTAACATTAATATTAATAGCCCCAACATAGGCACGATAGGTATGGTTCACAATCCTACTGCACCTATCTTTAGTGCCACATGAGACGCTGCCTCTTTGGCCACATCTACTAGTTCAGAATCAAGGGAGAGTGATCAATCCCAAGCAGCTAAAGCTAGCAGTTTGGCTCCTGAAGTCCTAGAGTTTGGGCATTTGAAATTTGCCACAAGTTGTATGGACAATCCTTAAACAAGCCAGCAGGCCTACAACTAGAGCGTGTTACGCAGCAAAATGGAAAAGGTTTGTACATTACTGTACAAATAAGCAGATTCAGCCTTTAGCACCTACAGTGCAAGACATTATAGGTTACCTCTTCCATGTACAACAAACGGGGCTTGCTTACATATCTATCAGATCACACTCAGCAGCACTAGCTGCCTAAATGCAAAACGGGCAATATATGTCCATCTTCAAAATACCAATAATCAAAGCATTCATGGAAGGACTCAAAAGAGTTATCCCACCTTCCACTCCACCAGTCCCAGCCTGGAACAAAAACATTGTCCTTGCCAGGCTTATTAGCCTGCCATTCTAACCAATTCATTCATGTCAACTTCAATTTCTAACATAGAAGTCGCCTTTGTTGTGGCAATCACTTCTCTCAGCAGGCTAAGTGAATTACAGGCACTTACTCTGCAAGAACCTTTCTTTAAAATGTTCCCAAACAAATTAGTTCTAAAGACTAATTCAAAATTTCTAGCTAAGGTGGTCTCAGCTTTTCATACAAGTCAGATCATAGAGCTACCAGTGTTCATTCCTAACCCAAACACAGTAGCAGAGCGAACCCTACACACATTAGATGTTAAAAGGGCTATCATGTTCTACATTGATAGAACAAAATCTTTTCGAAAGACACAACAACTTTTTGATGCTTTTAACAAACCTCAACCGGGGGCACCTATATCCAAAGCGGGAATTGCTCGATGGATAGTTAGATGCATTCAAACATGCTATCAGAAAGCCAAAAGACTACTTACAGTAGCACCACAGGCTCATTCCATACGTAAACAAGGAGCCACTATGGCTTTTATTTTGAGGAAATATCCCTATAGAGGATATCTGTAAGGCAGCAACATGGAATAACCCACATACGTTTACCAAAGACTACTGTGTTGATGTATTAACACACAAACAGGCAAGAGTGGCTCAAGCTGTACTTAATACATTATTTCAAACAAGTACTTCAACCAGTCGCTAGCCACCGCAAAGGGGAGCACTGCTTTACATTTGATGCTAAGCATATGCATCTACGGCCAACACAAGCTACGAATTGAATATGTTACTTACCCTCGAAGCATCTATACATAGCATGTAGTGCCGTAGATTCATATGCACCCACCCTCCTCCCGGAAGCTTTTGGTTGCGTTACTTCATAATATTTAGAAACCTAATTTACACAATCACAATTATACGCTTGTTTCTTTAGTCTGTCACTATACCTTGTGACTCAAAGACTTGTTCGAAGAAAAACAACTTGTAATCGTCCAAGCCCAACACTAGATGTCAGGATAATGCTAAGCATATGAATCTACGGCACTACACGCTACGAATAGATGCTTACAGGGTAAGTAACCTATTCCTTCTGCCTTGGTCCGGAGGCATCAAAACATGTTCATCTTAACTATGTCTCACGAAGATGCTCTCCATCAGCAGCTGCTGTTTGGGAGCTTTGGTATACATGCCTGACTTCGAGAGCTTCTGGTGGGTGATGAGAGCCCACCTCATAGAGCGAAGGCACTCCGAGATCCAGAAAGTAAACGTCTGATCCGAGATTCCGGTGCTGGTTGCACGTGCAGTGAATGCAACTATCCACACACAGGATTGGAATCGAGATCAGTGTCCGTTGACTGATGCTTTATACCACTATCACGTCATTTGTGTCCTTTTCACTTTTAATAACCACTAACGATGTGTTTATGCCATCCCAATTCTGAAGTTTATGAAAAACATAAACTGTTATTTTATTGATCACCAGCAGATACAAATAAACATGGATGCGTTCACAGGGGCTGATGGTAAAGACGTGATCGCAAGAACCATAATGTCCATTTTGTTTTTTACTTATCCACACACTTATGCAGTTCTCCCTGTTGGTGACCTTATGGTCAGAGCAAATACATTACTGTACAATCTGCCTTTAGTATTCAGGAGAGGTTCTAAAGAAAGCTTAAAGCAGCGCAGAAGGAACTTGGCTGAAGTTTACATTTGTGCAGACAGGAACCCCCACAGGCATTTCCAGCGGAGGCTTCTTTGTAGACACTTGTCATCCTACAGACTTGGCAGGTAAAGCAAACCAGATAGCTGTGAGACTCCTACTCGAGACAGTACATAGTCAGTGAGACAGATTCCTTCTGAAGACATTGTCACTTTTTCTAATGTTTGGTTTCCTGTCTTGAGTGGAAGACGCAGCGTAGTGTTAGGCTTGGACTGAAAAGAAGCCACAGATTAGTATGTTTGGTTATTGATCCTATTTTGCACACGCTCCTTCCACTTGCTGCTGTGTTTGGAATCATGCATTTGTTTGTTTTTCTTCGATGTCTCTGTTTCGAACCTAGCGTTCTGAGGATGTCCTTTCGCACTTCCCAAACGCATGGTCCTAATGAATCAGTACACAGACACCAATGATGATTATTCTGTGATGATTTTTTAATTCCACCATCTGGTTTGAACATGGAGTTGTGTACTCGATGTGGAAACTGCATCACTGCAGGAAGAAGAAACCTCTCACTGTTTTGGACATCAAAGGAGCACCACTTACAACTGAAACATCTGCGGCTCTGCTTTGTGTCGAAAAGACCCACCACTGGGGGTTCAGGTCCTTCAAGAATGACTAGATCAGAGGAAGAGGAATTTGGTGATGGAAAATGCCTTTTGTATTCTGCCCAAGTAGCTGTGTGATGTTGGCACAGTCCAGTCAGAGATAGGTTTGTGTCTTCCTCAAGACCACAGTGAAGCCGTTTGCTCCGCATGGCACAAATTTAAATAAGACTGTTCATCAGGACCAGTGGTGCGCTTCTCTTCTCCAGTGCTCCACCAGTCCGGAGCAAGTGAATTAGTTCAGGGGGCATGCAAAGAATTTGACAGTGGTGTCTAAATGGGGAATTAATATAGCAGTCCTGGGATCATTGACCTGGCAGAAGAGGATTGAAGTCATTCAGCTTTAGACCATGACATGCCTGATCATGAAAATATAGAAAGAATGAAAAGCTCCATCTAAACCCATGGGTCAAGGTACACACTGTCCATCACAACACTCTTACTCCGAAAGAGATTTCCTCCAATAAGACAACGGTGTCTTCAAAGAGGATGGAATTCTTAAGGAGCATCAACGAGGAAAAAAAGTGATTTCCCTCTAACTGACAGTTGAATCAAGTGCAAGAAAGGTCTAAAAACTGAACTGTACACCTGAAGTTTACCGGCCTCAAAAACAATCCTTATCACTTGAGGAAAAATGTCCTCAAAGGCTCACGTCCGAAGGAGATCGGATTCAAAAGCAAGATTGGCACTTAAAGCATCTTTCAAAGCTTCTTGAGTCCAGTCAACATCAAAAAACATCCTCCATCCAAGGACCAAGAGGAAAAGCAGGATACCAGACAAAACCATATTTGATAGATCCTGACACAAGACATATCCAGGACACCTGAAAGCAAAATGTTCTGGTGATAAACCTCCACGTCTGCAGCATTCTAAATAAATTGCACGAAAATCCGGAAAGCGGATGATTAGTTTTGAGGGAGCAATTTTCCGTGAGCTAAATTCCTATAAAATTCCAAAAATTTTTAATCCTGCAGCCAAAGGAAACTATGGCCACTGAGGATACAAAATCATAATCCCCAAGCTTGTATGAGTATTCAGAATGAGAGGAAGTCGGGAAAATGCAGTAGTAAAACTTGTTAAAGATTGTTTCAAACAGGACATCTGAATATGTTCAGAATCCAGTAATGACTAGAACAGTAACTACCAGGGTAGGGAAGTAGTACATTACTGTCTCTCCGGCCCCATTTACCACAATGGCATGTTACCGGACTCCACCGTGGTACACACTGAACATTAGAGACCCTTGGTGACCCACCGTCGATAAGGAAACTAAGTTGATTGATGTAGCAAAAAAGAGATTATTTATGAGAGAAGAGAGGAGTACTGTAAATTCTTAAGCTCTCTTTGATCTTAAGCAGACATGACTGGCACAGATGGGAGGGAATGGAAGCTTTTATATAGCATCTACCAGACACTCAGGAACAGAGCAGAGGAAATATGATCAGAAGGCAAAGCCATCACAACAGGTATCCATTGTGCTTCGGGTGCCCTGTATAATGCTGGTTGGTGCACATTAATACCAGCAAATAGCATGGTAGACTGTCAGGCTTCAGACCAGAATCCAGCAACATTTGTTTGGACCACACTTTGATGGCATGTTGGAGAATATAAATGACAGGGAAGACATCTAAATGGGTTGGTATTTTGCAGCATCAAAGGTTTTTGGGCAAACAGTAACAAGGCTGACGTCCTTCTGCTGAAATTGACAACAGGATCAGAACCTCAAAACTTGTCAGTATCCTCCTTGGAGGGAGAATATTTTATGTTGTTCACTCATTACCTCCATACATTTCACCAGGCAGACAGAAGGCCAACAAAAATGGTTTGCCGTTGTTTTCCAAGACGATTGCACCATCGCAATCCACCAGAGTATGGAGGAGACACCAGCACACCAAGGAAACTCCGGGTCCTGATTCGTGTATTTCCTAATGCCTAAGAAGAGTTGCACATGACCACCATTCATAGGCCTCTGCTATTGAATCCCATTTCTAACTCAGGGGGACTTTGACACCATTGTGTACTCATTCCACATACTGCTCTATCCTCATCACTCTCCATGTCAGTGCTTTGTGGCAAGTACAAAACATTACAGATTCAATGTTTTACCATTTGGAATAAAGTCTGCTTGAACAGGTTTTATGTAGTATCAAGCAGATGTTGCTGTGCCTTTGTGACGTAATAAAATACATGCGTCTAGGTAATTGTTTTTGAAGTGGTTGTCTAGGACATACACAACGAACTGTATCCTTTAGGACAGACCTTATATTTCTTTTCGGTACGGGGCATAGCTACGTTGCTCGGACAGGGTTGTTAAAGCTGTCAGGGGCTGACTTCAGCACACCGTTTACCTTTGGTAAGAAATGACCACTATGTTCACTCTTAAAGAGGGTCTCAACTAGGAAATAGTCTTCCTACTTTACGTCAGGGGACAGGTTTCCCCAGACTCACTGGTGGTGCATATAGGCACGAAGGGGTGTCAGCACAGGCCCCCGAGTATGCCAACTCCTGGATAATGAAAGCAAGCGCATAGATCTCTGTAGGTGACCCAATGCAGTGGCGTGTTCCAAACGTGCGTTACTAATAAGCTGTGATAGATTCCATTGGGAGGAGATGGAGGAACTAAAGCAACATTTCCCGAGGCACACAAGATGCGCGGTGATGAGCTTGTTGCAGAGAGGAAAGTGGTGTCCATTGCCAATATCCACTGCGTGCTAGACGCCGCCTCATGCAGTCTGAATACCAGTGTATTGCTTCATAGGCATGCTTGGCTCTGCAGCCAGTTTTAAACCAGAGATGCAACACCACCTCCTCCACATTTCACTTAATGGACAGCATCTTTTTGGTCACCTGGTGGAAGAAATGTTGGAGTAAATAAAGACACAGGTACTGCAAAACCCATGGGGATCCTACAAGCTAGCTCCTCATGGGGCAATTTTTATAGGCCATACTCGAGGGGCAACAAAGCCAAGGCTTAAAACCACCAATGTATCAAATGCAACAAAAAACAATCTTTCCCGACTCCCAGAACACCATGGGATACCTAAGGGAAGAGAATAGAGGGAGAAATGGTAGGGACAGGGGTAGAGATGGCTCCCCAGTGGGAACCGCCACCCCTAAACGTTGACTCACCCAAGACCCCCTCCCGGATCACATGTCCGCCCATGCTGGGTGGGGATCGTCTCAGTCCAGTAGGTGCTTGCAATAGTCCAACAGGGCTATGGGCAATTGACTCAAATTTCACACCACCCCATTCAACATACCACTACGGCGAAGAGTATTCAGCCAGCACCATCTTGCCCTTCTCCGAGAGAAAAGTTCAATCCTACTTCAAAAGGGGGCCATACAACCGATACACTTACACCAGCTGAAAAGAAAAAGTTACTTACCTGCAGTAATGATCTTTCTGGTGGATATTCTAGCTACCTGCAGATTGCTCACCTGTAGAATAACCCAGGGCATCAGACTGGATCTGGATACTTCAAAGCTCTTGCGTCACATGTATTGACGCTAGGACGGGTGTCGGGTAACATCAGTGAAGTCCTATAGTGCGCACTCCAGCTAACAACATACGTTTTCATCCAGTCCCCCCGCACCCCAAGCCTTCAAGTTGAGAGGATGGTTTGCCATTTATAGTAGTGCAGTGTCAAACTATATGCATATTTGGGATCTTATTAACTTGCCCTATAAATATCCATCAAACGGAGATGCAGGGAGGTCCGTGCATAATCTGCAGGTAGACAGAGTATCCACTAGAAAGATTGTCACCACAGGTAAGTAACTTTTTCTTCTGATGGATACTTCTGTCTGCAGATTCCTTTCCTGTAGAATAGATTCCACAGACATATCAACCTAGGAGTAGGGTTGATGGATGGTTATATCAGGAAATCCTGCAAAACTGTTCTGTCAAAATTTGCATCTCTACGTATTTCGAACTCCAGGCAGTAATGCTTGGCAAATGTGTGTAGCTTCCTTACATGTGTCTGCAATCGTAACTCTTCTTGCAAGGTCAGAAATGGTGGCTTTGATCCTGGTAAAATGGACCCTGAATCCTTCTCGAGGTTCCTTCTTGGCCAGCACATAGCAGGTCTTAATGCGGAGGTTGATCTACCCTGAAAGTCATTTTCTGCTCCGACTTGCCTTTCTTCACACCTCAGTACCCCAAGAAGAGCTGGTCGTCCAGTCGTGTATCCTTGTTACAGTCCAGGTAGTAGTTGATCGCCCGCCTATGATCCAATCTATGCAGCCGTTCCTCCTACTTCGTGGTATGGGGAATAAAAGATCGGAAGAGTGATGGACTGACTCAGATGGAATGGAGTCACCCCACTAGGCAGGAAACCAGCGCTGGTTCTCAACACCACCTTTTGCGGGTAAAAAGATGTAAATGGAGGACAGGAACTAGAAAGCCTGCAACTCGCTTACCTGTGTGGCTGAAATTATCGCTATTAGAGAAACTGTTTTCAAGGTCAATATCCTTCAGGGACAACTGTACAGGGGCTCAAGCTGAGTGCCCATCCGAAAAGGTAACACTAAATTAAAGTCCTGCTGGGGAACATCAAAGAGGGTTGGAGGATACAGATTTGTTAATCCTTTCAGAAAATGCATGACAATGGGAGAATTGAAGAACAGCTGATCTGGCAGACAGAGGAGATGCAACAGTGCCACTAGATACCCCTTGACAGTACCAATTGCACAACCCCT
This sequence comes from Calotriton arnoldi, assembly GCA_963921515.1. NCBI lineage: Eukaryota > Metazoa > Chordata > Amphibia > Caudata > Salamandridae > Calotriton > Calotriton arnoldi. The sequence goes on along the minus strand of CAWUFW010004948.1, from coordinate 970,674 downwards.
CTGGGCAAGGGAAAGGGCAAATTGTAGAACCTGAGGTAAGTTGTCCTGAAAAGTGTCTGTTGGTGTTCACATACCATGCAACAAAGTTACTCCACCTGCTAGAGTAAGACGATTTTTTATTTTTAAAGAGGAGTGATGCACAGAAGGAATGATGTCAATTTTCTGCGGCAGCTGAAAGGAACTCAGATGTCCCCTCTCACTCTCCAGGCATGTAGGTGGAGTCATCAGAGATTGAGGTGCAGTACCATCCCCTCCGCCTGGGAGAGGAGGTACAGTCTGAATGGCAGCCAGAGCAGCAGGATCATATGGAGAAGCTCAGGTCTGCAAACCACACCCTCCTTTGCCAATCCAGGGCCATGAGAATGACTTGGACGCCGTCCTGGCACATCCTCTCAGAAGCAAAGAAATCAAGGATACGGGGGGACACATAGTGCAGCCGAAAAATCCATTTCAACTGAAAACGTGTCCCCCCACCCCCCCAGTTCTCCCCTCAATGGATACTGGAGGCCCAGAACCGCTCCCTGGCATCCGATGAGGCAAACAGGTTGACTTGAGGATTATCTCACTGGGTGAAGATATCCTCGGTTATCTCTAGCAGGAGTTGCCACTTGTGATCAGCAACATAACACCGGCTCAGGCTGTCAGCTCAGACATTCAGAGACCTCAAAAAGTGATTGGCAGTTAACCATATCCCTTATCGTTGTGCCCAAAACCACAGTCTCAACGCCTCCCAACCGAGGAGATGTGAGACTCTACTTCCCCTTGCTTGTTGATATACCGCATTGCCGTCAAGATCTCGATAGGCCGACCTTAGATGGAGGGGAGGAAGGCCTAGAGCGCCAGCTGAATTGCCTGCAGTTCCAACAGGTTGATGTGAAAAGCCTGTTCTGGAGACCAGAGGTCTCCTCTGTCAGTTCCCTACCTTATGCTGGAGGCATCTGCCACTACCATAGTCACGGTCGGAGGGGAAGTGATGGCCATCCCACAGCTGAGTTTCGCCCAGTTCCCCCACCAACTCACTTCTGCAGTAGCACTGGGGGAGATCATCACAATGGAGTCCGACAGGTCTCCCCTGTAGCTACTACCTGTGGAGTCACCACTGCAGGCCTTCATGCCAATGTGTGTGACCTTGGAAAATTCAATAACCTATCGGACCAAGGAATCTTAGGACCCTCAGGACTGAAGTTCTCGCACCATGTTGAAAGGATGAGGCCATATCCTGGTTGCAGGCATTTCTCTGAGATGGAGGAAAGACGAAGAGAAGGGTTGTGTCCATTACTGACCCTATGAACTCGAGTTGTTGGCAGGGCCTCAGATGGGGTTTGGACTCATTGATTAAAAAGCTCAGGTCAAACAGCAGGGATGCTGTTGACTGTGGGTGGCACAGCACCTCCTGAGTTCAGCCGCAAGTACTGCCATCACCTTGGTGAAGACTTGAGGTGCTGATGTGAAGCCAAAGGGGAGTACCGTAAACTGGTAATGTGTAGAATGCACCAGAAATTGCAATCACTTCCGATGCAACCGTGGGATAGGGAGGTGGAAATACATGTCCTGCAGGTCAAGTAACACCGCCCAGTCTCCAGCTTCTAACACCAGCATCACTGGGTTAGGGTCAGCATCTTGAACCTCTCCTTTTTGAGGAACGAATTTCAACTCCCTGAGGTCCAGCATCAGACGTAGACCACCGTCCTTCTTTGATACAAGGAAATGATGGAAGTAGCATCCTTGGCCTTTTTCCTGCTCCAGCACTAACTTCACAGCTCCTTTCTATAAGCATGTTGCCGCCTCCTGCTGCATTATGGCAAAGTGGTCTCTGGTGGGAGAGGAGGATGGGCTGGGATGTGGGGTGGAGCTTGAAGGAAGGGATGGGTGTAGCCACTTCCCACTATTTGAAGGACTTGCTGGTCTTAAGTAATGGCTTTCCAGGCTTACAGAAAGTACAACCAACTTCTCACAGGCTCTCATGTACCTGAGAAAGAGAACTGGGACTGCTTTCTTTAGGTGGGGAGGGGTGAAGAGAATAGCAGAGCTGGAAGAGGCTTGCTGAAGGGATCCATATCTTTTCCCTCTGGCCCTACCCCATACTGGGGGACCAGCGAGTTTTGAGGTTGCTGCTTCTGAGGTTGGCAGGGTTGTCCCGGACAAAAATAAAACTCCCTGGACAATTCTCTAAAGCGACAAAACTGCTTGTAATCCTTGAGGATGTTGGAGGTTCAAAGATTTGGCTGTTGCCTTGCTGGCTTAAAAACACTTGAGGATTGCATCAGCTTTGCTCCATCGAACGGTAGATTCATCAGGTTGACCTGCACATCACTGGAGAATCCTAAAATCTTGAGCAGACAGAAGTGCCCATAGCTCTTGCACAGAGTCAGCAGAATCGAGGCCCGCTTTAATAATTTACTTAGTCATTCTGTCCATCTCTCAGCACTTCCTGAAAGTGCTCATGTGTGTCATCCGGACATGTGGTGTGACTATCTGGGCCATATCCCACAGCGCATGCGTGTGTGCAGCAGACAGTTGACGTTCAAGGACTTTCATCACTAAACTGCCAGCATAAAAGATTTTCTTCCCCATGCCTTCAATAGTTTGGACGCCTTGTCTGAGAGGACTGTCAGAACGTGCCTTGAGAAGATGGAGTCGGCTCAAGGGACTCAGGGTGCGGCAGTGAAGGTGGCTTCGGCGGTGGTGCTGGCCACAGCACTGATGGTGACGAAGCAAGTCCCCATGACCATCATGACCACACAGACATGCTATGCCTCCAAATGAGAATGATTCAGCCACTACTGTTTTGCGAATTAGCTTGATCCTTTTCAGGGTTCTGGACAGACATGCTGTAGCATATAATGCATTACAGGATCGATAGTGCAAAGGGATACGTAGGACATGGACTGTGGGTTCCAGACATTTAATGAAACGTGTGAACACATTCTCAGGGAAAGCTAGATTTAAATTGACACAATAACAGTTTACATCATGCCAGTGATGCTCCACAACGCGCAAACATTTGTCCTGTTGCAGGGATTCTGCGCAAACACAGAACTATGCGTAGGATTATGGGACCTTAGTGAATAGGGACTGAGTCATCCAACCACCTTAGTACCCATGAGCCCAGGACCGACTAGCTATAGTGTCTCACTTGCTCTCCTGCTCACGCTCAGGCAGACAAATGATTAGACACCCCAGAACACAACACTCCCGACTCTCAGGGATCGCTGTTGCAAGACACACCCTTTCACTCGCACTCTCGTACTTGTCCATAATAAGATGTGACCGAGACACGAAAAAGTTTAAAATATTTATTTTAACTAACGTGCTTTAAAATGCAGTATACGTGCCACAATAAGCAGGAAAATGCATAACACAAATATGGTAAGAATAGCAGTTAGTCTGTAAATCATGAAAGGAGCTGTCATAAAAAGACAGTGTAGCCTAACCTCCCTCCCCTTGGACAGAATCAAAATGATTATATATTAGAAGATCTCTAGGTGTTATCTGCAGACCCCGTACCTCAGTCTATAGATGGTAGATCTACATTATAGGTGCTGTCTTGCTCTTCTCCCTGGAAAGGTCCCTCTCCAAGTGTCCGCTACCTATTTGTGTATTCCAATAAGACCAAAGTACGTATTCCCAAACAACAGCTGCATCGGTATGTTTTGTCTAGGTGCTAGGGTCTGACCAGAACAGAATAACAAGGGACATTCTTGATCGATCTTGCTCACAATGTTCAGACTAAATCCCAGGAACCTGCAGAGTGCGAACACAGTGATAGGTTCGCATGTGGAAACCGCAAAAGAGGCTTTTGCTAAATAAACTTGTGTAGTAACGTGTGCAAAGCAGCGAACAATCTGCAGCGTGCTCATGCTAACTTAGAGAAGACGACAATGTCCACAGGGGCCATGTGACAGTCCGAGGTGTTTTGACTCTTAGGCATGGTACATGCTTGTCATATGATCCTGTTACAAGATAGTTGAATTTGGGGGGGGCGGGGGGGGTGAGTAGTTGGGTAATGGGTTTGTGCAGGAATTGCGTCTGGTGGCGGAGAATATCTTGGAAGGAATGAGACCATAAACATGGTATACTTGTTCTTCATCAACAACTGCGCAAAGGGAAGTTCAGGTCGCTGTGCCTTAATGTGCGTTTGATGCAGGCGTCCAGTTCCTCCATGACTATATGTAAAAGGACATGATGGAATGGGTTGTGTTAGAAGAATTGCATATGCTCTGTGATGGTTAGTTACACTCTGAGGCTTGAGATGATTTGCACATTTAATGGTTGTCTATGTGCAATGCTCAATAGGTTTACAATGCAGTGTGGTTTATAATCTGTTGTTAAAATATAAAAAGTTATTTTTTAAAACAGCTAGAGGTGGAGTCTGTATTTTTTTTAAATTTTATTTGAAAAGTTTTATATAGCGCTGGCTAGACCCGGAGGTATCAGAGCGCTTTACATGAGGACAAGCATTGTTTCATAGCATAGTTGCAAGTTACAACGTTGCAAGATATACAGTTTCAGAGCATAGATACCAGTTGCTGGAGCGCAGTTGCATGCGTTAAAAACGAATACTTAAGGGAAAAAGCAGGCAAGGGGAGAGATTCTGGGGAGAGAGGATAGGAGCAGGCGAGGGAGACCAAGAATGAAAGAGGGAAAGAGGTGGCGGAGGGAGAAGGAAACTTAACCGGGAGACACAGAAAAACAGTGTCCAACGTCCGGTGTGCAGTGATCCCAGTGGAAAAGGTGTCGTTCCCACACCTCCGCTGTGTGTGGCTCCCTATACGCTGTGGGCTCTCTCAGAGGGGTCACTGAGACTCCAGGGCATAAATACTGGATCCCTCCCCAACAAGGGGAAAGGGAGTGCTTTGGCAAGGGGCGCCATTCCCACACCTCTGCTGTGTGTGAACTCCCTTGACGCTGTGGACTCTCTCAGAGGGGTCTCTGAGACTCCGGGGAATAAATGCTGGATCCCTCCCCAACAAGGGGAGAGGGAGCGCTTTGGTATAGGGCACATGGCTAACAATAGTTACAAGATACACAGTTTCAGAGCATAGTAACCAGTTGCTGGGGCGCAGTTGCATGCGTTAAAAACGAGGCAAGGGGAGAGATTCAGGTGAAGGAGGATAGGAGCCGGGGAGGAAGACAAAGAATGAAAGAGGGAAAGTTTGAAGAGTTTTATAAAGCGCTGGCTAGACCCGAAGGTATCAGAGCGCTTTACATGAGATAGGACATTGCATCAGAAACATTGTTACATGGTTACATCAGTTACTTATTAACCCGTACACCCGTCTTATGGGGGGTGGAAAGGTAGAGGGGAGAAGGCGAACAGGGGTAAGGAATGCAAATAGTAAACACAACGGGGAGGCGAGGAGAACAATGTCCGATGTCCGGCTGGGTAGGTGCCGGCCAAGGGGTGAACCAGAGCCAAACTCCTCTTTAGCTGCAAGAGACAGCTCCACCGGGCATCAGCCAAGGTTGCTCGGGCACCGCGGAAAATAAAGACAAGTTCTGGTTTGCGCCCAGGAGGCATCGTCAAAAGTTCCATCAAAAGTATCGGTTAAGGTGTTGGTGGGGGGTAAATGTCTGAACTGGAGATCTCGTTAGGGTTCATTGCCTTGGGATAGGTGGTTTTGTTACCGTAACTCAGTTGCAGGTCGTCCTCATTAAGGTCAGGCAGCAATGGAGATAAGGACATCGAGCAACAAGTGAACTGAAGGTGATGAATGTAGGAAGGTGGAATCTGACTATATGGTTGCCCCCACTTTTTTTTATGGTGTTTTGCTGGTTTATGACTTAGTTGGACTGGGATCCTGCTATTCAGGGCCCCAGTCTATCTGCTTTCTCTGTAAAATGGTTTCCATGTGCCTTAGGCACATCTCTGATTGGAATCTGGAGTGCCCTTATAAGTCCCTAGTATATGGTATACTATGTACCAAGGGCATAGGTACCTCAGAGGCCTGCCAGGGGCTGCAGCATGTATTATGCCACCCCTGGAAGGCCATCCAAACTGACACCACAGGTCTGCTACTGCAGCCTGGGTAAGGTGGTGCATGCACCCCTTACTGTGATATAGGTTACCTATATCACGAAATACATACACACATATAAACCTATAAGTCACTCCTAAGGCAGGCCTTATCAATCCTAAAGGCAGAGTGCGTGGTTCCTATGTGAGAGGGTGCCCCTGCGTGAGCAGGGCCCCTCTGCAGCGTTCGGAGACCATCTCTGATGCTGTTTGTAGTGCAGCCTGACCATATACTCTTAAGCGCATTATATCCTCGCGGTAAAATGCTAACTTTGGAATGGCTGCACCTAAACATGTCGTGTTTGGTGTCAAACATCTTGGAATACTACCCCCCGCCAATCCTGGCGGCGGGGGTAGCATTCCACCCTTCTAGAGGGAAAGACATGTTAACTCTGGCTTACCCGGTAACTTCTTTCTGAAGCCCTGGCATCACAAAATGGATGCTGCTGCCACAGACACAAGTCTGGCCTCCTGCTGCTGGACGAAACTCCGGCAGGGGAGGCCTGGACAATAGGTTTCCTGTTGCAGGGAGGTGTGACCACCTCCCCAGACAGGATAATGTGTATTGGGGCTGGGTGGGGGCACTCTTAGAGTGCTTTGAAGTCCTGCACTGGGGGAGCAAAAGGCTCCTCTGTGCATATGCCAGTTCAAACCAGCTCAGGGGCTACCTGCCCCTGCTCTGGCGCGAAACTGGACAAAGGGAAGTGGGTGTAGCCACCCCCTCCCTTGACCCTCCCATAGGTGGGGTCATAGAGTTAGTCCCTCCCTGTTTTACTGGTTAAAATGGGGAACCCTTGCCACAGCAAGATTAGATATCCCTGGACTAAACTTTGAAACTGAATCCTGGACCTTCGACGCTCTACATCACGATTAGAGGACTGAAGAATCTCCCTTGGAGTCAAGGAGTGACTCCCCTGCTTGGCAGGCACCAAAAACGACAACGACGGTCGCAAACTACGCCGCTCCCGCCGGAGTCCGAAGTCCCTGCAGCCCAAGAAGTGGATTTCCTGACTTCTCCAAGGCCATCGTGAGTCCCCAGCGAAGCTGAGGCAAGTGGACCCCACGAGTGACGAGGAACCGCGACCCCTGGGTACCGCGCACTATTGTCGAGTGCAACCCCTTCTCAACGTTCTACGAACTTGTGCTTTGGATCACGTGTGGTCCCGGCCTCCAGCAGGAATCCCTCCAAAGATCAGAGGCCTACACCGTCCCGAGTGACCGTGGGCCCCTGTTGAGTGATTCCGCCCGAGGTGTCTTCGCGATCCCTTGCCAGCCGGCTCGGGGGTCCCCAGAAGACTTTCTAAAGAAACCAAAGGGCTCCCCTGGTTGCTCCAGGCCTGCCCTGACTTACCCTCGCTGGGTGAGTTCCCCAGACCTTGCTGGTCTGCGCCATCGACTTTTCTTCACTTCCACGAGATTTGCTGTTGCCAAGGCTTGTTGGGTCCAATCCGGTCGCCGACACCTCAGCAAGCAGCAGACGTCGTGGTACAGTCCGAATCCTGCTCCTGGACGCCGACAACGCCTCCTGGACCTCGTGACTGTGGAGTCAAGACGACCGACGACGCACCTGAAGCACCCGACATCGGTGGGCATCTGCTTATCGCCTTCCTGGTCACTGGCTAGTGACCCAGACTCTGTCCCCTCTGCTTTCAGGTACTTCAGATCCTCGATCCACTCTTGGATCCACCCGGACACTTTCCTCCTGGTCGCCAGCAGCACTTTGCAGCAGATCTTCATAGGAATCGACAGCGAAACCCGACCCCGAACGGCACCTATGCACCCGGCTTCCCTGGGTGAGGTAACACGAGTACTCCAGTGCTCCCGTGGGTAGAGACTCTTCAAAGTCCTAGATCTCAAAGGGTTTGTTCCTAGTCCTCCTCTAAGTGTCCCTTTCCTTTAATTTCCTGACCGCGACTTTCTCCATAGAAGTAAACGGCGTATCGCGGTTGTGTATTTACACTGCACGCGTCCCCCGTGGGTCCCCTGTGTCACTACCTTGGGTGGTTCCTTGTGGTCCAAGCACTTCTAGAGGCTCTAGGCCTAGTGTCTAGTTCAGTCGTGGTTCTTATACCACTTTATTGGTATATGGTTTGGTACGCCCCTAGGGCCCAAACGTGTATTTGTGCTATTACTGTGTTTAAATATCTTATAACTTATGTACTTCGAACTCTAGCCTCATAAAGAGACTAGAGGGGTGTGTTTAGTAATAAATACATATATTTTGAATATATACCTGGTGTGGTGCTCTTTCATTTGGTCACTCAAGAGATTATAGACTGGTAAAACAAGCTGCTTTACATTCCTTCAAGACTTAGCCTGAAGGCTGCTCTCCATAGCTACCACTAGGATAGCTTTCAATAAGGTTGTCTTTAACCTATCTACCATAAGAGTCGATTTGGACTGGTGCAAGGTGCCCACTATAATTAGTGGACAGCATATGCCAGGCCAACTTCTCACATTGGTGTGCAGCGTGTGGGATTCCAGCTTGCTATTGTTTTACCAGATAATCTCAATTGAATTGATCAACTGAAAACCACTAAAGGTACCTAAGGTACATATAATTTAAGCTTAGAATAACAGTAAGTTCTACTGAACTTAGAGTTGTGTGTTAAGGGATAGCACAACCCTTTCTACAACTCAAGAGAGTTTAGTAGGCCACACTAGAGTAGGTAGTGCATACACCACACCACACTAGTAATGTCTTTAAAGGGAGGATCCAAAGAATCCTTGCAGGAAGCCAGTGAGCTTCCACCCTCCAAGTATGATACACTCCCATTCTTGGAATTGAGAGCTTTATGCAACTTGAGAAAATTAAGGACAGGCCAAAGCCCCACCACCCAACACCTCAAGGAGTTGTTGGTGGCTTATGACCTTAGTAAGCCCTTGGGGACTGAAGGGGTAGGAGCTGAGGGTGGGGCAGGAGAAGAGGAGGACGCTAGGGGTACCAGTACCCCCAGCCCCCCCTCTGAAACTGGCCAGGAGGGTGACAATGACCCTGACCTGGATAACCCAATCCCTCCTGTGGAAGATGATGAGGATGATCAGAATGATGCCCTCTTTGTCCCCCCAGGAAGGATTAAGAGTGTGCCCAGAAGGTCTAGGTCTCCTTCTCAGGAGTCTAACCACTCTGGCACCTCTATAGGGAGCTCTGTCTCATCTCATAGGAGAGAATCCTCTCATGAGAGAAGAAAGAGGCTAGACCAGTATGAGGAAACTCAGCTGGAACTCAGAAAAAAGCAATTAGCTTTAGATAGAGAATCCCTAGATCTCCTTAGAGAGAGAAGAAAGTTGGGACTAGAGTCCCATGGTGGCAGCAATATCCCTAGAGATAGGGAAAGGTCTTATGACCATAGAAACCTAAACAAGATTGTCCCTCCCTACCAGAGTGGGGATGACATCCACAAATGGATAACTGCACTGGAGAGGGCCTGTAAAGTTCAGAAGGTCCCCCAGAGGCAGTGGGCAGCAATCTTGTGGCTCTCCTTTGCAGACAAAGGTAGAGACAAGCTCCTCACTGTAAGAGAAGAGGATGCTGACAATTACACAGTCTTGAAGAGTGCTCTGATAGATGGGTTTGGCCTAACCACTGAACAGTATAGGTTGAAGTTCAGAGACACCCAAAAAGCTCAGACTCAAGACTGGGTTGATTTTGTAGATTGTGCTACAAAGGCTCTGGAAGGTTGGATACATGGCAACAAAGTGCATGACTTTTTAGGATTGTACAATTTGATTATGAGGGAGCAGATCCTTAATAATTGTCAAAACCAGCTTTTGCACCAGTATCTGGTGGACTCTGATCTGACCTCTCCCCAAGAATTGGGAAAGAAGGCAGACAAATGGGTCAGAACCAGAGTAAAAACTAGAAATCAGGGTGGTGACCAGAAGAAAGATTCTACTAAGTCCCAAGAGAAAGGTGGGGATAAATCTAAGGATAAGTCCCCTACAGGGCCCCAAAATTCCTCTTCTGGGGGTGGGTCCCAAACTCCTTCCTCTCCTGAAAAGAAACCATATTGCCATGTCTGTAAAAGCCTGGGCACTGGAAAACTGATCCCAGTTGCCCCAGGATTGGCAATAAAGAAAATGTTCCTCCCACAACTACTACCACCCCTCCTGGTACTACCAGTAGTAATCCTCCAGTTGGGAGTAGTGCACCCAAAAAGTTAGGTGCTTTTGCAAGAGGAACAGAGGTGGGCCCTAGTTTAGACAGGGACCCCTCAACAGACTCCTCTGACTCTGATGGTGGTATAGGATTTGCCACCTTTACCATGGGTCCCATAGCATTGGGCAGGTACAGATTGGAGCCAATGATTAATGGTCAGAAAGCTGTGGCATTTAGGGACACAGGGGCTAGTGTCACCATGGTGGCAGGGAAACTAGTCCCCCTCACCAGTTTTTACCTGAGTTTAAGTACCAGGTGACCAACATTGATGGTGTCAGAACAGATCACCCCATGGTCATAGTCAATCTCAGCTGGGAGGGGTCACAGGCCCAAAAGAGTGGCAGTGTCCCCAACCCTACCTGTAGATTGCCTGATGGGCAATGATCTGGAAATTTCAGCCTGGGCTGAAGTGGAACACCAAACCCATCTTAGGATGTTGGGCGTCCCTGTAAGGTTAGTGGGGCTGTGATGGCCACAGCCCCAGCCCCAGCCAAGAATTTGGAGAGATGGAGCCTGAAAGAATGGCCCACTCTCCCCCAAAAGAGAGCACAAGGGTTGAAGAAAAGTCTTCTTCCCCCAGACAGTAGATAAGGGTCAGCCTCCTCAGGGAACTGACCCTACCCCTAGTGAAGGAACTGCCACAGAGGTAGTCAGGCCTGGCCTGGCCACACCCCTGATGGCAGAGGACCCTTCCAAGGTGGTACCCCGTCTGGAGCAGGTAACCTGCCCCTCTCTACCCTGCCTCAGTCAGCCCAGGGCTGCAGAGGTCAGGGAGGTCAGTGGACCCCCAGGGCCCCCTGTCCAGAGGAAGCCCCCATCAGCAGATTAGGGGCACCCAGTCTAGTAGCCCTAGCCAGGTGAAAATTCCTCTACACACTGAGGGATCCTCCATACCTTTATGTAGGGACCTCCCCAGAAGGACTCTGGTAGGCAAGGGCAAACCTGGGACCAGAAGGTTCCAAACCTGCCATGTCCCTCCAGTAGTCCATCCAAAGGGACCCAACCCCCAGCTGTAGGCAGCCAAAGGTTGACCCTTAGAGCAAAGTGCAACTCAGTCATGGAAAGACAGGCATACATGGTGACCAGTGATCTGAGGAAACTGAGGCCAACATTCCTAGGGCCTCACTTCCCTACTCAGACACCTCACCAGCCTTGTACTTTACCTAAGCACACCACAGGTAGTGATTCCCCATGGTGGAGACCCTCTTATACCCTTAGGGTGAGGAATTGCTTAGTGGACCATAAGACAGGGGGCAACCATGCTAGTGCAGGTGCTTCCTTATATGACCACTTAGTCAATGAAGGCTCAACTGGCCAAGGTTAGCCTTATCTCCTTTCGTTTGGGGGGGTCGTTATGTAGGAAGGTGGAATCTGACTATATGGTTGCCCCCACTTTTTTTATGGTGTTTTGCTGGTTTATGACTTAGTTGGACTGGGATCCTGCTATTCAGGGCCCCAGTCTATCTGCTTTCTCTGTAAAATGGTTTCCATGTGCCTTAGGCACATCTCTGATTGCACTCTGGAGTGCCCTTATAAGTCCCTAGTATATGGTATACTATGTACCAAGGGCATAGGTACCTCAGAGGCCTGCCAGGGGCTGCAGCATGTATTATGCCACCCCTGGAAGGCCATCCAAACTGACACCACAGGTCTGCTACTGCAGCCTGGGTAAGGTGGTGCATGCACCCCTTACTGTGATATAGGTTACCTATATCACGAAATACATACACACATATAAACCTATAAGTCACTCCTAAGGCAGGCCTTATCAATCCTAAAGGCAGAGTGCGTGGTTCCTATGTGAGAGGGTGCCCCTGCGTGAGCAGGGCCCCTCTGCAGCGTTCGGAGACCATCTCTGATGCTGTTTGTAGTGCAGCCTGACCATATACTCTTAAGCGCATTATATCCTCGCGGTAAAATGCTAACTTTGGAATGGCTGCACCTAAACATGTCGTGTTTGGTGTCAAACATCTTGGAATACTACCCCCCGCCAATCCTGGCGGCGGGGGTAGCATTCCACCCTTCTAGAGGGAAAGACATGTTAACTCTGACTTACCCGGTAACTTCTTTCTGAAGCCCTGGCATCACAAAATGGATGCTGCTGCCACAGACACAAGTCTGGCCTCCTGCTGCTGGACGAAACTCCGGCAGGGGAGGCCTGGACAATAGGTTTCCTGTTGCAGGGAGGTGTGACCACCTCCCCAGACAGGATAATGTGTATTGGGGCTGGGTGGGGGCACTCTTAGAGTGCTTTGAAGTCCTGCACTGGGGGAGCAAAAGGCTCCTCTGTGCATATGCCAGTTCAAACCAGCTCAGGGGCTACCTGCTCTGGCGCGAAACTGGACAAAGGGAAGTGGGTGTAGCCACCCCCTCCCTTGACCCTCCCATAGGTGGGGTCATAGAGTTAGTCCCTCCCTGTTTTACTGGTTAAAATGGGGAACCCTTGCCACAGCAAGATTAGATATCCCTGGACTAAACTTTGAAACTGAATCCTGGACCTTCGACGCTCTACATCACGATTAGAGGACTGAAGAATCTCCCTTGGAGTCAAGGAGTGACTCCCCTGCTTGGCAGGCACCAAAAACGACAACGACGGTCGCAAACTACGCCGCTCCCGCCGGAGTCCGAAGTCCCTGCAGCCCAAGAAGTGGATTTCCTGACTTCTCCAAGGCCATCGTGAGTCCCCAGCGAAGCTGAGGCAAGTGGACCCCACGAGTGACGAGGAACCGCGACCCCTGGGTACCGTGCACTATTGTCGAGTGCAACCCCTTCTCAACGTTCTACGAACTTGTGCTTTGGATCACGTGTGGTCCCGGCCTCCAGCAGGAATTCCTCCAAAGATCAGAGGCCTACACCGTCCCGAGTGACCGTGGGCCCCTGTTGAGTGATTCCGCCCGAGGTGTCTTCGCGATCCCTTGCCAGCCGGCTCGGGGGTCCCCAGAAGACTTTCTAAAGAAACCAAAGGGCTCCCCTGGTTGCTCCAGGCCTGCCCTGACTTACCCTCGCTGGGTGAGTTCCCCAGACCTTGCTGGTCTGCGCCATCGACTTTTCTTCACTTCCACGAGATTTGCTGTTGCCAAGGCTTGTTGGGTCCAATCCGGTCGCCGACACCTCAGCAAGCAGCAGACGTCGTGGTACAGTCCGAATCCTGCTCCTGGACGCCGACAACGCCTCCTGGACCTCGTGACTGTGGAGTCAAGACGACCGACGACGCACCTGAAGCACCCGACATCGGTGGGCATCTGCTCATCGCCTTCCTGGTCACTGGCTAGTGACCCAGACTCTGTCCCCTCTGCTTTCAGGTACTTCAGATCCTCGATCCACTCTTGGATCCACCCGGACACTTTCCTCCTGGTCGCCAGCAGCACTTTGCAGCAGATCTTCATAGGAATCGACAGCGAAACCCGACCCCGAACGGCACCTATGCACCCGGCTTCCCTGGGTGAGGTAACACGAGTACTCCAGTGCTCCCGTGGGTAGAGACTCTTCAAAGTCCTAGATCTCAAAGGGTTTGTTCCTAGTCCTCCTCTAAGTGTCCCTTTCCTTTAATTTCCTGACCGCGACTTTCTCCATAGAAGTAAACGGCGTATCGCGGTTGTGTATTTACACTGCACGCGTCCCCGTGGGTCCCCTGTGTCACTACCTTGGGTGGTTCCTTGTGGTCCAAGCACTTCTAGAGGCTCTAGGCCTAGTGTCTAGTTCAGTCGTGGTTCTTATACCACTTTATTGGTATATGGTTTGGTACGCCCCTAGGGCCCAAACGTGTATTTGTGCTATTACTGTGTTTAAATATCTTATAACTTATGTACTTCGAACTCTAGCCTCATAAAGAGACTAGAGGGGTGTGTTTAGTAATAAATACATATATTTTGAATATATACCTGGTGTGGTGCTCTTTCATTTGGTCACTCGAGATTATAGACTGGTAAAACAAGCTGCTTTACATACCTTCAAGACTTAGCCTGAAGGCTGCTCTCCATAGCTACCACTAGGATAGCTTTCAATAAGGTTGTCTTTAACCTATCTACCATAAGAGTCGATTTGGACTGGTGAAAGGTGCCCACTATAATTAGTGGACAGCATATGCCAGGCCAACTTCTCACAATGAATGCAGAAGATTAGTGGTGGGGACATGGAGTAACCAGGAACATCACTGGTGCATGAGGAGCAGTTATGGAATCTTGTACCAAGACCACGGCTGCCCTCAGATTACCCGCGCCTTGGTGCAGTTACCTTAGCATGTTATCTGCTCCCTCATGTCTCTCGGAGGTCCAGTATTCCGAGCGCCGCCAAGATCTCGTCCATCAGGGGCTGATACTCGAAGATGATTCTGCGGAAGCCATGCAGAAATGGCATAACGCAGACTTGTGTAAGAACCATTCACAGTCAGTATCTTCTTTCGGCAAGACTCATCCCGATCGTCCTGCCGCTGGTCCCGGCGGTGCACAAAGAGTTTGAACTTTTATCTGTGAAATTGCTTCCTGTACACCACAAAGTTTGCACATCTTCAGACTGAGAAGGAAGTTTGTCCATTATGTGAATTAGAAGTAGGCATTGTGGAAGAAAAAGGTCTGAAGGAAGATCTTTTAACTTGCTGGGGGTCGGTGACGGTCGCCGGCGCAGTCTGCAGAATTCACTCGAGAGGAGGGGCTGGGACCGGGAGGAACAGCTAACTGCAGGACAAGGTGCAAGTTGAAGGCCGAGTAGCACCGCACGACACGTGGCAACAGGAGACCTCGTCGCCTCAATCAAGGTGGGTCAGTCCAGTCGGTGCGGTGGTCTGCAGCAGAGCAAGTTGAAACACTCACCCCCAGTCAACTGATCTGGGTTTAATCCATCATCATTCTTTAGCTCACTCCACCACCCCAGTTCAGACATGGCCACATGCAAATCAGTCTGACCCTGTGCTTGCTTGAATCCAGTGGCAAAGTGAGCAAGGGACCCACGTCTGGGCATACCCCCGCCAACTTAGGGCAAACAAAGTTGGCGGGGGTATGCCCAGACGTGGGTCCCTTGCTCACTTTGCCACTGGATTCAAGCAAGCCTGGCTGATGACGGCTGAAATGCCAGAAACCGGTCCTAGGATGCTTGTTTCGGTCCAGGGAAGACATGGCTTGGCAGTTCGGGCTGGACTGTTCCCATGAGGCACAGGGTCAGACTGATTTGCATATGGCCATGTCTGAACTGGGGTGGTGGAGTGAGCTAAAGAATGATGATGGATTAAACCCAGATCAGTTGACTGGGGTGAGTGTTTGATTGGCTCAAACGTTCCGTCCATCATCCCCTTTTGTATCGCTTTGTTCGCCCTAAGTTGGCGGGGGTATGCCCAGACGTGGGTCCCTTGCTCACTTTGCCACTGGATTCAAGCAAGCCTGGCTGATGACGGCTGGAATTCCAGAAACCGGTCCTAGGATGCTTGTTTCCGGTCCAGGGAAGACATGGCTTGGCAGTTCGGGCTGGACTGTTCCCATGAGGCACAGGGTCAGACTGATTTGCATGTGGCCATGTCTGAACTTGGGTGGTGGAGTGAGCTAAAGAATGATGATGGATTAAACCCAGATCAGTTGACTGGGGGTGAGTGTTTGATTGGCTCAAACGTTCCGTCCATCATCCCATTTTGTATCGCTTTGTTCGCCCTAAGTTGGCGGGGGTATGCCCAGACGTGGGTCCCTTGCTCACTTTGCCACTGGAGTCAAGCAAGCCTGGCTGATGACGGCTGAAATGCCAGAAACCGGTCCTAGGATGCTTGTTTCCGGTCCAGGGAAGACATGGCTTGGCAGTTTGGGCTGGACTGTTCCCATGAGGCACAGGGTCAGACTGATTTGCATGTGGCCATGTCTGAACTGGGGTGGTGGAGTGAGCTAAAGAATGATGATGGATTAAACCCAGATCAGTTGACTGGGGGTGAGTGTTTGATTGGCTCAAACGTTCCGTCCATCATCCCCTTTTGTATCGCTTTGTTCGCCCTAAGTTGGCGGGGGTATGCCCAGACGTGGGTCCCTTGCTCACTTTGCCACTGGATTCAAGCAAGCCTGGCTGATGACGGCTGAAATGCCAGAAACCGGTCCTAGGATGCTTGTTTCCGGTCCAGGGAAGACATGGCTTGGCAGTTCGGGCTGGACTGTTCCCATGAGGCACAGGGTCAGACTGATTTGCATGTGGCCATGTCTGAACTGGGGTGGTGGAGTGAGCTAAAGAATGATGATGGATTAAACCCAGATCAGTTGACTGGGGGTGAGTGTTTGATTGGCTCAAACGTTCCGTCCATCATCCCCTTTTGTATCGCTTTGTTCGCCCTAAGTTGGCGGGGGTATGCCCAGACGTGGGTCCCTTGCTCACTTTGCCACTGGATTCAAGCAAGCCTGGCTGATGACGGCTGAAATGCCAGAAACCGGTCCTAGGATGCTTGTTTCCGGTCCAGGGAAGACATGGCTTGGCAGTTCGGGCTGGACTGTTCCCATGAGGCACAGGGTCAGACTGATTTGCATGTGGCCATGTCTGAACTGGGGTGGTGGAGTGAGCTAAAGAATGATGATGGATTAAACCCAGATCAGTTGACTGGGGGTGAGTGTTTGATTGGCTCAAACGTTCCGTCCATCATCCCCTTTTGTATCGCTTTGTTCGCCCTAAGTTGGCGGGGGTATGCCCAGACGTGGGTCCCTTGCTCACTTTGCCACTGGATTCAAGCAAGCCTGGCTGATGACGGCTGAAATGCGAGAAACCGGTCCTAGGATGCTTGTTTCCGGTCCAGGGAAGACATGGCTTGGCAGTTCGGGCTGGACTGTTCCCATGAGGCACAGGGTCAGACTGATTTGCATGTGGCCATGTCTGAACTGGGGTGGTGGAGTGAGCTAAAGAATGATGATGGATTAAACCCAGATCAGTTGACTGGGGGTGAGTGTTTGATTGGCTCAAACGTTCCGTCCATCATCCCCTTTTGTATCGCTTTGTTCGCCCTAAGTTGGCGGGGGTATGCCCAGACGTGGGTCCCTTGCTCACTTTGCCACTGGATTCAAGCAAGCCTGGCTGATGATGGCTGAAATGCCAGAAACCGGTCCTAGGATGCTTGTTTCCGGTCCAGGGAAGACATGGCTTGGCAGTTCGGGCTGGACTGTTCCCATGAGGCACAGGGTCAGACTGATTTGCATGTGGCCATGTCTGAACTGGGGTGGTGGAGTGAGCTAAAGAATGATGATGGATTAAACCCAGATCAGTTGACTGGGGGTGAGTGTTTGATTGGCTCAAACGTTCCGTCCATCATCCCCTTTTGTATCGCTTTGTTCGCCCTAAGTTGGCGGGGGTATGCCCAGACGTGGGTCCCTTGCTCACTTTGCCACTGGATTCAAGCAAGCCTGGCTGATGACGGCTGAAATGCCAGAAACCGGTCCTAGGATGCTTGTTTCCGGTCCAGGGAAGACATGGCTTGGCAGTTCGGGCTGGACTGTTCCCATGAGGCACAGGGTCAGACTGATTTGCATGTGGCCATGTCTGAACTGGGGTGGTGGAGTGAGCTAAAGAATGATGATGGATTAAACCCAGATCAGTTGACTGGGGGTGAGTGTTTGATTGGCTCAAGCGTTCCGTCCATCATCCCCTTTTGTATCGCTTTGTTCGCCCTAAGTTGGCGGGGGTATGCCCAGACGTGGGTCCCTTGCTCACTTTGCCACTGGATTCAAGCAAGCCTGGCTGATGACGGCTGAAATGCCAGAAACCGGTCCTAGGATGCTTGTTTCCGGTCCAGGGAAGACATGGCTTGGCAGTTCGGGCTGGACTGTTCCCATGAGGCACAGGGTCAGACTGATTTGCATGTGGCCATGTCTGAACTGGGGTGGTGGAGTGAGCTAAAGAATGATGATGGATTAAACCCAGATCAGTTGACTGGGGGTGAGTGTTTGATTGGCTCAAACGTTCCGTCCATCATCCCCTTTTGCATCGCTTTGTTCGCCCTAAGTTGGCGGGGGTATGCCCAGACGTGGGTCCCTTGCTCACTTTGCCACTG